>OZ024740.1:303788404-303793404 GCA_964016885.1 Eledone cirrhosa
TTTCCTTGATATATCTCTTAATCTAGATACCGGCCTATATTACCCATACCATAAGGATAATGAGAACCTAAATTATGTTAACTTTAAATCAAACCACCCTAATAATGTTAAAACTGCTATAGTCAGAAGTGTTGAAAAAAAAATCGGAAATAGTTAGTTACACACACACACACACACACACACACACACACACACACATATATATATATATATATATATATATATATATATATATATATATATATATATATATATACAAGGGCCTTGTTTCAGGAACGTGGGACAAACCATCTTTTGTCCCCCCTACTTTTTACCAATTAAAAAACAAAGAGTTTATGCGGCCCACAAGCCAGCCGAGGAAAAAATACGAAGATGTACCTTAAATAAATTTAAAAGAAACGAAGAAAATAAATAAAAGAAGCTTGTCAACGAATTCCCTACGACGATAAAAGAAAAATGGAGGAGATCAAAGAAAATGAAAATAAGAACATCAACTATGACAACAGTTACAAGAACAACTTCAACAGAAACAACAAGAAAACGAAGCAATGGTGATGAAAGGTGTGGGTGTATACTTATACATACATACAAACATACACACGCATGCATACATACATACATACATACATACATACATACATACATACATACATACATACATACATACATACATACATACATACAAGATCAAAAACACCACTGCAAGATTTTTAAAAAAAACAGGAAGAGACATGATTGTCGGTTACTGGTACAAAAAACTGATATTCTATCAGAGGTATCTTACCGACCTCCACCAACAAGCTCTCAAGGGAGATACACTTATACCAGAATGATTGACATTAGCAAAAACAATACTGGTCCCCAAGAACATAGACACCCACTTGGCAAAAAACTACTGACCCCTTTCATGCCAGAACCTGGTGTATAAGATGTATACAGCCTGCCTGAACCTATTCCTCCAAGATCACTGTGAAAATAATAACATCATCACAGATGAACAAGCAGTTGGAAAGAAAGTGGTTTGGGGGTGTGCTGAATCAGCAAAACTTCGATGTCGGTTGTGCGACAACTTAGGAGGAATATGGCTACAGTCTGGCTGGACTACAGGAAAGCTTTCGATTCTGTTCCTCACTCTTAGATGATAGAGGCCCTCCAGCTTGCTAAAGTCCCAGACATTATTATCAGAGCCATAGAGAATCTGTCTTCTTCTTGGGCTACTATCCTAAGGTTAAAGACAGAGAGGGAGGACTCTATTTTCACTGATAAAATAAAATATCGCAGGGGTATATTTCAAGGAGACAGTCTCTCTGTGATACTATTTATCTTGTCATTAAACCCTTTGTCCTTTCTGCTCAAGAAATGTGAAGGATACATCATTGGCTCACAGGAGGACAGAAATACGAACCTTACCCATAATTTCTTTGTGGATGATCTGAAACTCTATACCAAGAACATAGATGGGATGAAGAAAAATCTTGACCTGGTTACAACATTCTCAAAGGAGATAGGAATGGAGTTTGGCCAAGATAAATGTTCATATATGATTGTAAAACGGGGAAAAACAACAA
This sequence comes from Eledone cirrhosa, assembly GCA_964016885.1. Taxonomy (NCBI): domain Eukaryota; kingdom Metazoa; phylum Mollusca; class Cephalopoda; order Octopoda; family Eledonidae; genus Eledone; species Eledone cirrhosa. The sequence continues at coordinate 303,789,973 of OZ024740.1, forward strand.
CCCAATCTAGCAACATTGTCATCAATGGCCTAACTGTTTCACCGATATTTGATGAGGACTGCTACAGATACCTGGGGATAGATGAGAACATATCCTATAGTGGTATCTGTAATAAGGAACGCGTAACCAGGGAGTATTACACCCGATTAAGAAAAATATGGTTATCGGAACTCGCACAATAAAACAGTGGCTCACAATGTGTTTGCTGTGCCTGTCCTAACACCATCGTTTGGAATACACAATTGGACGATAGACGAAATCCGAGCAGTTGATGTTAGGACTCGAAAAATACTAAACAACACCGGAAACTTCCACATCAACAGTGACGTAGACCGCCTCTACTTGAAACGTAAGCAGGGAGGCAGAGGCCTAACATCAGTCCAGACAGCATTTGAATGTCGCATCATATCCCTCCGACAACATCTACGAACCTCGAAGCGTAGGAGCCCGCCTCTCGAGCAATTCTATCAGCACGTGACAGATAAGATCATGAGAGTTGGGAAGGAACTCCTTGAAAGATATTCCCTGTGTGATAATCAAAAACTCACACTCAGTGAAGTTGCTCAGCAGTACCGCAGTGAATCCATGGGTGGAAAATTGCATGCTTATCAGCAAAACATCATGCATGGACATGTTGCCAGGAAGCTCCAGAGTGAGAGTAATATATATAAACAAAGTAGTCTATCTTGGACCAACAACCGCTATATTGGCTCCCACTTTGAAGGTTACGCTTTTGCAATCCAAGAACAGGAAATCAACACGAAATACCTGATTCACAAAAGAAATAGGGATGCAGGCAAAACACCTAGATGTGACAACAAGTGCAGACTCTGCAGAATTAACATCGAAGATGTCATCCATGTCATAAGCAACTGTCCAAAGATGTCATCGCGATACTATCTATCTATGAGGCATGATGTAGTGGCCAAAACACTGTACAATGCAATCCGTAGAAAAGATAGCCTCGATTAAAAGCTACAGCAATGTGGAAGATATACATATACATGATATGAAAGAGTACTGGAGGAATATTCCAGTACAAACCCCAATAAAGTGCAGGCATAACAGACCAGATATAATGATATGGGACAGAGAAAAGAAGGCATGCACAGTAGTGGAAGTTAGCTACCCAACAGATGACAATATAATATCAAAGATTAGCGAAAAGGAGAATATTTATGCAGAACTGATGAGAAATCTGCAGATACTCCACCCTGACTATACCTTCAGATTTATGCCTGTGATTATTGGGGCACTGGGATATGTTAGTAACTGCCTCAATACAAATCTTGAGAAGCTGGGCTCCACAGAAATAGAAAGAACACTACTAGTTAGGAAATTACAAGTACAATCCATTAATGGAACAGTAAAAATATGTAAAACATTCCAAAAAAATTTGCATCTAATAACTGCATATACACATGTACAGATACAAAGCCTTTTCACATGCACACATACAACATATCTACCTAGTTGATGTTGTGTAAATTCCAATGAGAGAGTCTTGTAACTATGTTAGAAACCGACTCTCTCTCTATTGGCAAACATTTGTGAAATTATAAAACCAGAAGAACATACATACATACATACATACATACATACATACATACATACATACATACATACATACATACATACATACATACATACATACATACATAGGCCGGCGTTGGTGTTTGATGAGATTGAAAATCTGGTCAGCCTTTAGGTAGAGCTGAGGTATTTAATCTCCCTAGGTAATAAAATCTGGAGACAAAATTCTCTCCTTACCAAAAAAACAAATCATGTCAACATCCTTATAGGCACATAAACACACACTAAAATATAAATGCATGCATATATACAACTATATAAATGTATAGCTATATACATACGTAAATGTATGTATATACAGTATTTATGTATGTAGATTTATATATATATATATTATACACACATGCACACACACACACACACACATATATATATATATATATATATTGTTATACTTTGGGAGGGTCATGTTGCCAATATCGGTTTCAACACACGATTTCAGATAAAGAATCTTGCTAAACAAATTCAGAAACGAAATATATATATATAAATATCAGATTAAAAGATTAAAGTTTAAGCAAAGAATCGCTGCTTTCACTCTTAACGGGATCTTCTGAAATTAAAAAAATCAATCTGCGGACGCAGAAGTAAATATTTTGAAAAACGTTGCAACCGAAGGAAAACAGGAAGTCGATACTTTGGTTCGTAAAGACGTTCCCTGGCAATGAACGGAAAAGGCGAGGTTAATTACGCCGTTATGTGGAGCGGTGAGAAAAATTTCACGCAGGCAAAAAAACAAACCCACGTTTATGATATAAATAGTCATTAGACTATTTAGAATAATCGAATGATTCTCAGTTCCGGAGTTTAAGAATATTTGTTTCTACTTTTGGCACAAGGCCAACAATTACCCAGTACATTACTGGTACTTTATTTTATCGACCCCATAAGGATGAAAGGCAAAGTTAACATCGGCGGGATTTGAACTCAGATCACAAAGGGCCGTAACTCTTTGCTGCAAAGCATGGCGTCCGACCCTCTACCGATACTACCAATCCAAATTAGTTGAACGAAAATGACAGATTATTAAAATCGCAAAGTAAGTAATAATAGTTAAGGTATAGGCCAGTAATACACACACACATACATACATACATACATACATACATACATACATACATACATACATACATACATACATACATACATACATATATATATATATATATATATATATATATATATATATTTAGAAACACACAGATACATGCGGACACACACATATATACATGAATGCATCCGCACCCAACTGTGAGTTAAGGGTGCCAACTTCACCGATGTTGCTCAATGAATGACCGGGACAGACCAATTCAGTTTGAACCAGACTGAACCAGTATCAGAGTTAAAAATACATTATGAAGAGAGAAGAAACATTTAGATATAATTAGTAATAAAATGTATCATACCTAAACTGTTCCTAAGTTCCTCGACTACGTAGTTTCGTGGCATAAACAAAAACAATATATCAAAGATATAGAGTCCTTGCGAGGTCTGCCGACTTATCAAGAGGATACCTCATTTTACTAGTCTCAAGAACGCGTCTACACGACGTGAGAAAGAATCCCAAAAGGCGGAGGGGGAGATAGTCACGCGATATAACGGTCGAGAAACAGAGCTAAGCCTCTTATAACCACGAAGAAAATACCACGGAGGCGGAGGGGGTATTCATATCGAGGCCGTAGAAGAGGTAGTGAAGAAGGCGAGAAGTATGAGTAATGGAAGCTTTCCAGTTGTCCCCACACTTCAAAGATTGCTCGACCAGAGGGAGTTATTAATATATTTAGAAACACACAGATACATGCGGACACACACATATATACATGAATGCATCCGCACCCA
>OZ024740.1:303798404-303823404 GCA_964016885.1 Eledone cirrhosa
TTAGCAAGAGATGTCAACATGAATGGACCTATTATTTTTATCTAAAGACATTTTTTCCAATTCCACCCCACCCCACTCAATCTATCTTATTTCTCATTCTTTCTTCTGATGAAGGACTAGCGTCCGAAACGTTAAGACCCTCTTCCTGCTGTATCAAGCGTTAACCTAATATATCCCTTCCATATACTGTACACTTGTGTTGTTATTTCTGTTTACATATATATATATGTATATATATATATATATATATATATACATATATATATATATAATCTGAGTTTTTCGAATATTAATAATAACATTCGATTCGTTTGCAATTTTGCAAACAAGCCTCAATTTTATAGCCATGTAAGGAGAATGAACACTTCATTCTTGCTCTTATGTTGGCATGCGAACAGAACTGCAGACACTACTGTTTCAGAGTATCACCCTTCATCAGTACAGCTTACTGTTCACCTACCAAACTGTCAGAGCTAGTGAAAATATATGCTATTTTCAAAAATACACAGTGACTGATCGGCCTGATTTGCATATTAGCAGACTGGCTTATCAGTCAGATCTGCATATTAGCAGATCCACTGATCAGCCAGATTTGCATATCAGCAGACTGGCCAGTCAGTTTCCTGTATACGACCGATAAATGGCCGGCTTTGCCAAATTCAAATAAAAAAGAAAATTTCGCTCTACATGGCTGAATACAATAAATGTAATCTGAGTTTTTCGAATATTAATAATAACATTCGATTCGTTTGCAATGGAAGGAATCTTTGAGGACTCTGTCCCCACAGCAAGAAGAAGAAGAAGAAGAAGAAGAAGAAGAAGAAGAAGAAGAAGAAGAAGAAGAAGAAGAAGAAGAAGAAGAAGAAGAAGAAGAAGAAGAAGAAGAAGAAGAAGAAGAAGAAGGAGGAGGCGGAGGTTTTATAATGGTTATTTTTCTGCTGTCCTGCATCTATTAGTGTTTAAAACAACCAAATGACATTTGTTACATATAGTAATCGCAATCTGTGGACACAGCCAGGCTGAATGCTTAAGAAATTTCCTTCGTAATCATTAGGTCCTGGTCTCGATCATAGTGCGTGGAATCTTGGGCAAGAGTCAGTTACTATAACTTCGGATCGACTCATGTCTTATGAGTGAAATTGGGTAGACAGAAACTGTTGGATGGACTGTACTTGTAATTCAAATTGCCACACACTGTCTTACGCTGAATCTCCCTAAGGGTACACGGGTATTTGAAATAATCTGCTACTTACACGTTAATTTGCCACACACTGACGCTGAATCTCCCTGAGAGTTATATTAAGTTTACATATGTCTTTGAAATGCTCGGCCAATTACACGTTAATTTCATGAGCAGGCTCCTCCGTTTATCGAACAACTGAAAGATATTCATCGTCGAAACCAACGAAGTTCCATTCCAATAGAAACCTAACTGTCTATCATGAAGATATGTTTGACATGTCTGACTTGTGTCAAGTATGGCGCCTTTTCTGACCCCATTCTTAAATTCTTTAGAAGATCCATTTGTTGTCAGACGAGTTACTTAATTATTTTGAGCTTACGTGATGGAAGGTATCCATCAATGGGTTATTAACTTTATTGCCTTATATATGAGAACAACTGAATCTATTGTCTCATCTAACGCGCTCTTATGAGAAATTTAAGACAAACTGCATTAGAATGAACACTCGTCGATTTTGTAGTGTTCGTACTACTGTAGCTGCCGATTGCAGCCTAAATCACAGTTACCCCGTGTTACCTACATACAGTTACAGTTAAATTGACTTCACCACTTAAATGTTACGTATCTTAGGATTGAAAACTATTAAACCCCGAGGGCAATAACAATATACAAACCTATTTAATTTTCCTCCTTCATATCATATTTGATATGTTCCATCCATACGGTGTGATAAATGACTTTTTGAGATAATAAATAGTTTATTAATTCAACAAAAATATACATTTCCCACCCCTCCACCTTACAGACACACATACTCAAGCATACACATCTTCAAATCCACGTTTCTGTTTTGAGATGTATAATTTGATTGAGTGATAGTTCACATGCCTTCAAAATGAATCGTCACATGATTTCTTAGATAAATTGTTGTGCATGTTTATCTCCATGTCGGTCTGGATCGATCGGATCTATGATTAAAAAGCATTTCAGTTGTGACCATTCATATTTTGCTTAGGTCATATAGTACATAGGACTATATTGTCCTTCCGTTAAGATAGTTGGGAATAATTTGGGGGGAGATTTTATTGCTATTTTTAGCAAGTCTGTCGACTACATAGAGGCTTTTTTATTGACTTGATTACTTGAGTTTCAATGTGTAAACTTACAGAAGTATTTGACCAATGATAAAAGACGCCATCATTAATGATAACAACTAAATGAAACCAGACTAATACTTTTGACAGTGTAGGAGACAAAAAATAGACAGTTTTCTACTTACTGTCGTTGTCTGGGCTGTCGACCACATTATCTGAAAGAAATAAACGAAAAGATTTTAAAATGTATTCTCGGGACCCAAATAATAGGGAGTTCTAGGTTGTCTCCCTTGATATTTTTTGAAAACCAGAATTAGTCGTTAGAGACCCCAACCCATCCTATTCATTTTATAACATACGGGATTTCTTGGAATTGTTCTTTTTTGTCATGTATAATGTTTTTTGAATGTCTAAAGAAAATGAATTGTCACAAGGAATGTTACCACTTAAAATACAATTTTGCCGGAGATAGATTAGCAAAATTTAATAAGCGGGGGGGGGGGGGTGAAATAAGAGCAGAAGGGTTGGGAAAAAATCTGAAAAATGAATAAGCTGGGTGGGGAAGATTATTCGAGATCCCAGAGTAATTACTGCTTATTATTGGCAGTATCGGTAGAGGGCCGGACGCCAGGCTTTGAAGCATAGAGTTACCTCCCTTTATGATCTGAGTTCAAATCCCGCCGAGGTTAACTTTGCCTTTCATCCTTACGGGGTCGATAAAATAAAATATCAGTAATACACTGGGATAATTGCTGGCCTTGTGCCAAAAGTAGAAACAATTATATTAGTAATGCACTGGGGTCGATTTAATCGATTTCCCCCTCCCCAAAATTGCTGGCCTTGTGCCTAAAGTAGAAACAGTTATGATATTAGTTGTATTCACAGGTCGCTGTTGTTGTTTACTGTTATACATGATGAGGTCAACCTCATTTTTTTGTTTCTTCTTTTCATTCGGACATTCAATATGTTTTTCTTTTTTCAAGACAGTGAAGTATATGAGAGAAATTTGACTGTTAGAACTAGAAGGTCGAATCAACCCGTTGGTTCTCTCAAGTTGGCTTGTGTATTCAAAGATTGTATGGTATGGACCCGTAACTCCTGCGGGGGGAGTTGTAGTGGAGGGCCATATTGACATACAGCATTTCTAGGGCATTTTTAAACCTCCTCTCCAGGTCTGAAAAGAGCAGATTTCTTCCAGAGAAGGATAGAGGGTGAGAGAGAGAAAGTGAGAGAAAGAGAATAAGATGAAGTATCGACCCCAGTACTTGACTGGTACTTTCTTATATCGATCTACAACGGATGAAAGGCAAAGTTGACCTCGGCGGGATTTGAACTCAGATAGCAGAAAGTCGGAACAAATACTGCAAAGCATTCTATCTGACGTTCTAACAACTCGGCCAATGCGCCGCCTCTTCAAAGTTTAGGAAATTCTAAATACATGGTAAATCCCAAAATACAAAAAATAGATTGCAGGAGCATCACTAAAGATTTCGTCTCGACACAGTGTCGAATTGGCTCCGAATTGGTTAAGCTGTTAGAACATTAGATGCGTTCTGACTTAAAATTTCGTTGAGGCCGAATTTCATCTTCTCTCTCTCTGCAACAATCACGTAGAGGTTTCATAGTTGGATAAGGATCCGACGTGCGTGTGTATCAGTGTGTGTGGTGTGGTGTGTGTGAGTGTATGCGCGTATGAACACTGCCCTTAATTTATATTTTATGTCCATCTCGAACCCGAAGACTCGTCAGGCCGGCGTCTCTCCCGGTTTCGTGGCATGAAGCGACTGAGAGTACAGGATTCCCGGCCCTGGACGGGACGCCAGTTCATCGCAGGGTTAAACCCACAGTTATTTCTGGTACTCATTTTCAGCTGAGTATACTGGAGCAACGTGAATGAAGTGTTTTGCTCAAGAACACAAGACGCAACCCAGCCCAGGAATCGAACCAACGACATTATGATCGTAAGTCCAATACCCTTACCACTAGACCACGCGTCTCCATATATATATTATATGCCTCTTGTATAATAGAAAGTTCGTATTCTACATCATAGAAATGTATCAGTAATCCATTTACCTGTTGTTTTGTAGAAATAGATAGAGATGATAATGGCTGTAGTGACACAGAAAATGAAGATAAACAACCAGAACACCGTACAGCCAACTTTCAATTGGAAGTGTCTTCTTTCATAGGAACGAGCAGCGTGGTTGAATGAATAAGAACGGGATAACCTTCCGACTGGTTCCCGCCTTAAACTGGAGTCTGGTGTTTTTCCCCAACGCCACATTTCGTACGGAGAGATCCGGCTAGGCTGCCAATCAAGAATGCTCAGGCTGTGTATGGTTGGTGAATAAAATCCTGGATTTCCGACGTCGACATACTTCTTGGACTTGTCGAACGGAGAGAGCGCCATCTACAATTAAACAAGATGGAAAGACAAAATATTTAAAATCACTCAAAATGTCAGTGGCAGTCATTGTACTGTAGCAAAAACGATGTACTCTCGGGTCCAAATAATAGAGGGGGGGTAAGCGGGAGGGCAGAATAAGTGGAGAGTAGAAAATCGGTAATTTTTCTAGGTTTCCTAGGTTGATTTAAAAAAAAAACAGAATTAGTCGTTTAGTTTACAGATTGTAACTCTGACTAATCCTTTTTTATTATATAACGTATGGGATTTCTAGTAATGTGCTTTCTTATTTGTCATGTGTAATATTTTTTAATATATAAAGAAAATTAATTGTCGCGGGGATGCTACCACTTAAAATAGAATTTCACAGGAGATAAAGTAGCGCTGGAACTGGGGTGGGACATGTCCCCACCAAAAAAATAATTATATTTTTCTCCCCAAACTACCAAAACACACATCTATTTGTATATGCGCTACAATTTATATACACGTTATCTAGAGACAGATAGGAGATATAGAGAGGAGAGGGGGGAGTTTGGTGGTGATTAATATAAATTTCAATTTATTTGCCACCAGGGCATCAAAGATTGGGACAAATACAAAGGGGGAGTTTACATACATTTAAAAAGATGTGTAAAAAACATATAACAAATTAAATTTAACAATCGATGTCCTCAATAGGGAGGGGCGTTGACATGGGTCGCACACACCCCCGGAAAAATGTGCAACCCTCCTCTACAGGAGCACAAAGAGCGGGTGCTCCCTTCCTCTTCTCATTCTTCTCCTCTCTCACCTACAGGCTGATATAGAGAGAAGGCCCATTCACTCGGGCCATTCTCGCTACTTTCACCCACCTTTCATAAAACTTGCTGGGGTAGAGCACCTCTCTCTCCATTCTGATCCTTCTTCTAAAGTGGTACTTGAAAAAAAAGACCAGTTGTTGGCCGGAGAAAAGGTGTCTGACCTCAGCCCTTTCAACCTTGTCCACCATACAACTTCTTTCGCCATAGCTATCACACAGAGGAAAACTGCCTCTCCATCGTTTTTGAAAGGGGGAGGCGGTTTGATCGTGACAATGTTCTCGGTGGTCAACTGGATTGGTCCCAGCCGCGACAGTAGTGGTTCCACATAGCCCCACAGGTCAGCAACGCCCGGGCAGTGTACGAATGCGTGTGCGACGGTTTCCTCGTCACGCACACATCTCGGACAGATCTTCTTCGAGGGGTCCCTACCCGGGCGCCCGTGTCTGTAGAGCTTGTCCCGAACGGGTAGAGCTCCTCGGTAACATTGCCAAGCCAGGGATTTTTGGAAGTTGCCCATCGGTCCCGGGCCAAACGTCCTACCGAACAGACTGGCCAGCTCATCTTCCTCCATGCCCAGCGCCTCTCCGAGAGCGTCGTCGCATTTACTGCGAACCAACCCTTTATAGAATGTTGAGGTTGAGTCTCCACTGATTGCCGGATCCGCTTGCCAGAGGACCGTGAGCGCCTGGGCACATTCAATGTGCCAGTCGCCCACTTTTCTCGGTCTTTGCTTGACCCAAGATTGCAGCTCGGTGAGTGAGACGAGTCTCGGAAAGGCTCGCCTCACAAACAGGGCCCACACCGGCTGACCGGTGAGGAATACCTGGAGGTGCCGTAGCCTTAATGCGTGTCTACGCATCGTCAGCCACGGCGTCTCCAGCCCTCCGTTCGAAGGGTGTTGACAGCAGATGGATCTTCTCACCAAAGGAGCCCGCTTCTTCCAAAGAAATCGGAAGAGTGCGCGCTCCATTTTGGCGAGTGTTTTCTCTGGGCAAGACACGACGGTCAAGCGGTAGTAGATGACGGACGCTATATAAGCGTTCGCCACCTCCACTCGACCATTCAGGGATAGTTTGCACTCGGCCCACTTCTGGGCGAGTTCAAACACCTTGCCCGTTACCTCGTCCCAGTTTTTCTCCACCTGGAGGTCCGGTCCGAACCAGACCCCGAGCAGCTTCACCGGTCCCTCCGTCCAGCGTCCGACGATGCCGTCGGAGGGCATCGTTTTTCCCCTCCACGTCCCGAGTTGCAAACCGACGGACTTGTCCCGGCTCAGCTTGGCTCCTGTGAACCTTTCATATTCCTCCAGTAAGGTGCCGATCTGCCCGATTTCCGAGGCGCACGACACCATTACTGTCACGTCGTCGGCGTAGGCTGACACCGCTTTCCGCAATCCCGGTTCTAAGGGGATGCCCTGCAACAGCTCCAGCTTCCGCAGTAGTGGCTCGAGTGCCAGCACATACAGGAGGGAGGAGAGAGGGCATCCCTGTCGGATGGATCGCGTGATTTGGAACGGCTCCGAGAGGTAGCCGTTCACCTTGACCCTCGAGCAGGTGTTGCTGCTGTGCATTGCAGCAATCCAGCCACTGAAAACGGGTCCGAAGCCTACCGCCGCGAGCACCGCATCCAGGAACCGATGGTCAACCCTATCAAACGCCTTAGATTGATCCAAGTTGATCAGAGCCCCACCAAAGCCGGGTTCGTTCCCTACCCTCTCTACGATGTATCGCATGAGGTGGAGGTTGTCGTGTATGGACCTGGACGGGATTGCGCATGTCTGCGCTTCTCCCACCAGGTTCCCGACGACAAGCGCCAACCTCTTCGCTAACACCTTGGCCAAAATCTTTAACTCTGTGTTTAGCAGAGTTATGGGCCTGAAGTTATCTATGTCATCCCCCTTGTTCTCGTCCTTCCTCACCAGCGTGACTACGCCCTTGATCACAGAACTGGAAATTCTCCCGTTCTGTTGCCAGTTGCAGTAGACCGCCTCGAGGAGACCGGAGAACAAGCCCGGCATCGCTACATAAAGTTCGTATGGTAGACCATCGAGACCCGGAGATTTGCGTTTGCCGCATTTGCTCAGCGCTTCCACTATTTTAGCGGCTGAAATCGGCCTCTCGCAGGACTTCGCCTCCCCGTCCGAGAGCCGCGCCAGACCGTCGAGGTATGGACCGAAATCCATAGCCCCACTCGGCCCGCCGCCCCGCCCGAACAGTCGTGCAAAGCGCCGTTGAAAGGCCGCGCTCATACGCTCAGGTTCAAGGATCACGCGTCCATCCTGGTCCTTCAAAGACCGAATCGTGGACTTGTTTCGACATTTTGCCCCTGTCACTCGGACCCAGCATTGGCTCCCTCGTTACCCAGAGCACGTATTTTACTCCTGACAACGCAGCCCTCGTGCTTCGCATCAAAGAACTGGTCTAGGGCCGTTCTTGACGCCAGTACGCCGGCCACGTTGCCACTCCTAATCGCCTCTTCTACTCTATTTATTAATTCCCTTTCAGTTCTATTCCTATCTGATGCTAATTCCCGACTAAAACCTATCGATTCTATTCTAATTTCTCTCTTGAGAGAGCCCCACCACCTGCTGTTGACAATTTCCCCCGTCAAACGCTGCTTAACTAGTGGGCTAATCCGCTTACTGTAAGCTTTGTTTGTCGGTAAAGACAAGTTTAGCTTCCAGTAACCGGGTCCCTGTCTATGAGTTCTATCAAGGTTGACCACTCCGGTCACCAACTTGTGATCCGAATAGTCAACCATGAACATTCGTGGACAGCTTAATATGTCCCTATCCTTATTTCTAACTAGGAACCTATCTAGGTACGACCTAGATGTTCCGCTACGATTAGTCCACGTCCACAGTGGCACAGTCGGAAAATCTAGTCGATATCTATCGGCCAGATCAAATCTTCCGATTAATCGTTTGAGGCTGTTACACCCCCCTCTATCGGGACATGCCCCTACATAGTCCCAACGTGCATCCAGGATACCATTCCAGTCCCCCACTAAAAGCAAGGAGCGAGACGTTCCTAGGAAATTCTCCAGGCGTCGGAAGAAGTCCGGTCGCGGTGTCCCAGATGGGGCATACGCTGCCACCAGCCTGAAAGCTCCACCTTCACCACTGCCGACGTCTAAAACCACCAGTCGACCCTCCGGGTCCAGGTGTACCTTCTGTGTGGCAAGACCCAGGTATTTTCGCAGCAGAACGACAACCCCACCCCCACCCCTCGGGTGACAGAGAGATGCGTAGATCTCAAAGTCGTCGAAGATGGGGGCCAGTTGGCGCTCGCTGCTGATCCTGGACTCGCAAATAACCATTACATCCACTCTGTACAACCTGAGGTCATTTAAGAATTTGCCCTGTTTCCAGGACATCCCCAGGCCGCGTGCATTCACATATCCAACTCTTATATTGGCCATGTTGGTGCTGAAGAGTTAAAAAGGAAGAGAAAAGGAAATTACTTACCTCTTCGTCTCCTGGGGACCAGGCTGCACAATTTCCATGGGGGTGTTGGAAGGGTTGTTTGGTGGGGTGGTGGTTTGTGGTGGGGTGAGGACATCAGTGTGTGGTGGGGTTAGGGCGTTTGGTTGGGTGTGGGTGTCAGGTGTGGGGGTGGGGAAACATCGCAATAGGACGTGGTTAAGTGGTTTGGTGCAGTTGGTCCCCACATGCATTGGATGGTTCTTTTTCAAAGTTACATAGGTTTCCGTTGGGACCCTAATCATCATTAGGTGCGGTTTGTTCGCTGCGTAGGTGAAAGTGATCCCTTCGGTTTCCACCGAAGGGTTATTTTCTATTGCTTTCATCAAAGTTTTATTGTTCTTGTTAATGTATGTATAGAGTTTTTGTTGTGTTGTGTTTGTTTTTGTTTGTTGTTCTTGTGCGTGTTTGCGTTTTGTAGTATGTGTTATGTTTTGGGGAGGGGTGGGTTTTTTTGTTTGTTCTGTTTGTTCTGTTTGTGCTGGTGGTTGTGTTTGTAGTATTTTTTTGTTAATGTGGTGCTTTTTTTTTTCCTTTTCACCTGTTGAAAGGGTTCTCCTTCGTCGTCACTGGGTGACGTTGATACGGAGTCCTCTTCCGTGTTGTTGGGGAGGGGTATATTTTGGGGTTTTGTTGTGGTTGCTTTTGTATTTGTTTTAGGTGGGGAGGGGTTGGGTGGAACAGTGTTTTGTATTGTTATTTTTCCGTGTTGTTGTGGTTGTTGTTGTTGTGGTGGTGGTGGTGGTGGTTGTGTTGTTGTGTTCGGGGTTGGCAGAAGAGCCTTTTTTTTTACTCGTTAATTGAGGACAGGCAGCCCTCAGGTGACCCCTACTTAAGCAGTGGTAACATGACGGCCGCCTTCCCTCCACTGAAATGTTTATATAAGTTAGCCCGTCCAGAGGCACGCGTTGTGGGATATTCGCTATTCGTTCTGGGCTCATTTGCACCAGAACTTCTACGCTGATCCCACCAAATACACATCCGGAGGACTTTCCTATTGAAATTATCTTGTCTTCATCAAAGTCAATGATTCCACATAGTATCCACCAAATATTTACATTTGGTGTGATACTCATTATTTTTATTCTTTGTGTCCTTTTTCCCCTGTATGTGGGGAAAAAGGTGAAGCGGGGGGACACAATGGGTGATACGGAGTACTTTTGTGCTGTTGACTGGTTGTTCATTAGCACCGAAATGCTACCAAACAGTTTACCCTTTTGTATGAAGGTTATGTCCTTCATTGCATCTTGTAGAACCAGCTCAATTTCATTTTGTGATAATTGAGCTGGTTTTCCTGTTTCGTTCGATATTGTCCTGAAAACCACAGTTTTCAGGACAGCCTCTCTACGTAATTCCTGTGGAGAATGGATGCTAAAAGCACCGTTTTCGCCAAAAGTCACGAATTGTTTTGCGTCTTGTAATAGTTGTTTAGCATTTGTTATGTCTATTGGCGTGTATAGTTCGTTTTTTTTTACAGTCTGTGCGAATGTTGTTTTGGTGTTGTTGTCTTTTATGTTGCTGCTGTTGTTGTCACTGTTGGTAATATTGTTCATATTTTCCTTGGTGTTGCTATTGTTGCAGTTGTTGGTTGTGGTGTTACTGTCATTGTTCTTGTTGTTGGTGCTGGTATTATTTACCGGGTTTGGTTTCGTGGTTTCAATATTTTCAACGTTTTTCGATAATGCGAGGGGGGAAGGCTGCAAGCTTTGTACTCCTACCTTCCCTCCACCACTTTTCTTAGTGGGCGTGGCACTCACGACAGTGTGCGAGGTGGAAATGGCATCCATTGCTGACTACCAAGTCTACACAGTTTTGAGATGAAAATGAAAATTTCGCCCCAGAAAGGGGCGAAAATTAGTTGACTCAACGTCTGAAGGCCCAGGCAAGGGGTTAAACTAAACAATGCTATTAAATTGAGCAATTAACTCACAGTTTCTTTTACAATAATCCGTAAAAGTCCGGAGCGAAGTAATTCACGTCTATATCAAGTGGTAATTGATATAGAGAAGGGGGGGGGTGTAAGAGAGTGCCGTGTAATAGATATAGAGAGGGAGAGCTTTTAGGGGTGATTGATATAGAGAGGAGGGTTGGAAGAGAGTGCCGTGTAGTAGATATAGAGATGGGGAGAGTTTATGGGTGATTGATATACAGAGAGGGATTGGGAGAGATAAGTGTAGATATTTATAGAGTGAGAGAGTGTATTAGTCTTAGATATAGAGTGGGATAAGAGAGGCGGTGCCGTGGTAGATGTAGAGAGGTGTAGAGTTTGGTTTTAGTAGATATAGAGGGGAGGTTAAAAGAGAGTTCGTGTGATAGACATAGAGAGCAGGAGAGTTTGGTGGCACGCTTAGGTCCCAAATAATAGGAGGGGTGGAAATAATGGGAAGTGGGGCTTGGGAAATCAGTAATTGTATAGTGTATATTCATAAATATGGGATTTCTATTAATGTTCTTCTTTTGTCATATATTAGAATCTCCAGCTGCTGTATAAATATAAATCACAATAAAATTTTGCCGGAGATAGATTAGCAAAATTTAATATGTGGACGGAATAAAAACCGGTGGGGGGGGGGGGGGGCTGACAAATCAATAAGCGGAGTATGAGGGCGATTATTCAAGACCTGAGAAGACGTGAATTATTGACGGACGACGTAAGAATGAAAACTCAATACCGGAGTAGAGTTTAAATATTCATTTATTATGGTTAAGCCTTGTTATTCTGGAGTCTCACCTGCGTATTCACCAGACGAGATTGGTGATTCTGTGAGTTATTGGTGAGCTTTGTTACTCTAAAGTTTCACCTGCACACTCACAGAATCACCAATCTCGTCTGGTGAATTTCTTCCCCAAACTACCAAAATACACATCTATTTGGATATGCGCTACAATTTATGTACATGTTATGTTTATCGCATATCGAAGTTTAGAGTACGTTTTAAAGTGCAAATAGCTAAACTAATAACTACAACGAAATCGGCCAAAGTTGCACCCCCACCCCACCCTTTCCCACCCAATTCAGAAATGCTTCTGTCACCCCTGAGATGGATTAGCAAAATTTAATAAGCGAAGGGGGATAACAGTGGGGGGGGGGTCTGAAAAATTAATAAGCGGGTGGGGGCGGGGCCATTATTCGAGACCCGAGAGTATACGTATATACGGTTAAAAAATTATCAAACGAGAACATTAAAAAATCCTTAAACACGGAAATTGACTAAGTCATCAAAAATGAATTTCAAATATTGTAGAACATTCCATATCTTAAATAAAATATCATCTAGTTGCAATTACAAGCTTATCTTTTAGAACAAGGAACCAAGAAACAAATATCTGATATTGTGGTGGTTTAATTCCTAGCTGTTACGTATATTGTCATATGTAAATTAGAAAAAATAGCAAATACAAGTTGTCTGATTATTAGTGCTTGTTGTGAGGGTGACGGATTGGTAGAATTGGTAGAGCGTTGGACAACATGCTTTGCAGCATAGAGTTACGGCCCTTTACGGTCTGAGTTAAATCCCGCCGAGTTTAACTTTGCCTTTCATTCTTACGGGGTCGATAAAATAAAGCATCAGTAACGTACTGGGTCGATTTAATCGACTTTCCCCGCCCCCAAAATTACTGGCCTTGTGCCTATACTAGAAATCATTGTTAGTGCTTGTTGTAAGGGTGAGGAATTGGTAGAGGGTCGGACCACATGCTTTACATCCCTTTACGTTCTGAATTCAAATCCCACCGAGATTAGCTTTGCCGTTCATCCTTGCAGTGTCGATAAAATAAAGTACCAGTCACGCACTGAGGTCAGTTTAATCGAATATCCTCTCTACTAAAATTACTGACCTTGTGTCTAACTCAGAAACCATTATTAGTGCTTGCTGTAAGGTGAATTGGCAGTATCGGTAGAGCGTCCCTTTACGTTTTAAGTTCAAATGCCATCAAGTTTTGCTTTGCCTTTCATCCTTATGAGCTCGATAAAATAAAGTACAAATAACGCACTGGGGTCGATTTAATCGACTTTCCCCTTCCTTTCAAATTGCTGGTCTTGTGCTAAATTCATGAACTATTATAAGTGCTTGCTGTACCAGCGAAGACTAAATCTTAGTTTAACTATAACTTATAGTGTAAAACAGAGTTTATGGAGAAAATAATGCAAGAGAATGGTGTTAACTGCCTCAACTAAACATTAACTGTAAATGTCAAACTAAATTGTGAAAATACATTCACAAAATTTTATAATTATTGTATTCTTTCCCTGTTCTAATCGAAAAAAGGAATGTTAGTGGGAGCCTGGTATTTTACCACCATTCCGAAATCTATAAAAGAATCCAAGTTTCTAGCCACATCTATCAAAAGCTGTTTCTATTGTAGGTCAGAGTAACTATTCGAAAGCGTGTTGCAGGGATGTCTTGAAAAGCTTCTAATATTACTCCTATTAGTCACTATTGATAACCGTAAAGTAAAACTTATGACAGTAAAGATTAAATTTTGATTTAGCTTTCACTGGTTTTGTCATAAAAGTAATATTTCATGTAAATGTCAATACCACTTGATATTTAACGGCAACCAAATTTAGTTTGGTCGCTCATAATTCACAATCTTTCATTATATCATTAAAAGGTTGCCCTTCATTTTCACAATTTGTCTTACTAAACAGCATTCAGTTGTGCGCTATACTTAATTCTGGTGAAAAGTTCGGCTTTTAGTATACGAGGTACACTCAAGAGGTTTTGAGATTTTTATCAGAGAAACATTTATTTAACTCAGATCAACACAAAACTCAAGTCACCTTCAAAGTGGAATCCTCCACCCTCCATGCACTTGTGTAGTGCTCCATCCACTTCTGGAAGGCCCCCTTGTAGTCCTCCTAAGGTGAAGGTGTCCAGGGTGCTTGTCTCAAACTCCTTCATCTCCTCCACATCCTCAAAGCGGATACCCCCTGAGCTTCTCCTTCGGCAACATCCAGAAGTCGCATATGGCTAAGTCTGGACTGTGGGGCGGGTGAAGGACAGTCTTGATCCTTATATCGGCCAAGTAGTTGGTCATCAGGATAGATTTGTGGCAGGGGAATTGTGTTTTCACAGCGAAAATTACTAGGTAAATGAGACGAAACCTCAGCAACATTGTCTATAGTGTCATTTTTTATCAAATTTGCGGAATATACCGAGATTTCTCATATTTGTTGTCGAAATATTAAAGGTAAAACACTTTATTCACCTAGAGTATATTTCTGGCTACTTGTTTCCGCCTTCAAGGGTACTTTACCGCATTTTCTCAACTATTGTTTATAGGCATGGATATACATTCAGCTCGAAATATTAACCGTAAAACTCTTTATTTAGTGTGTATTTCTGGCCACCTTTTTCCGCTTTTAAGGGTACTTTACCTGATTTTTTAAACTATTGTTTATAGTGATCAACTATTGTTATTATAGGACGAGTCAATTTCAAGTTTCAAATACAATAAAAAGAAACTAATTACATGTAAACGAAACTTCGTCGTTTTTCTTAATATATTCACTCTGCCTATGCATTGAGTGCTCGTTTTGGTACGACCACCAGTAATTAACTGAATCACATACATGTGTGTGTGTGTTATAAAGAGTCGGAACCCGACGGCTGAGCTCTTGCCGTTTTAACTGCTAGTTCCATGATAACTTTCCGAAATACACCAACATATAATTATTCTATTTGGTAAATATTTTATATCCCTTGACCTTTATATGATCTTTAGGAAAAAGTTATTCTGCCTCGACAAATTCTTTAAGAATTCAAAAGATAATGTCAAAAGGTGTTCAATGATTCCAGCATTAAGTTGATCGAGTTAGTATTTACTGCTAAACTTATTTGGCCATAGTCATTGTCTATTTTCTACGAAATAAATCTTATGCAAGTAAAACACAAAACTATATTTTCTTATCAGTATTTGCATCATTTACTTCGATTCTTCCGTTTCAATAATCATTTCTTCCTTCGATCCACCTCACAAACTGATATATTCTAAGACATCTACTCTCGGGTCTCGAATAATCTCACCCCACCCCCACCCCACCACCCGCTTATTAATTTTTCAGATTTTTTCCAAACCCCCATCCCAGCCCCACCGCCGCTCTTACCACTACCACCCACTTATCTCCGGCAAAATTTAATTTTAAGTGGTAGCATTCCTGCAACAGTTAATTTTCTTTGTACATTCAAAAATATTATACATGACAAAAAAAGAACATTACAAGAAAAAATAAATAGGATGGATTAGGGTCTCAATATGTAAACTAAACAACTAATTCTGGTTTTGAAAAAAAAATCAACGGAGACAACCTAGAAAAATTACCGATTTTCCAGCCCTCCCCCGCTTATTCCAAATCCTCTCACACTTATTCAAACTCCCTCGCTTATTTCAACCCCCTATTGTTTGGGACCCAGGAGTACATTATAAAATAACTAAGATAGGTTGGCGTCTCAATATGTAAACTAAATTACTAATTCTGGGTCTTTTTTTAAATCAAGTGAGACAACCTAGAAAAATTCTCGATTTTTCACCACCATCAGCCTATTATTTGGGCCCGAGAGTAAGTAATATTAACTGTATATTTAATATTAATAGGGGGTGCATTATTCGAGACCCGAGAGTATTTAACTAAAAAAACATGCTAAATTTATGTTTTCGTAATATGCCATACTTAAATGAACCTCGTCATTATGGGTAGTACGCTAATAAATATGTGGGTTTGTATGTTTGTTTGTGTGTGTGTGTGTGTGTAGAAAGATATACACACAAGAAAAGAAAAAAAAACGAAAGAAAGAAGTTGAAACTTACCTCTGCTGATTCTTTTTCTTTAGTCGTCATTCTGTCGTGTTTTATAATTGTAACAGATCCACTATAAACGGACTGGTACTCTTGGAGTGTAGTAATCCAGCAGAAAGCCGATTAGGCGAATCAATAATCGAAAACGAAGTCGTCTAGAAACCAAATTATATGACCAAAAATTCGACGAAACTTGGTCGCCATAAAATAAATCAAACTAAGTCGACATACAAACATTCCTTGTCATTATATTTCAAAGTCTTTACCCCGCTTATCCAATTCATATATAATTGTTATATTTTCTATATTAATTGCAGGATTTACACACTATCTCGTTTGTAAGTTGTAATTTCTACATTATTTTCGTTTGTTTTGTGTTGTGTTTAGTTATTTCATCCAATATTAGTTGTATCTTCTGCTAATCTTTAGTTACCGTCTGCATCTACGTTCTGTGTACTTTCTAGAATATAAGACAATGTAATCACCTATATTAATTAACTAACTCTCTGCTAAGTTCGTCTGACTTGCTTATTTCTCTCATTACTTATTTGATTAGTTGTTTCTTGTCATACACATCAAAATTATAATAGAATAAAAGTGTTGGTGTTATTTTATGTTGTTGTTGATTTTGTTTTGTTTCGTGGAGTTTATTAATTTCTTGAATTAAAATATCCAGTTTTCTGCTTCTTCTAGATCTGGCAACGTTTTAAAAGATGAACTCCTACAAATTACAAATCTCACTTGAGAAAATATTTCTTAAAGGACATGTGATCTCCGGGTTTGCCTACTTAATTGGAATTCTTACAGTACACAATAAGGGGCCCTCGGGCGTTCTAGAAACAACTGGCTATAGAAACAATGAAAACATAAATAAGCTGTTGCGTGCAATAATGACACTCCCAGTGTTTCGACTATTAAGACTCCCTCAGGTTAAGATTTGAGTTTGCAGACGATAGTTCAGGTCAACACACTGTGCATCATCATCATCATCATCATCATCATCATCACTACCACCACAACCACCATCACCACCACCATCATCATTATCATTATGTTCATTGTTATCACCATTGTTTCCCTTATTTTGTTTCAAATTTTAAATGTTGCTGATATTGTTGCTATTATTATCAATGTCCGTTGGTATACCCCAGATCAATTTTGATCGGGTAAACCATGTTCCAACCGTGACCATTTCGTCTTTTTCTTATGTATAAGGACCCTAGGGTAATATTATCCAACATGACCTTTTCTAGGATTTGAGAGAGATTTGCCTTTCATCCTTTCAAGGTCGATAAAAAAATACCAATCAAGTACTGATGTCGATTCTTCCTCTACATCTCTTTCTCATTTTCTATCCGTTTCTGGGAGAACTCTGCTATACTCAGACCTGGAGAGAGGGTGGGCTCCGTCGGGTTTTAAAACATGCTCCAAGAAACTCTCTGTGTCAATATGGCGCCCCTACGACTCCACAACTCCATCAGGAGTTACGGGTTCATACATACATATAAATAGTAAAATTGGATGGTAGGCAATCATTTATCTACATAATTTATCATAAGAATTTGGGAGTTAATCTGCAACTTTTTAAATTAATAATATAAGTTGCATAAGCTGACGAAACACTGAATTAGTCGTATGTATGAAAATATATTTATGTTTGAAAAATATCTTATCTAATCATGCTGTAGAGTAATTTTCGAGTTAAAATGCCAAATTGATAGGAAAGTAATGTGAGCTTCTGGATCGTAAGAGGTACCACTAAAGACTCAGCCTACGTGTAATGTATCTAGGGTTATTGTTGCTGTAGTTGCAGCACACCTTTGATAAAAAAATGTTCAAACCATGACAAGCCTGTCTTTTATTAAACATAGGATTGTATTTTCCAAACTGTTCTTTTTAAAGGCAATAAGATATGATTTGAGGGATATTTGGTTGTTATTTTTTGTAAGTCGAGCAGCCTCATAGGAGCGTCCTTCATTAGGTTATATTTCGAGTATATTAATTTGAAAGAACCCATTCACCTCCAAGGAATAGTTGAACTCAGCACTACACGTTAATGAACCACTTGTCACTTTGAAGCAGGATGAGGTGTTACAACCCTCCCTATGGTACCTATTCACAACTGGAAGCGATGAAACATTTAAAAAAAGGAATATTGCCGGTGCAATGAAATGAACTTCCGTTGGCTTCGACGATGAGTGTTCCAGTTGTTCGATTAACAGAACAGAGTACTCGTGAAATTAGCATGTACCCCTTAACGTAATTCTAGCGGAGATTCAGCGTGACAGCGTGGGATAAGGCTGGCCTTCTGTATTACAATGTACAACTTGATGTTGCCAGTTGAGTGAACTGGAGCAACGTTAAATAAAGTGTCTGGATCAAGGACGCAACGCACCACCGTCAATCGAACTTACGACCTGACAATCTGGAGTTAAGCATCCTAACAACTAAGCCATACGTCTTCATACTTTCTTTTTTCAGGAATTTGTTACTATAAACAAAATGGAATTAAGTAGCAACAAAACTTCGTGAACACGAAATAATTGTAGCTCTACATATCATTTGTCATGTTAACATAACATGACGACCTATGACTGGTGGGTTGGCAAATTTGGTAGAGCATCAGCTAAAATACCATCGCCGGATTTTTTATGGCTCTTTACGTTCTGAGGTCAACTTTGCCTTTCATCCTTCCAGCGTCTATAAAATAATGCACCAATCAAATATGGGGTCTTACCCTTACCCTTACTCCACATTTGCTGGCCATGTGCCTAAATTTGAAACCAATATTATATGACTACCACACAAAACATTATTTTGTTGCGTGTGCGATATTTATTTTGAACTAGCTGACCCCGTGTCGTCAAAAATGACGGCTAATTGTAATATTTTATATATAAAAAGGGTACAAAACCAAGTTTTTTTGTTTAATAATTCTTTTATTACAAACTTTTTTGTGGATAAACTATTTGCAACTAACATAGATAACCAAGATAATATATTGGTGTGCATTTATATGTTTACATCTATATGTATGAGTATATAAATATAAACGCAGAAATTCACATACACTCACACAAGCAGTGGTGGACTGGCCAGGTTGCCAGGTTGCCCAATGGCGAGTGGGCCCCAGGGGGGCCACGGCAGCATTGCAGGGGTCCGCAGTAGCATTGCAGGTTCCACTGTAGTATTTTAGGGGATAATGCTTTGCTTTCAAAAAATACCTGAACTCTAAGAGAAAGAATAAATATTTTTTTTATATATATAAAACAATTAAGCAAAGCATTTGGTCAACCAATTCCCCAGGGAATTAATAAAAACCAAAATATGTGATAGTGCAAATAGCTGGAACCAGTGGTTGTACATTCTACTAAGTCTAAAGCTTAGTGTATTCATTCATGCAAACATACATATATATACACAGACACACAATCATATATATATATATATATATATATATATATATATATATATATAACAATATATTTAGAAACACACAGATACATGCGGACACACACATATACATGAATGCATCCACACCCAACTATGAGTTAAGGGTGCCAACCTCACCGATGTTGCTCAATGAATGACTGGGACAGACCAATCCGGTTGAACCAGACTGAACCAGTATCAGAGTTAAAAATACATTATGAAGAGAGAAGAAACATTTAGATATAATTAGTAATAAAATGTATCATACCTAAACTGTTCCTAGATTCCTCGACTACGTAGTTTCGTGGCATAAACAAAAACAATACATCATAAAGATATAGAGTCCTTGCGAGGTCTGCCGACTTATCAAGAGGATACCTCATTTTACTAGCCTCAAGAACGCGTCTACACGACGTGAGAAAGAATCCCAAAAGGAGGAGGGGGAGATAGTCACGCGATATAACGGTCGAGAAACAGAGCTAAGCCTCTTATAACCCCGAAGAAAATACCACGGAGGCAGAGGGGGTATTTATATCGAAGCCGTAGAAGAGGTGGTGAAGGAGGCGAGAAGTATGAGTAATGGCAGCTTTCCAGCAGTCACCACACTTCAAAGATTACTCAACCAGAGGGAGTTATTAACAATATATTTAGAAACACACAGATACATGCGGACACACACATATACATGAATGCATCCACACCCAACCGTGAGTTAAGGGTGCCAACCTCACCGATGTTGCTCAATGAATGACTGGGACAGACCAATCCGGTTGAACCAGACTGAACCAGTATCAGAGTTAAAAATACATTATGAAGAGAGAAGAAACATTTAGATATAATTAGTAATAAAATGTATCATACCTAAACTGTTCCTAGATTCCTCGACTACGTAGTTTCGTGGCATAAACAAAAACAATACATCATAAAGATATAGAGTCCTTGCGAGGTCTGCCGACTTATCAAGAGGATACCTTATTTTACTAGCCTCAAGAACGCGTCTACACGACGTGAGAAAGAATCCCAAAAGGCGGAGGGGGAGATAGTCACGCGATATAACGGTCGAGAAACAAAGCTAAGCCTCTTATAACCCCGAAGAAAATACCACGGAGGCGGAGGGGGTATTTATATCGAAGCCGTAGAAGAGGTGGTGAAGGAGGCGAGAAGTATGAGTAATGGCAGCTTTCCAGCAGTCACCACACTTCAAAGATTACTCAACCAGAGGGAGTTATTAACAATATATTTAGAAACACACAGATACATGCGGACACACACATATACATGAATGCATCCACACCCAACCGTGAGTTAAGGGTGCCAACCTCACCGATGTTGCTCAATGAATGACTGGGACAGACCAATCCGGTTGAACCAGACTGAACCAGTATCAGAGTTAAAAATACATTATGAAGAGAGAAGAAACATTTAGATATAATTAGTAATAAAATGTATCATACCTAAACTGTTCCTAGATTCCTCGACTACGTAGTTTCGTGGCATAAACAAAAACAATACATCATAAAGATATAGAGTCCTTGCGAGGTCTGCCGACTTATCAAGAGGATACCTCATTTTACTAGCCTCAAGAACGCGTCTACACGACGTGAGAAAGAATCCCAAAAGGCGGAGGGGGAGATAGTCACGCGATATAACGGTCGAGAAACAAAGCTAAGCCTCTTATAACCCCGAGGAAAATACCACGGAGGCGGAGGGGGTATTTATATCGAAGCCGTAGAAGAGGTGGTGAAGGAGGCGAGAAGTATGAGTAATGGCAGCTTTCCAGCAGTCACCACACTTCAAAGATTACTCAACCAGAGGGAGTTATTAACAATATATTTAGAAACACACAGATACATGCGGACACACACATATACATGAATGCATCCACACCCAACCGTGAGTTAAGGGTGCCAACCTCACCGATGTTGCTCAATGAATGACTGGGACAGACCAATCCGGTTGAACCAGACTGAACCAGTATCAGAGTTAAAAATACATTATGAAGAGAGAAGAAACATTTAGATATAATTAGTAATAAAATGTATCATACCTAAACTGTTCCTAGATTCCTCGACTACGTAGTTTCGTGGCATAAACAAAAACAATACATCATAAAGATATAGAGTCCTTGCGAGGTCTGCCGACTTATCAAGAGGATACCTTATTTTACTAGCCTCAAGAACGCGTCTACACGACGTGAGAAAGAATCCCAAAAGGCGGAGGGGGAGATAGTCACGCGATATAACGGTCGAGAAACAAAGCTAAGCCTCTTATAACCCCGAAGAAAATACCACGGAGGCGGAGGGGGTATTTATATCGAAGCCGTAGAAGAGGTGGTGAAGGAGGCGAGAAGTATGAGTAATGGCAGCTTTCCAGCAGTCACCACACTTCAAAGATTACTCAACCAGAGGGAGTTATTAACAATATATTTAGAAACACACAGATACATGCGGACACACACATATACATGAATGCATCCACACCCAACCGTGAGTTAAGGGTGCCAACCTCACCGATGTTGCTCAATGAATGACTGGGACAGACCAATCCGGTTGAACTAGACTGAACCAGTATCAGAGTTAAAAATACATTATGAAGAGAGAAGAAACATTTAGATATAATTAGTAATAAAATGTATCATATATATATCATAAAACATGTCTATAGAATCACAAGATAAAATATATACTATTTCCTCTCCCAATTAGCATAATTAACTATATAAAAAAATCGAATAGACCAGGCTATACGAATGAGGCTTCTATGAAGGAATCTCCAACAAATAACCAAAACTAGCGCTTCGCGTCGGCTGTAGTGGAATATTTATCGAATATTTCGACAGCGTAATCGCCTAGATACAGTCAACTAAGCAGAATTAGATTTAAAATAAACTAGGAGAAAATAGAATACATTTAAATACCTCTACCATGGTTTCGTCCGTGTTTTGAGTTTTCCAATAATTATGTAATAATTATATAAACTCGAGCGCCGGATTCTTCAGGAAGCTCGCTCATATCTAGACATTAAATTTTCCAAAACGATCGCGCCAAGAATTCATTTCAAAATGGCTAAAAATCGTGATGTTTGGTATCGATGGGTTAAAGACATTTGTCAAATCAATTAGTAGTGGTGAAGGTGGTGTATATATATATATTTATTTATTTATTTATTTATATATATATATATATATATATATATATATATATATATATATATATATATATATGAAAAATGGCGTGCTGTGTTGTTGCAAATGTGATATACAAATTAAAATGAAGAATTAGAAATAGAAGCCAGGACTACCCATCATCAGTGGTCTACTACCCATCATAGGTATTTCTTCGCATTAAAGACCAGATACCTCCGGCTAACGCAACAATAACTAAAATAAGTTATTGGGATAAAAAGAATTGGGTGGAGAAAGAGAGACAGGTAAACAAACATGAATGGTGAGGCAACGTAAAGAGAGGAAAACATGAGAAAATCAAGTCAGTGATTCATTTGAACATAAGAACTTGCGAATATTGATGAGAAGACGAAAGACACATCTTAACTGTGCGAAAGTAAGCGGGGAAAGAATTTCGCACCGTGTGTGACGATGGGGGAAGTGAGAGAGGGTGAGTAGCAGAGAGTGAGTTAAGATGTGTCTTTCGTCTTCTCATCAATATTCGCAAGTTCTTATGTTCAAATGAATCATTGACTTGATTTTCTCATGTTTTCCTCTCTTTACGTTACCTCACCATTCATGTTTGTTTACCTGTCTCTTTTTCTCCACCCAACTCTTTTTATCCCAATAACTTATTTTAGTTATTGTATTGCCCTAGCCGGAGGTATATGGTCTGTAATGCGAAGAAATACCTATGATGGCTAGTAGACCACTGATGATGGATTGTCCTGGCTTCTATTTCTAATTCTTCATTTTAATTTGTATATATATACACACACACACACACACACACACACACACACACACACACACACACACACACACACACACATATATATATATATATATATATATATATATATATATATATATATATATATATATATATATATATATATATATATATATATATACATACACACATATATATATTTAACGAAGGGTATTATTTAGTAAGAAGTAGTTATAGCGAGCATACTGGGTGAAATGGGTAGCAACAAAACGAGACATGGTTTGTGTATATAATATTTAATTAACGGTAGATAGAATACTTGACATGTCAAAGATAGATGTTAGAATGAAACAAAGTTAGTAGTTACCGTTTTGATTGCCAGGCAAACGCGGCTGGCAGAGGGCGCCTGGCTAAGGCCAGGCGCCTGTTGGCCAAATTAATGGCAGAGCCAAATGAGAGGCTCTTGTCCTGGTGCCGAAAAGGCAAAGAGAGAAAGGAAGCTTAAAGTTGTTAGTTTTATAGGGCTCTGACCGGAAGTCGCAGAAAGGGTTCCACCTCCCGTCTAGATCCCAATCAAAACAAGGGAGACAACCGCTACATAACCTCCCGCCAGAATTTTAGTGTATAAAAATCGAAATGAAAATATGTAGCAAGTTGGCGAGAATGTTGTAACAGGCATGAAAATTACGACAAAAGAATGTTTGGAAAAATCAATGATAGATATCAAGGTAGCCAACCGCTCTTGGCCAGAGAACGACTGGACATCCATCTATCCATCACCCAAAGATACAATGTAATAAAGTAAAAGTAATAGAAGAGCTCAAAGTTCAAAATATAGTTCACAGGTGTGCAATCACATGACAGCAGGAAAGAAAGTGTGTTCCAGAGAATGAATGCAGGTGGTTTCTGTTCTGTGGTATATCGTGAAATTTCCAACCTCCGAATGGATTTTCTCACAGGAAGAGTGCTGCAAAAATGAATTCTCTGGCTTTGGTGAAGCTGTATTGATGTATTGCTGTTGCTGCTGCTGTTGTCTCGCTGAGTGAGCGTATTCGGTGTTTAAATTCACAGTAAAAAAAAATTATTTAGAAAAAATGAGTTGCGCAAAGTGCTAGAAATAGCAGCCGAAGTTGATGGTCGATGTTGAGAATGCGTTGACCTGGAAGGGTCAAGAGGCCAGCGACCAGAGAAATAAGCATTCTTAATAAATGCGCGGTTATCAACTGTAAATTTACATTGTAAATTTATAAACCGGCAAATAGAAGAATATAGCTTAAGGCTGAAGAATCCCTGGTGATAAATGGCGTGCGGCTGTCTGTGAGTAGAGACATCTCTGTGAATCGAGAATTTGTGCTGCCTACACGTGCCAATACAAGGTTGAAAAAAAATAATATTTCTAACGCGCGAGAAAATGATAGTGCAATGTTGAAAGTGACAATGATGAAAAAGAAAGGCTTCAATCAGCATAATTATTGGTGTGAACTTTGGGGAAAAAAAAAAAAAAATTGAACGATGAAGAAAACGATGAACAAAAAGGCAATGGTTCATCGAAAATAAATGTTCCTGTTGAAATGTTATTTAAAGAATATCAAATTTCTTTTTTTTTTTTTGTGTTTTGAAAGAGTTCGTTGTAAGAAACGAGAAACATATATATATATATATATATCGTGAAATGTTTTTTTTTTGTTTTGAAAGTGTTCGTTGTAAGAAACGAGAAACATATATATATATATTGGTGAAATGCGACAGTTAATTGATGCGTGAGAGAAAAAGTATGTCTGTGCGAATTCCACATGTGCGTGTGTGCATGTCCTTGAGTAGTTTCATTGTTTGTCGCTAAATTTGCTGTGTATTCGTAATGTTACTCACAAAACCAGATGTGCTATTTTTTTCTTTTTTTGGGGGG
>OZ024740.1:303828404-304036058 GCA_964016885.1 Eledone cirrhosa
AGTGAAGTTGGGCGTTGTTTGGTGTACCGAACTTGCATGCTACACCGTTCATCCAATTTTCATGAAACCTCACACATATATAAAACTCAACGCGTAGAGTGGAATAGGCTACTTGAAAATTTCGAAAAATCGATAATCGGGACCCCAGAAGCCAAAAATCGATATTTTCAAAAATCGATGAAACTCGACGCAAGTGTGTATTTTGATCCGGGGATAAACGTGCGCTACATTAAATTTTCGAAAAATCGATAATTGGATCACCAGAGGCAAAAATCAGGACAACTCTAACTTACTCTCTTTCCCTCTCTTCCACCTCACTGGCGCAGCCAAAACCTCCTGCCTGCTGATAAAATACATACATAGATAAACACACACATATATAGTTATGTATATATGTATGTGTGTGTGTGTATATATATATATATGTGTGTATATATATGTGTGTGTATGTATATATATATATATATATATATATGTGTGTGTGTGTGTGTGTGTATGTCGTCCCACTGCATCGTCATGCCTCACCATGCCGCATCCATGCTCTGTCAGCCACCATGCCCTCCCCTACCCTCTCCCTTACCCGCACGACTTGGTCCTTCACGAGTGCCATGGTTTACCATGCGGAATCCCTGCAACCGTCAATCCCGGCCATCTCCCTTCCCTGCACGCTGTCGTCCCACTGCATCGTCATGCATCACCATGCCGCATCAATGCTCTGTCAGCCGCCATCCCCTCCTTGGCCCTTTCTTTTTCCTGCCCGCAGTGCTCCTTCAAGACTGCCATGGATCACCATGCGGCATCCTTGCCACCGTCCACCCCTGCCCTCTCCCTTGCCTGCTGGCCGTCGCCCCACTACATCTTCATGCCTCAGGATGCCGCCTCCATGCACTGTCAGCCACCATCCCATCCTCGGCCCTTTCTTTTGCCTGACCGCCGTGCTCCTTCAAGACTCCCATGGCTATCTATGCCGCATCAATTCCTTGCCACCCGCTTAAACGTCATCAGTATGGCTTATTGTTGCCTCATTTGATCACCGATGTTCGCAGGCTAAACACAATACCAGCGTGTACGATAGTCCATGGTAAATCTTTTTAATTACATGTTCTTGAGGCTGTTGCAAAGGGCAATAACCCTAGACGCAATTTTGATCAACTTTTTTTCACATATAGCAAATTTACCGGGACAGGTCTTTAGCTACTCAAATCTACTTCAGAGGTCACGCGTTCATGTAAAAAATCAATAAAACTGAAGCGGGGGTTCGACTTTGCGCAAAAAACAAGGCAAAGTTGCAGATGGGATAATTTTTTACAGGAACGTCCGATTTTCGTGAAAACTGTCACAAATGAATCGTCCATTAGGCCACGATTCAGATAAAGTCCCTTTTATTTCTTCTTCTGCACATGTGAGCGCCAAAATTGTAAAAAAAAAAAAAAATATTTGAAAAAATCGACTTTTTCACCCTGCTTTAAAAATCAACTGAAAATTCAATTTCAAGTGAATTTGACTTCCGTCAGTCTTGCAAAGAACTATTTCAACGATACACTCTGAACCTACAATTGATCCATTATTTATGCTCAATTACACACCTGCGTATACTAACCTCTGTTTTTTTCCTTGAGGTTCGAAGGTTTTTGTACCTGTGATGCGCGGGAAGTAACTTTCAAACATTTTAACAACAGACCAAAGTTCGACTTACACCCGGGCAACGCCGGGTACGTCTGCTAGTATATATATAAATATACACACATTCGCTATTATTAGAGTTACGGTCCTTTATAGTCTGAGTTCAAATCCTGCCGAGGTTAACTTTGCTTTTCATCCTTACGGGGTCGATAAAATAAAGTACCAGTAATACACTGGGATAATTGCTGGCCTTGTGCCAATAGTAGAAACAATTATTATAGTTGATATTGGATTGGCAGTATCGGTAGAGCGTCGGACACTATACTTTGGTGCATAGACTTATGGCCCTTTGCGTTTTGAGTTCAAATCCACCCGATCTTAGCTTTGCCTTTCATCCTTATGGGGTCGATAAAATAAAGCATCAGTAAATCACTGGGGTAATTGCTGGTCTTGTGCCAAAAGTAGAAACAATTATTATAGTTGATACTAGCTGAGGTACCCGGCTTCGCCCGGGAGAACAGAGAAAACGAATGTATTAGATATGTTGTCTGTATGAGGTGTGACTATAATATATATGTGTGTGAGAGAGAGACATAAAAAAAACAATCATAAAACATCCTTATTAGGCTGGGAGAGTAAACTGCCGATTAAATGGTAGCATTGGCCTTGGATTTTAAATGTCGTGAAATAACCATAGTCAGTATGATTTTTTTCAGCTCCAAAGGACGTCATCTGAAACACAGCAATATACCGCATAACATTGCTTCTGAAGTGTTTGTTTTTTTTTGTTCTGTTTTGTGTTTTTTTTCGTTAGTATGGTCTGTAAGTAGTATATGGATAAAATCTGGAAGGTAGATTAATTTCAGATAGTATCACTTTTCTTTGTTCTGTAAAATCAAAGACTAAAATGACTTTATAAAAAAGCTAACGCAATATTGTTAAACCTTCCTATAGATCAAAGGATCTATAGTTTAAGCCGTTTCTAGACTTTCGTGGGACGTTACTTACTCTCTCTCTCTCTCTCTATCTATCTATCTATCTCTCTCTCTGAATATCTATACTCTAATTGTATCTCTGTCTGTATAACGGCCTATCCCTTTCTTTCTGTCTCTCCCTCTGTGCCTCTCTCTCTTTTTATATGTGTGTGTATATATTTTTGTGTGCGTGTGTGTGTGTGGGTGTGTGTGTGCGTGTGTGTGTGTGTGTGTAGTTTTCGCGTGATTCAACCAGCCAGCCAACCAATAAACCTCTCTCTTTTATATATGTATAGATTTCCCATACATGTAATAAACTAAAATAACTTCTTTATAAAATGTTGGATAAACTTTATATATCACCATGGTTACACGTCTGGAGTTGTCTCCATAGCTACCACTGATCAGATACTCTCCCACCATATATAATATCATTTTTATTTGCTTCATTGGAATTTGAGTTCTCTCCTTTGTCCGTTGTGGAAATTTTCTTTTTCTTTCTTTTTTTTTTTTTTTCGAACGCTAATGAATTTTCTTCTCGTTACAATTATCATCTCAATTGATTAAACATTTTGGTTTCGAATCACTGAGTCCAAAATATGGCAGTCTATCAGTATGTGTGAGCGTGAGTGTATGAGTACGTGTGTGCACCTGTGTGTGTGAGAGAGTGTGTGTGTGTATATACATCTATGTCAATGTGAGTGTATGTGTGTGCGTGTGTGTGTTAGCGTGTGTGTGTATATGTGTATATATATATATGTGTGTGTGTTGAAAACATGTCTCGCTATACAAATATCTGAAATCATCCTTTTAGGTGACTTCAATTTACCGAATACATCATAACTTTCACTCCTCTCCTGTCTATACTGCTGGTCCTAAAGTCAAATCATTTCTGAACTATCTTCACGTTCGTATTTCTGATAGACCAAAACTCCAAATACATATACACTAACTCAACAACCACAAACACATTCTCTCGGGTCTCAAATAATCCCCCCACAACCACGAGATATTTTAACCCCATGCCCATAGTATCGAAGCTGCGATCTCTCAATTCGGAGAAGTAGCGACTCTACCTCGAGTGACTCTCTGATCTCTGAGCTAGGCACTCAATCGAATAACGTTACTCAAAAGACCCCATTTCAGCCGCTTGTATTCGCGATCGTATCCTTTCGGTCATTACCCAAGATTCATGACCGAATTGCAGATAGCGAGTTCAGCTTTTACACCTACCTCCTTTCTTCTAATTACCGAATGCTGAAGGTAGTGCATTACTGCACCAGCTCCTGCAATTCTTGCACTTAGTTTAGTAAATGTCCATTTTAAATATTTCTCATTTTAATCATGAATTTAATAATGGATTATGAATAAGAAACTGAGGGAAAGTATTGATTTTTATTTCCATTAGCATTTGTGATTTCCATTCTGCACTCGTGTACTTTCAACAATCATGCTTTACGGGTTACATTTAGTTTTTATTGAAATATATATATTTTAAATTTTATTAGTTACCTTATTAGGTATAATAGAATTTAAAGCTTTTTGCGACCAATGGCAGAAAAAAAATACGGAACCTCGTTATGTCGTCTGCCGAAGCAATTGGGTCGACAGTAAAACCCTGAAGGTATTTTAGACCTAGTTTCCTTGTTTATTATTTCACCGTCTAATAAAGGGATAAATAAATCTTAAGAGATAATAATCTACTGTTTCTTTTCTTTTTTTAATCCTCGTATTTTCAGCAATTCAGCTGTTCTGGGGGGTTTACTATCTATTACTAGCTTTAACAATAATATTTCATATGTCTCTTGTTTTATATTATCTATTACTAGCTTTAACTATAATATTCCACAAGAGTCTTGTCTTGTACTATCTATTACTAGCGTTAGCAATAATATTTTATAAGTGTCTTGTTTATAATATCTATTACTAGTTTTCACAATGGCTGTGTAACGGAATTCTCCTATAAATTACTCGGCGATGATTCGAAATCGAATCTAAGAGTTCTCGCATCTGAGACCACCCATTATAGGGAATTTCCCACGATTGTCCTGTCAAGAAACAGGATGATAAACGTACATACCATTTGACCTGTGACCTCAGCTGTCTGAGAGACAATATCCACTGGCTGATCATAAATCAACCTCATATACACATCCTTCTAACTATAATGTATAGTATAAATACAAGGACTTTAGGTACCCAGGAAAAAGAGTGATAACACAAACTCGAAGCAGCAGTCAGTGAGTGATAACGATGTAGGCCTTTTACCTTTTCTCTCTCCCGGCCCTTACTAGTTCTCACCTTATCGGCCACAGACACAGCCAGCCATGTCTGCCTGACAGATTGACCACTACTACTGCAACAATAATGTATTCTAAGAATAGGCACACACACATAGTAAGTTCATATTGTTTACATTCTACGCTCATTCTATTCTCCAGTCTTGTTATATTGTATCTGTAAGATACAACACAACTTTTACTATATCGTTTTCTGTGATACATGCATTCACGCTAGCTCGTAGTAGCTAGCCAGTATTTAATGTAGGGATAATTCATGTCATAAATATTATTACTCGATGTTCAAAGTGAATATTGTTGTTATAAAATAAACGTTGTAAACAACTCAATCATGGCATTATTCTTTTCATCAAACACCCATCAAAAGAATATCACTTATCCACTACAGCTGTTTAGAATTTTAGTATTTGCTACAATTATTCTCGAAATTTTGTTACGATTTTAAAATTACAATTCATTATAATTATGGTCATTACTATTATCATTGCTGTCGCGTGTGTTCAAATCCCGTCGAGGTTTACTTTGCCTTTCATCCTTACGGGGTCGATAAAATAAAGTATCAGTAATGCTCTGGGGTCATCTGGTTTATTTCCCCACCCCTAAAATTCTTCGCCTTGTGCCTAAATCAGAAATCATTATCATTGTTGACGCAATTGTTTTATCAGTTTAGGTGCATGCAGATGCGTCTGGTATGTTTTCAGCTATCTACCAGTAAGTTGTTTTTTTATGAATTTTTATCAAATACGGTTTCTGATTTAAGCACAAGGCCAACACTTTTTTTTTGGGGGGGGGGTTCAATTAAATCGAATCCAGTGCATTACTGATACTTTATTTTATCGACCCTGTAAGGATGAAAGGCGAAGCTAACCTGGGTGGGATTTGAACTCAGAACGTAAAGAACCTATGTCGCAAAGCGTCTTGTCCGACGCCCTACCGATACTGCCAATCCGCCATTTCACCACAATGTTTATTAATAACTAGCAGAATGGCCCGGCGTTGCTCGGGATTTGCTCTAGGGTTCTTATATATTTGATATATATTTATCCTTATCGAGCCTCGTGAAATAAATACGTTTGTTTATGTTTTGTTATTGTGTATGCAAAAATATCTGTACACGAATATATATATATATATATATATATATATATATATATATATATATATATATATATATATATTAAAATAACAGATTAAAGTTTAAGCAAAGAATCGCTGCTTTCACCCTTAGCGGGATCTTCTGAAACTAAAAAAAACAATCTGTGAACGTCGAAATGTTTTTGTGTATGCAAAAATATCTGTACACGAATATCTATATTAAAATAACAGATTAAAGTTTAAGCAAAGCATCGCTGCTTTCACCCTTAACGGGATGTTGTGAAACTAAAAAAATCAATCTGTGAACGCAGATGTAAAAATATTTCGAAAAACGTTGCAACCGAAGGAAAACAGGAAGACGATACTTTGGTTCGTGAAGACGTTCCCTGGCATAAGAATATATATATATATACACACACAATATACACACACACACACTGATCGCATCATAATGACGAAATGCAAACAGTCAGGCATACTGACAGATATTATAAGGGTGCGACGTTATATCCATGTATCTATCTAAAAAGAGAAAAACTAAGAATTATAGAGAGATATCGCTAAATTGCCTAATGCAGTCCCTAGGGCCATAAAAATTTGAATTTTTTGGCTCAAAACACTCACGGGACCATAAGTATTACATGTGTAAAGTTTGAAAAAACTCGGTTGGGTGGTTCTCGAGTTTTAGTGATTGGACAGACAGACAGACATTCTCTGTTTTAGTAATATAGATAATAATAAATGTTTTATCGGTCTGAAGGAAGACCCTGTGTCCATGGATTTCGCGGACCATCAAAAACCAGTGAGATCTGCAGGGTTAATGTGTTATCTTGAACGGTTGCCAATCTACATCTGCGGGAAAATACGTCTTCTAGGCGGATTATACACTGTGTCTAATGCTGTATCTATGAGAGGTGACATACACAATATGTGTGAGTCAGGCGTGCTTGAGCAGGATGAAACAACTAGCTCAGAGAAGCAGAAGACCCTATAGCAGCGATAGAAAAGGCAGAGGAGACAACATGTTTGTAGGACAGATATTAAAGTGTGTTGGTGAACGACTTCATAAAAACCAGTCATGTGACTTTTTATGTGGTCGAGCTTGTCCCACGTGTGAGAGTGGTATTCTATTGTAAGTTTTACCTGAGCTTTGTGAAGTAGTTTGGGGGTCTGAGGTATTTTTCTGGCTCTGAAAAAGAAGGCCAGTCTTTGTGGTAAAGTCTTTGCTTCGTTGAGGATGTGCATTCGCCAGGAAAGATCCTCATTTGTAGTAACCTTGAGGGTTCTAGTTGCATGCTGTTCGTGTTTAAGATGTGATCATGTTTTCTTTATGTGTGTAGTGATTGTGACTTTATGATGTTGAAGGAAACAAGATCGATATAACTTCATTTAAGTATGCTTCCTTGGCTTCTGTTCGTGGATTCAGTGCAGGTTCGGTGTAAGATGTATAACAAAACACTGGTGTGTATGAATATAACAAAAGTCTCAGTTGTGTGTATAAAGTTTAATTAACAAGTTGAAGTTATGTAGAATAGTATAGTTGACATGTCCATGAGTAGATGAAAGAATGAAGTAAAGTTATTTGTTACCGTTTTGAAGTTAGCTCGCAAGAGACCATGTTAGGGTTGCCAGGCGAACGCGCCTGGCCGAAGACGCCAGGCCGAAGGGCCAAGCAGGTTAGAAGAGGGCAAATGAGAGGGAGAGAGCTGAAAGTTATTCCCTTTATAGGGTCCCAGAACGGAAGTGACAGAAAGGGTTCTGCCACCCCAACGGGAAGTAACTCCAGCTACTTCCTGTCTAGAGATCGGTGATGTGATTGTCATAACAAGGGAGGCAACTCTTGCTACATTATCTCCCGCCAGATTTTTAAAATATAAAAATCGAATGAACCATGTATGGAGTAAGATGGCGAGCATGTAACACCAAAGTCCAGGCATGAAAATTACGAAAAAAATTATGTTTGCAATAAAAGGAAAACAGCAAAATATATGCATGCAAAAATCAATGATAGATATCAAGGTAGCCAACCGCTCTTGGTCAGAGAGCGACTGGACATCTATCTATCCATCACTCAAAGATACAATGTAATCAAAGTAAAAGAAGAGGTCAAAGTTCAAATGTTCAAAATTCAGTTCACAAGTGTGCAATCACATGACAGCAGGAAAGAAAGTGTGTCATCCAGAGAATGTATGCAGGTGGTCGGTAGACTGTGGTACAACGTGAAAATCGGTGGGATTTTCTCACAGGAAGAGTGCTGCAAAAATATATTCTCTGTTTTGTTCTGCTGGTTTTGGTTGTTGATGTTGTTGTCTCGCGGAGTGAGCGTATTCGATGTTTCCGTTCACAGTGAAATCTTTCCCAGAAAAAATGAGTTGCGCAAAGTGCTAGAAATAACAGCCACAGTTGATGGTCGATGTTGAGAATGCGTTGACCTGGAAGGGTCAAGAGGCCAGCAACCAAAGAAATAAGCATTCTGAATAAATGCGCAGTTTTCAACGGCAAATTTACGAGGTAAATTTTTAAACCGGCAAATAGGAGAATATAGCTTAAGGCTGGAGAATCCTTGGCAAGAAACATTATCTATGGCGTGTGTTATCTCGGTGAGTCGAGATGTGTGCTCCCCACACGTGCCGAAACAAGGTTAAAGTCAAGTTGAAAAAAAAATATTTCTATTGCGCGAGAAAATGGCGCGAAAATGATAGTGCAACAGGTCGTTGGCAGCCATTTTGAAAAATTTGTGTGTGAACGTGATAATATGATAAAAAAGAAAGAAAGGCTTCACTTGGTATAACAAATATGGCGAGTTCGATTTTTTTTGTGAACGATGAAAAAAAGCTTGGTGGAAAGAATAAGCAATAGTTGAGATTCAGCAAAAATAAATGTTCATGTTGAAATGTGTAAAAAAAATAATATTTATTTATTTATTTATTTTTTAAAGTGTTCGTTGTAAG
Organism: Eledone cirrhosa; assembly: GCA_964016885.1. Lineage (NCBI taxonomy): Eukaryota > Metazoa > Mollusca > Cephalopoda > Octopoda > Eledonidae > Eledone > Eledone cirrhosa. The sequence goes on from OZ024740.1 coordinate 303,837,348, forward strand.
AAGAAATGAAAAACATATATATACATCCAGTGGAATGCGACACATAATTCATGTGCGACACGTGCGTGAAAGGCAAAATTTTCTGTTTATTTTGCTTGCTGAGAAAAAATTTCTTTTTTGATGTTTTCGTTATAAGACAGTGTATGTGGAGAGAAATCCTTGTCTAAGGAGGTCGGAGGGATTTCTTAGTCCGAAAAAAAAATATCACGTCGGGTGAGAGAAGAAGAGTCTGTCTGAATGAGAATTTCACATGTGCGTGTGTTCGTTTCTGTGTCTGCGTATTTTTCCTAATTTGTTAATAAAGTTTGCTGCGTATTCGAAATGTTAGTCGACACCTTCCAACGAAAATGGGGTACTGCTAATTAATTTTTTTATATATATTCACACAACACCAGATCCTATCATTTTTTTCTTTTTTCGGGGTCACCACTTATAACAAAATACTGGTGTGTATGAATATAACAAAAGTCTCAGTTGTGTGTATAAAGTTTAATTAACAAGTTGAAGTTATGTAGAATAGTATAGTTGACATGTCCATGAGTAGATGAAAGAATGAAGTAAAGTCATTTGTTACCGTTTTGAAGTTAGCTCGCAAGAGACCATGTTAGGGTTGCCAGGCGAACGCGCCTGGCCGAAGACGCCTGGCCGAAGAGCCAGGCAGGTTAGAAGAGGGCAAATGAGAGGGAGAGAGCTGAAAGTTATTCCCTTTATAGGGTCCCAGAACGGAAGTGACAGAAAGGGTTCTGCCACCCCAACGGGAAGTAACTCCAGCTACTTCCTGTCTAGAGATCGGTGATGTGATTGTCATAACAAGAGAGGCAACTCTTGCTACAGATGTATAGATTGTATGTGGATGACGCTTAGATACAGAAGGTTGGGAGAAATAAAGGGTGACATCCTATGTGTAAGAATTAACGTTGTTGGGGATGGCGACAAGTAGGCTGTTGATATATTAGTGGAAGATTGTGTAGTACAAAACTGAAGCTTGGGCCACAACTGTGTTGATAACGTAAGAAGAAGCTTCAGTGGGACATTCCATAATTGTGCGATCTTACATGAAGCCACCGATCAAAACAACGAGAGGTAGACACCTTTTATTTGGAAATCTACGTGTTAGGTACGGTGTAATGCTTTGCTGTACAACAATACTGGTTTCACTTAATTTCTCTAAGATGACGATCCATTAGTGAGTAACATGAGTAGGTTTTCACTATCTCTGACTTTACAAAATATGTACTTCTAGTCACTAAGGGTGGAGATTTAATGTGTTAGAGATGATTGTTGTTAACAACTGTATATCTCTTTTGAAATATTGGGAGTACGATAAAATGATAGTTATCAGAATCAGAAAGGTTGCCTCTTTTTGGAGTGGAACACACCACGGCGTGTATCTAAACATTGAAATATGCATATGGAGAGAAAGCGAAGGATAGGGAGATTAAAGAGATTGATTACGATACGGCTAGCTCTGAGATAAATTGTTTTAGGGTAATAGAAAGGACATTGTCAGGGCTGATAGATGTGTCAGTTTGAAGTGACCGGGGTGCTTTCGTATTTGGTGTGTATGTAAATGTGATGATGGCGTCTTGTGGAATGGAGAGGGATGTTTTTGGAGGAAATTTATGTAGTGTGTGCAGTGCAGCGTTGGATGCAAAACAAATGGATGCAAAACAAATGGATGCAAAACAAAAATTCGTGGGCTTTCTTTCTGGAAATACTTCTTACAAAATCATCATGGTAGAGATCCTTTGAGCAAAGGACTAAAAAGATCGTATGTCGGGTTGAATGGAAGCCATACTGGTTGAGACAGGTTAACAGCTCGGATGTTCTGTCTCTTTTTTTTTTTTTTTTTTTGCAGGATTTTGTTTATTGGATGCTTTACACAGTGGGGGAAGAGGAAGAAATAACAAAAATGTCCATCATATAGTATCATAATTGCATTTATTTGTGCTAGATGAAGAGAATACTTTGTTGATATCCTAAACGCAGTCACAGCAGCATCTTTTGATCTACACGAGATGTATCTGGGAGCAATAACTAAACTCTCAGGGGATGAGGTTACAAGAGCAATTAAAGAGTTCAAATGTAGCATGGCTGCTGGGGAGGATGAAATTCGGCCTGAGATGTTAAAAGCTTTAAATAGAGAAGGTATTCTCTGGCTGACTCATGTGTGCCAGGTGGCCTGGGTCTCTGGAAAGGCACCTAAACAATGACAATCGGGAGTGATAATTCCAATTTTCAAAAAAGGAGACAAGAGAGATTCTCCGATTACAGAGAGATCTCTTTGTTAAGCCTCCCAAGCAAAGTCTATACTAAATGTCTAGCAAAGGGATGTAGGGAGATTGTTGAGAGTCCAAGGGTGAGGACTGCCACCTCTCCTGTTCATAAGCTTTATGAATTGGATTGAGATGCGCAGCCGGGTTGAGAGTGGTAACAAAACTGATGGGTGTAGGATCAGTTGGCTGGAATTTGCAGGCGACATGGTATTACTTAACTCGTCAGAAGGTGATCTCCGACATGCACTTGTTGATATGTTTGATGCCGAGTGTTGCAAGGCTGGAATTAAAATCAGTGCTACGAAGATTGAGACACTCGTTTTCCCAAGGATGTCTGCACACTCCACTCTTCATATGAGTGGAGTTCCACTGACTCAGGTGGAGAAGTTCAAGTATCTCGGGGCTGTATTCACGAGTGATTGAAGACAGGAAACTAAATAAAGAGCAAGAATTGCAGAAGCTGGTGCAATAATGTGTCACCTTCAACATTCGGTAATCAGAAAAAAAGAGATAGGTGTAGAAGCCAAACTCACTATCTTTAATTCAGTATCCATGCCAAGTTTTACCTATTGTCATGAATCTTGGGTAATGACCGGTAGAATACAACCGCGAATACAAGCATCCGAAACGGGGTTCCTCCGAAGGGTCTTTGGAGTAACGTTACTCGATAGAATACGTAGCTCGGAGATCAGAGAGTCACTTCAGGTGGAGCCGCTACTCTCCGAATTAAGAGATCACTATGGGTGTCTGGTTAGAATGTCTCGGGAAAGAATCACTGGACAGATGATTTTATGGGCAAAACCAACCGACAGGAGACCCAGGGGTAGACCCCGAGCAAGATGGTTGAATAACATCCATGAACGCCGCTGAAGAAGAAGAAGAAGAAGAAGAAGAAGAAGAGTGTCTTCGATGCCGAGAAATACAGCATTTATTTTTCTGTGTAACTTTATAATAAAATAACAAAAAGAATTTGTTTTTGTGAATATTGTGCAGTAAGCCTCTATAGTATGCTATAATTTCAATAGATATCCTAATAAAATAGATTTCTCTAAATTTTTACAAATTTATTTGGTATTTGACGGCGAATTGGCAGAGTCGTTAGAACGTCGGCTAGAATACTTTGCAGTATTCGTTTCGGCTCTCTTCTTTCTGAGTTCAAATCCCGCCGAGGTCAACTATGCCTTTCGTCTTTTCGAGGTAAATAAAAAAAAGTACTAGTCTGGTACTGGAATTGATTCTTCCTCTATATCTCTTTCTCACTCTCTCTCTCTCTCACTCTCTCTATCTTTTTCTGGAAGAAAACTGTTGTGTTCAGACCTGGAGAGGAGATAGGCTCCACTAGGCTTAAAATGCCCAAGAGTCGCTCTATATCACTACGACGCCCCTACGACTCTATTAGGAGTAACGGAACTATCACATATCATATTTGGTATAGATAAAATATTTTCGTATTAAAAACTTATTCCGTAGAATATGAAGCATAATAATATAAAACCTTCCAATTTTATTGAATACGAGCGGGCTGACACACGGACGGACGAACACCATTCGACTTTTATTTATCTATATATTACTAAAACTCTGTGATTGTGTGCTTGTCTGTAATTTAATACAGCCAAAACGGCACATAATGGAAAAATACTTTGAAAGGAAGTTGCCCCTGAAATAGGAATACAAATGGAATAAAACAAGTTTCACGTAAATCAGAGCGTGGGTTACCGGGTACCGTCATAAATAGAAAGAGAGAAAGATAGAGAGAAAGTGATAGTGGTTGTGAGAGCGTAGATTGAAAGAAAGACATGTTTGGTATATTTTAATTATATAAAAATTATTTTTAAGTGGACAAGATTTTTATTTTTAATTTTTAAGTAAAGTGACCCAATGGGTCGGGGGGGGGGGGGGTCTAGTATAGATTAAGTGCAAGGTAGGATTTTTTTTTTATTTAGTTGCTAAGATATGTTCTTTATTTTTCCTGTTGTATAGATAATTTAGGCACAAAGACCAACAAATTTTGAGAGGACAACGTTGGTTAAATCATCACCAGTACTTGACTTGACTGGTACGTTATTTTATCGACCCTAGAAGGATGAAAGGCAAAGTTGACCTTAGCAGGATTTGAACTCAGGGCGTAGAAATCGTAATCAAATAGCGCAAAACATTTTGTCCGACGTTCTTACCAATACTGCTAATCCACCGTCGTTTTTGTTGGCTAGATATTAGATATGAAAGATTGTAGAATAGTGGCAGTATCGGTAGAGCGTCGAACAACTTGGAGTTACGGCCTTTTACGTTCTGAGTTAAAATCCCGCCGAGGTTAGCTTTGTCCTTACAAAGTCGATAAATAAAGCACCAGTAACACACTGGAGTCGATTTAATTGACTTTCCCCTCCCTCTTCAAATTGCTGGCCTTGTGCTTAAAGTAGAAACAATTATTAGATAAAATAAGCGTGGTGGGTTGGCAGAATCGGCAAAATCGGCGATATTCGTTCCGTATCTTTAGGTTCTGAGTTCAAATCTGACTGAGGTCAACTTTATCTTTCATTCTTCCGATATCGATAAAATTAAGAACTGAGATCGATATAAACGACTTTTCCCTTCTCTAAATTGCCGGCCTTGTCCTTAAATCAGAAAACATTATTAGACAAGATACACATATGTTGTAAAAATTTATGATGTGTGAAATTAAACATGAACTTATTCATATTAAAATATATCTAAAATGAATTATTTGTACATTACACTGTTTATTATAATTCCGATACGATTGCATAAGCCAATTATATTAACGGATTAAATTAACTTGGGCATTTCATTTACATATGAACAAAAGTTAATAGACTGAAAAGTTAATAGACTGTAGAGCTTTTCTATTCCTAAATCACATAAATAACTTTTAATATATTATGTGAACACCCATCAATTTTAATGACACAGCCCACACAGACACTTTCTTCTTCTTCTTCTTCTTCTTCTTCTTCTTCGGTCATCCGATGCGTTGAAGTGGTGATAAGGCATTGACAAAGTTCGAGCTCCATACACCTCAGTCAACCATTGCAACACGCAGATCCGTTCCTTCGAGGCATGTGTCCATCTCGATAATTGATTTCAAGATTATATACGGTCAGTCAACCTGTCTCTTTGCTTCCGGAATCCAGAGGAGCAATCTTTCAGCTAGTTCATTATGGCAAGTGACATGGCTGGCACCGGCTAGACGACGACGCCTCACAGCATCAGAGATGCGAGGCGGGGATCCATATAGAGACTTCTTTGTTGGATGACGTCACCAGTAAATGCTGTATGCTGAGCATAGCATTCTGGTGTTTGTACCATCAAGTTTATTGCGGCGAACAGCATTCAACGTCCCCGACTCCGAACCATACAGAAGAATCGGTTTTTTTTATACATGCCAGAAACACCCTTGTTTTTTTGTGTCCTTGGTGATGGCCGCCTTCCACACACTCTGCAAAGAGTGAAGCACAGTCTACGACTGAGCAATCCTAACATCCATGTCACGGCCAGAATCAATATAACCACCCAGATACTTGAAATCACTCACGAGTTCGATATCTAAGCCATCTGGTGCGTTCAGGTGCTCATTGGTAGATGGATTCAAGTGCATGTACTTCGTCTTTGGTGCATTCAGAAACAGACCAGCACACTGCATGCCTTCTCAACTCTGATGAGGAGATCATGTGCAGCTTCTATCGAATTTTCGAGAAGCACAGCACAATGTCGTCAGTGTAGCCAATATCAGGTATGACATCAGTAGAATGACGGGGCTATGACGTCGTCTCAGAGTCAGACCAGCAGTTTCAGTGATCGAAGTGCGTATTGCATAGTTTAGACCAGCATTTCTCATCCTTTTTACCCTTGTGGAACCCTTGAAATAACTTTCACGTCTCAGGGAACCCCTGCATAAAAATTATTATATACCATTATTAATATCTATCAAATTTTTTGGTTGGCCCTTGTGGTGCGGCATGCGGCCGATTGCCGCACTTGGTGGTATTGATGGTTGTTTTTGTGTTTATTTTTTCCTTTTCTTTTTCTCTCACTTTGATCATATATTTTTGTGCATTATATTTGTGAGGTTTCTAACAGTAATTAATTGTATTTATTATATATGTTTATATTTTCATTCTGTAAGAATTATACACAATTTGTAATGTTATTTATACAACTGTGAATATTAAGAATTATATATATTTTTTTTTAATCTATCTCTTTTACATAGTATTGAAGTCTTTATTATAATAACCTGGGGTTCTCCAATATGCCGTATATGTATAGTAAAAATTACTCAAAAATTCATTAGCTTATTTATCAGTGTTTCTCGCGGAACCCCTAGCGACCTCTTGCGGAACCCTGGGGTTTCGGGGAAAACTGGTTGAGAAACGCTGGTATAGACAGATGATGTAAAAGAATTGGAGCACACGCGCACACACATACACACACACACATATGTGTGAGAGAGAGAGGGTATGTGTGTGTGTGTGTGTGTGTGTGTGTGTGTGTGTGTGTGTGTGTGTGTGTGTGTGTGTGTGTGTGTGTGTGTGTGTGTGTGTGTAGCAAAAATATTCGTGGTTAAAAAAAAGGAAGGAAAAATGTGCTCAATCTAGTGTAAGAGAGCTGATATATTATTTATATATGTTCATACACAGAACAAGTAAAGTGTTGCCTTAGGTTACAAGGTCCAGTTATGGCCGCCCCTGTAGACTGTACGAAGTGATGCAGAATGCGTGGAGGAACGATCGAAAAACTTCAAAAAAAAACTGATTTTAACAGAAATTCATATTTGGTTTAGGGGAGATAACTTCTGTGTTAAAATATCATCTGTTCCCTCTAGCTGGTAAAAAGAGAAGGAAAATGGGAATAAGTTGGAGAAAGTAGGTATTATGTGTGGTAAGAGCAGCTATATGACCAATTGTTTTTGAATATTGCGAGGTACTTATAATGAGTGAAATGTTGAAAGAGGCGAGTGTAAGAATATAGTATTAGTTTGAGAGACAGTATAAGCATGTGGGTAATTTTTATGTGGGCTTTCTGTTTAGTTGTGTAGAATGTCTGAGGGTAATAATAATAATAATAATGAAATTATTGTGTACAGTGCTCAGGTGCACTACAACTCATCAAAGGTGCATGTATAGTACATAGAATAATAAAGTGTCAGGAAAATGAACAGTGTATGAGTCATGATATAATAACAATAACAATAATGAAATATTGTGTACAGTGCCCAGGTGCACCACAACTCATCAAAAAAGTGCATGTACAGTACATAGGGCAATGCAAAAACATCAGTAAAATGAACAGTGCACGAGTCATGATACACACATGTGTGCATGTGTATGGAAGGGGTACATCAGGTGTAGTTTTGGCGTATTTCGGGAAGCATGAGTGTCTTAAAGGATGCAGTGTCTCGGCAGCTAACAATTGACGCAGGCAGTTTGTTCCATGCTTCAGCAACTCTGAGCGTGAAAAAATGTCTACGAAAGTCATGGGAGCTGTGCTGTTTTCTGATCTTGTAGGCATGTCCACGTGTGTTCACACATGGAGATCAAAGAGGCGCTCAGGGTTGCAATTGGCGAGATGGTTAAAAACTTTGTGGGTATTCACCAAGTCCATTGCCAGACGTCGGAGCTTCAATGAATCCATGCCCAGGGAAACAAGGCGTTCAGAGTATGGTAGGTGTCTGGTGGAGGGTATGCGCTTGGTTGCACGTCTCTGAACAGTTTCCAGGAGGTCAATGTTCTGAGCAAGATAGGGGTTCCAGACTGATGATGCGAATTCCAAGTGTGGTCGCACCATAGCTGTATACAGTTTTAAATAGATGGCTGGAGAGCGGCTAACAAAGGTCTTGCTGAGTGATGCCAAGACACCCTCGGCCTTCTTGACAATCTTAGAGACATGCTTTGTCCAACGCAAATCGTTGCTGACAGTAATGCCCAGGTCACGTTCACAAGAGGACTTTTTGATATCAGTGTTGTGGAGGGAGTATGTGGACGCTGTATTTTTCCTTCCAAAATGCATGGTGGTACACTTGTCCACAGCCAGCTTCAGTTGCCAGTCTGTGATCCATTGCTGCATTGTGTCCAGGTCTGATTGTAGGAAAGAGTTGTAAATTTCAGGACCAGTCCTTTTGATTTCAAGGTACAGCTTGATGTCATCTGCATATTTTAGTACCGTGGCATTCTGTAAGTTGGCATCTATGTCATTAATATATGCCACAAACAAAAGAGGACCAAGAACAGATCCCTGTGGTACACCAGATGACATCTCATATGGTGAAGAATGCTGACCCAGAACCGTGACTACTTCTTTTCGGCTGAGAATGAAGGATTTCAACCAGTCGAAAAGATCATCCCTCACACCCATTGCAGAGAGTTTTGCCATAAGCCTTTTGTGTGGCACAGAATTAAAAGCCTTAGCAAAGTCAAGGTAAACAACATCCACCCATGAGCCGCTGTCAGTGATCCGGGTGATGTCCTCAAGGAACTCGATAAGCTGATCACAGCAGCTGGAGTTAGGGATAAATCCAAACTGTGATGTTTCCATAAAGAGAACATGTTTTTTGTTTGTTGTTTTACTTTTTTTATTTTTAGATGCAAACAGAAACAGGTATTCATTGGGCCTTTCCCAGCGTTTACCCAGCTATTTCTGTATGTGTCCGCATCACTAGCTAAACAAGACAGTACACCTGTCATTTTCCTATTACACAACAACCACTACCACCGCCTTTGGTCTCTGATAAGCGGTAATTGATTCTTGGAAGTCAAGCACTCTGCAAATTTAAATAATCGTTGCATTTCTAACATATAGGTTTCATAGACTAAGACTAACGTGTTTAAGCCACTGTCGGAGCTGGTCTATCCTCCCCAGTGCTATATATAAAGCTTATCAGCTGATGAATATGAAATAGTACAAATTCATGAACGAAGATTCTATGCGGTCAATCGACCAACTAAAAATTGCAGCCAAATATCCCTCCAATCATACACCATATTGTTTCAAGTAATGAAAAATGCAATAGATAATGAATGTTGTATCGTGATAAAAAAAAGACTTCTTCTTCTTCTTCTTCTTCTTCTTCTCCCACATATTCCTGAGAAGATCGTGGGGGCAGAGTCCTCAAACACTCCTTCCAGTGGGCCCTGTCAGAAGTAACCGTCTCCAACTGATCCGGCTGGATCCACAACTGAGACCAACCGAGCTCATGGATGTTATCCAACTATCTTGCTCGGGGTCTGCCACCGGGTCTACTGCTGATTGGTTTTACCCGTAAAATCTGTCCAGCGATTCTACCGTGAGACATTCTAACTGCATGCTCATAGTATCGGACCTGTTATCTCTCAATTTGGAGGAGTAGCGGCTCTACCAGAAGTGACTTTCTGCTCTCCGAACTACGCACTCTATAGAGTAACGTTACTCATTTCGGCTCCTTGTATTCGCGATCGTATCCTTTCGGTCATTAAAATAATGAAAGATACAATAGATAATAAAAAGACTTGTTGATAATAATTAGAATGCATCTGATCATAGGTCTGCTCAATCAGGTTTGACTTCAAGCTAAATAAATTTAGAATAAAAATCGAAAACAAATCTGAATTAGTCCTTTAGAGTTATTTCCCTTGAATCGTAAAATGGCGGCGCCGGATTATATTCACGTGTTGACATTTAAGTTGATAAAATTATAAGCAAATTCGTTTTCTAACTTTTACAATGTCATTAGTTATTGGCAAGAGAATTGTGCGATATCCAATAGAGTTTTTTAAAGCAATACAATTGCATCGCAATAGAGCTGCTACCTTCCGAAGGTGTTTCGATACAACTGCATGTAAACATTCTTCCATAAAAAATGCCTTTTCAAAGGACATTGACATTGCAAAAATACGAAATATCGGGATTCTGGCCCATATCGATGGCGGCAAAACCACAACCACTGAAAGAATTCTCTATTATACTGGTTTTACTCGATTCTTAGGTATGTTTATTGTGATTCCAAAAGATTCATTTCGAAATTCAGTCTAATGAATGTGTCATTGATTGATCTTGACGGTAGTATATATACATTGATGGGTATATTTATAGAACACCCCACTCGATTTCAGTGGGGGGAATATTTTTTCCTCGATTTTTTCATGTGCTATCAACTAATCTAACCTCCAACATTCCGGCAATCGATTTTTTTTCGAACGGAGATGGTGGGGTGTGTCTTCCTCAGAGTTTCCCTACGACGTTTTTGTTTTCGTGTGTTTTCAACATGTAGGACCTCCAAACCAATTGGAAACGACGAGATTTGTTGAAAAAGTAAGGTGAAAGAAAGGGGGCGAAAAGACCATCGGAGTTTTGCAGATCGACATACCTCTCGCGTTTGGTGGGAAATGATTATCTTATTATCTTTCCATTTAGATGCTTGCAATCGATTTTTTGCCGAAAAACAAAAACCCTAAACCTAACCCTGGGAAAAAGTCGATTGTAAGCATCAAAGAGGTCCAGAAAAAATCACGGAAAGATAATTATTTCCCACTTAACGCGAGAGGTGTGTAGATCTGCGAAACTCCTATGGTGTTTTCACCACCACCACCCTTTTTTCTACAAATCTAGTCGGTTTGGAGGACAAAAGAAAATCGTAGGAAAAACTCCGTTCTCCTGAGAAAATGTCGATTGCCAGAATCTTTGAGGTTACATTACTTGATAGCACACGAAAAACCCAAGGAAAAAAAAAGGTTCCCCACTGAAATTGAGTGGGATGTTCTTCTATAATAATTGTTTCTACTCTTGGCACAAGGCCAGCAATTACTCAGGGCATTACTGGTACTTTATTTTATCGACCCCGTAAGGTTGAAAGGCAAAGTTAACCTTTTGAACTCAGAATGTAAAGGGCCGTAACTCTATGCTGCAAAGCATGGCGTCCGACCCACTGCCTATACTGCCAAACCACCTATTAATGTTATACTGTATTGATACAAAACATCTCTAATATTCCGATGTTTAAGCTAAAGAAAAGACTGACCAATCAGTCAGTTCTTCTATAAAAGTTTGGTTATATAACTAGTTGATTGTTCTTGCCCATACCAGTCGAGCAGCTCTATAACTAAACTCATTCTTGACACTTCTGAGTTTTTCGCATAATCCATTCTGTTGCAAACATTCAGGCCAGGTTTCCGGTCTGGGAATAAATTGCTCCTTTCATGCTACTAGTTTTGGGAGCTCTGAAAAAGTTCATAACTACTTCACTTCTTCCTCTAACTAAGCCTATTTCAAGGTTTCCACAAGGATAAAGGGTTGAGAAATGTTGGTCTCGTAGGCCTCCTTCAGTCATGATTGACCATGGTTTTGCACCTAGGAAGTTCCTCTGCAAGCCTGGGCAAGGTGTGTTTGTGGAAGACCAGCAGTCACTCAAGCAGGCCAGTCTCCCCTCTCCACGCCACTGATGTTGTCCAAAGGAAAGGCAATGGCCAATACAGCTTGACACCAGTGACATTGCAACTCATTTCAACAGCTGAGTAAACTGGAGCAACATGAAATAAAGTGTTTTGCTCAAGAACACAATGTACCGCCTGTTCCAGGATTTGAACGCACAACCTTTTGATATATTTTTATGGAGATATTGAGATAGCTAAATGCCAGAATCATATTTGCAGTATTGTTAATGTGATCTGAAGGCAAACACAGCAATATACAAAGCATGAGCCTAAAATACAGTACAATGCCAGATTTTGGTTTGTATTGACTTCACGATTGTTCATAATATTTATCCATTACATTATTTTCATATAAATAATTTCTTTGTGGGTATCTTGTAGAAGGCATCATTGACTGGAAGTAGAAGGGAAATAATATCACATACAGAATTTAAAGTAATTTCTTCTTCTTTGCCCACTTATTCCTGAGAGGGTCATGGGGGCAGAGTCCTCAAACACTCCTTCTGACTGGATCCCCATGTGAGACAAGCCAAGATCATGCATGTTATCCAACTATATTGTTCAAGGTATACCCTCAGTCTCTTGCCAGTTGGTTTTGCCCATAAAATCTATCCAGCAATTCTTTCCTGAGACATTCTAACCACATACCCATAATATCAGAGCTATGATCTCTCAAATCTAGAAGTTGATGTTTTTATAATACATATATATTGTCTTCAATCATTCTGTAGATGTCATTAGCATTATTATTTGACTTCTATTCTAAAGTAATGTGGTACATTATTATATTTTTCAGTATAATTTCATTTCTTATAGAAAAACTTGAATATAAGATTCATAAGTTAAAACTATTCTAAAATTTGACCATTTTTTTCTCTTGAACATTATATATGTAGGTAATGTTGACCAAGGTACCACTGTGACTGATTATATGGAGCAGGAACGTGACAGGGGGATTACAATCACTTCAGCTGCTGTCACATGTTACTGGAAGAAGCACAAAATCAATTTAATTGACACCCCTGGTATGTTCTTCAGCTATCCTTCTAAAAATTTCAAACTGGTAACAAAATTTGTATTTCTCAGATTAAAAATCACTAATCTACTGGTATTTTTTACATCATGTAATATATTAAAATGGGGGGAAATAAACCTTTATATTTAATCAGTTTCAAGATAGTAGTAAATTACAGCAGAGATTTTATCATTTTTGTAACCTAAAAATATATTACCCTACAAAACAGATGTTAGCAATATTTATCATTTTCATAATCTTCAATGTCTATCTATATGTATGTTGATGTGAATTCATAAAATATTTTCCCTCTATTTTTTTTATTAATATCAATTTACTTTTAAACAATCTCAACAAGCTCATTCTAAAATAAGGTTGTGTGTTGTGATGAAGTAGCCACATCTTCGCATAAAACATGAACTTGGGTTATTCTACAAATTTTATCAACAATTTTTACCGTTTCAGATCATCACTGGTTTCCTCATATTCTAGTTTATTTTTGTATCACTAACTTTCCCTATAAATAAACTAGTTTGCATTTTTATCAAATGCTTATATTATACTTTCTTTCAAACAACTTCTTACTCACTTTATAATTGTTATAAGTTACATATATCTTCAGGTTGCTTTTTTTAAACTTCAATGCCCACATTTCACTTTTTATATTACACTACCTATATTTCGCTGACCTCAGTTCATGCATTTTTTCTGTAATCATATTTTTCCAAAATGTTCTATTATATGTTATTCTTTCTAGGTCATGTTGATTTCACTGTTGAAGTTGAACGAGCGTTGCGTGTCCTTGATGGAGCTGTCACTATACTAGATGCCTCAGCAGGTATCTAACTGCCTTTTTAAAAATAATTGTCTCATATTCATACAGTTAGTTTTTCTTAAATGAAATATTGCACTATATTGTATTCGACATTTAAAATATTTTTGATAGCCAGAAGGAAATAGCTATGCTCAGGTAGTACAAGTAATGTATATATTTCATGCATAATAAGATTTCAAGTAAACTCTTGGATCTGCAATGTAAGTGTGAGAGAAAAGCAGAGCTTGGACGAGTTGAGGGAGAAGGTGGGTTTAGGAGGAATCTGAGGTGGTGTGCAGAAGAGAAGACTGCGTTGGTATAGACATGTGATGTGTATGGACAATGATTGCTGGGTGAAGAAGTGTCAGGAAATGCCAGTGAAAGGAAGCCACTGTAGAGGTAGACCAAGAAAGACCTGGGCAGAGGCTCTGAAAGTTGATCTCAAATCACTGAGACTCACAATGGAGATGAGAAAGGAACATGACCAGTGGAGAGATGCCTTGCTGAAAAGGACCAGTCCAACCCATGCAAGCATGGAAAAAGAGACGTAAAAACGATGAGGATGATGATGATGATGGTGGTGGTGGTGGTGGTGGCGGCGGCGATGACAACAAAATAATTTCAGAACACTTACAAGACTATATATAAATCCTTTTATAACTTAAGTAAGAATACAAAATAATGAATTTGATTGATTCCAGTACAGGACTAGTCATTATTTAATCAATTTCTGTTGTGAGGTTACTCTTGTCACTAAATTGTGCTTCTGAGTAAGGTTCCTAACTCTGATTTATCCAGTTTCCAGTTTACCTGACTAGACAAAATGCAGAGCCTGCTCTTGCTTTACAATTACATAGTTTTCAGTAGGATAGACATCATCATCATCGCCGTCGTCATTTTAATGATGATATCTATCCTACTGGAACTATGTAACTGTTGAAAAACAATTGCTCCAACAAATAATGATTCCCAATATGATAAATAGTTAAGGCTCTTAACACCTGATGAAGTGGTAGGGTACTATTCTGTGACAGCAGAGTCCATCCCTTTCCAAGTCAGAACATAACCAATGTCTTCCAGTTAAAGAAAGAGAGCAAGAAATAGAAGATGAAGAATCAACTTTAGCACTAGACTAGTATTTTATTTATTGACCAGGAAAGGATGAAAGAAAGTTTTCCTTGGCAAGATTTAACCCTTTAGTTGCCAACATGACCAAAACCAGCTTGGGTTCTATGAAATAAAACCACACATTTTAAAGGTTTCCAATTTATATTAAAATTTTCCAACATAATTTTATATAAGAACCTTACATTAAGTTACTATCTTAGTAATGAGATAATTAATAATTTTAGTAAATCCCTTAAAATTCTTCAATTAATTGAAATTGTGTGTATTTCATTAAAACTGTGGTCATGAAAGGGTTAGACTCAGAACATAGGAAGTAGAAACAAATACTGGGACATTTTTTTTATCTGACCCCTTAATGACTGCTAACTTGCTGCCTATAAAGCAATAATACAGTGTTGTATTGAAATGAAATAAGTAAAATAAGGTATGGAGATATGTAAATTGAAAAACAGTGCAAGAGTTGAGAAATAAAAAGGGGATTGAACATGAGACATTGGTTCATCGTCATCATTATTTAACGTCCATTTTCTATGCTAGCATGGGTAGGACGAGCTGTCCCATTGTAAGAGATTAGGTCAGAGGACCATGTTTTGCTCACACAGAACTGATTATGGCTTGGTTACTACAGCTGGATGCCCTTCCTAACGCTAACCATATTTACAGTTTATACACTATATATAACAACACATACAGACAAATGTATTGTTACCTCTTTAACTACCTTACTAGCAGTACAGTTTTGCACATTAAGGTGGTACTGCGTTGATGTTATGCATGAGAGATGACAACAAAACAATGAATAGACAGGAAAATTTTATGAGTGGAGTCTTACAACTAAATGAGATACATATGTGGAAATTTACAACTGAGAGTACGAACTCGCCCTTGGACAGGATGCCTGTCCATTGCAGGGTTAAACCCCCAGCTTTTGCTGGTACTCATTTTCAGCTGAGTATACCAGAACAATGTGAAATAAAGTGCTTTGCTCAAGAATACAACACACAACCCAGGAATCAAACCCATGACATTATGATCATTAGTCAATACCCTACCACTAGCCTTCACACACATACATATATATATATGCTTTTTGTAACATTAACACTGATGTAAGTAGTCATAATTTCTGTATTTCATCGATAAAAAGTCAATTTTTCCCTACTCCTGGTGTTTTTTGTTGCATATTTGTGTGGAAACAAGACATATTTTCAAGTTAGATGGATATAGGCAAGATCACAATATCTTCAACAAATTTAAACTCATAATTGATAAGCTGTTAACATTATACAATGGCTATAGTAAATTTGTTTTAAATGTTCTTTTAAAGGTGTCGAAGCTCAGACATTAACAGTGTGGAGACAAGCAAATCGATATTCAGTTCCTCAAATCATTTTTCTCAACAAAATGGATAAACCAAAAGCAAATGTAAAACTTTGTCTTCAATCAATACAACGCAAACTACGAACAGAACCATTACTTTTGTCACTTCCATTAGGTAGTGGGAGTAATTTTGATGGTTTTGTTGACTTGATCACTTTAGAAATGTGGAAGTGGTCAATGCATTCTCGAGATGGAACAAAATTTCGTGTTGAAAAAATTAACAAATCTAATCCAGATCTCATTGAAAAAGTTATGTCATACAGAACACATCTGATTGGTCAGTTGTCTGATTTGAATGAAACAATTGCTGAGTATGTACTTGAAGACTATGATTTAAATGATATTCCTGCTGAAGTTATATATTCAGCAATAAGACAAGTGACATTACAACAGAAAGCTGTACCTGTTTTATGTGGCAGCGCATTGAAAAACAAAGGGGTGCAACATCTATTGAGTGCTATTAATCATTATTTGCCATCACCTCAGGATGTAAAACATGACTTCTTAAAATATTATGACAAAAGTTTAGTTTGCTTGGCTTTTAAGATAATCCATGACAAACAACGTGGACCGCTGACATTTCTTCGCATATACAATGGAGAATTAACGAATGGTGCTTCTATTTATAATGTCAACCAGAAGCAAAATGAGAAGGTAATGAGGTTGTTACAAATTAATGCTAATGAATATGAAGAAATACCCAAGGCAAATTCTGGCAGTATTGTTTGTGCTGCTGGATTTAAACAGGTTTGTTAATGCTTCTTTTTCCAATATCTATGGTTTTTATGCCAATTTTGTGAGTTTAATTTGAATAAGATTTCTGTTTTCAAAAAAATATATACCACTTCAAAAAATATATATATACAGGATGTTTATGAAAAACATTTGAGAGCTTTTTGCTATAAAGTTTTAAGGCTGTAACCAACGTCACACACCTAACCCCAACAAATGCAAGAGGAAGTGTTTCTTGCTCCTTAGCAAAAGTAGGGCGATATCTAGTTGTGATAAATGCTAAACAGTGAGAAACAACACGTTGTCGATTACTTCCCTTTGCATTTGCTGACGTTAGGTGTGACATTGGTTGGTTACCACCTTAAAAATTCTTAGCGAATGGTTCTCAAATATTTTTCATAAATATCCCGTATATTATTCAATATATGATACATAAAATGTCTGGCAACTGATTTGGTAGACACCCACAAGATTATTAACCATCTTTCCAACAACAACCCTGAACACCTTTTTGAATTCCATGTGTCTAACACCCATGGACATGATTACAAAATCAGAAAGCAGTACAGCTCCCATGACTTTCAGAAACATTTTTTCATGCTCAGAGTTGCTGAAGCATGGAACAAACTACCTGCACTAGTTGTTAGTTGTTGGGACACTGCATCCTTCAAAACTTCCATGCTTCCCAAAATTCTCCAACATTACACCTGATATTCCCTCTCCATACACATGCATGCATGTGTGTGTCTGTGTGTATATCATGACTCATACACTTTTCACTTTCCTGACATTTTACATTATTCTATGTACTATACATGCACATTTGATGAGTTGTAGTGCACCTGAGTACTGTACACAATAATTTTCATTATTATTATTACTATTTTGTTTATAATAGGGTGGTGGATTGACAGTATCGGTAGAGGGTTGGACGCCATGTTTTGCAGCATAGAGTTACGGCCCTTTATGATCTGAGTTCAAATCCCATTGAGGTTAACTTTGCTTTTCATCCTTACGAGGTCGATAAAATAAAGTACCAGTAATGCACTGGGATAATTGCTGGCCTTGTGCCAAAAGTAGAAACGATTATTATTATTTTGTTTGTTTGTTTTCAGACAATCACAGGCGACACCCTTGTAACAAGTTATGCAACAGCTAATGCTGCCATGAAACTTTACAAGAAAGAACATTTAAGTAATGTTGATAGAGAAGATGGGGCAGATCTGCAAACAAATGAAGAAGAAAGTAACAGTATAGACAGCCCAATTTTGGCTGGCTTAGATATCCCAGACCCTGTGTTCTTCTGTTCTATTGAAGCTGAGACTATATCAGAGCAGAAACAGTTAGATACTGCTCTTGAATGTCTTCAAAAAGAAGACCCCACTTTATCTGTGAAAATTAACCCTGACACAGGAGAAACTGTACTATGTGGCATGGGTGAATTACATTTGGATATTGTACGCAACAGAATTAAGCATGAATATAACTTAGACGTTCATCTTGGAACACTGCAAGTGGCTTACATGGAAACCATCAAAGAGGCGTAAGGAATATTTTTATTTATTCTTATATAGTAATTGGTGGAGATGCATGGCCTAGTGGTAAAGGTGTTGGACTTACGATTATAATGTCATGGGTTCAATTCTTGGGTTGGGCTGTGTGTTGTGTTCTTGAGCAAAACACTTTATTTTACATTGCTCCAGTATACTCAGCTGAAAATGAGTACCAGCAATAACTGGGGGTTTAACCCTGCAATGGACTGGTGTCTCTGTCCAGGGGAAGTCTTGTACTCTCAGTTGCCACACACCATGAAACTAGGATAACCACTGACCTGATAAGCCACCTAATTTGAAACAGACTTTAGATTAGACTTATATGGTCATTGGATATTTAGAGTGTTGGCTAATGTAGATTTTGGATTTATAAACATTTTATTTCTACAATTATTTTCTTGCAATTATCACCATCATAATTATCACAAAGAAATAATTCTGTTTTTCATAAGAGATTTAGTCTTAATGTATAAATCCAACAAATCTCCCTTTCAGATTTACATTGTACTCTCAGGTCTCCAATAATAGTCGCTACCTTATTATTCCATTCACCCCACGCCCGCTTATTCAATTTTGCTCTTCTATCTGATGAAATTTTAATTTAAGTGATAGCATTCCTGCGACAATTAATTTTCTTTAGACATTAAGACAAAAAAAAGTACATTACTAGAAATCCCATAGGTTATAAAATAAATAGAATGGGCTGGGATCTCAATATGTAAACTAAACGATTAATTCTGAGTTTAAAAAAAAATATCAAGGGAGACAACCTAGAAAAATTATCGATTTTCCAAACCCCATCCCCTATTATTTGAGATCTGCGAGTATCCATTGATCATAACTGCAGGAAGTCCTTATTGTTGTTTAGTTCCAGGTGGGTTAGCCAAGATATATTATTGCTAGTTAGAAACAGAGGGGAATGTTATGTTACAGTAAGTCATGGGGCTACTCAAAAGACTTTTTATTTAGTCTATTTATGACAGATCAACTTCATAGTGTCAATGAGAATACAATGTAGAAATTTAACATTTCATATCAATGCACATTTATTAAACCTTTCATTGTCATATTTCTAATGAAATACCATGTATTTTAATTAATTAATGAAGATTTATTAAAATTATAATTTCATTAAGATGGTATTTGAAACAACAAAAGTAGGAGCCCTTTAAAAATGTGTGGTTTCAAAAAACGAATGCATTTGGTAATGTGACCCTGTGTTTCCTGCACATAGGAAAAAGATGGAATAGTTATGGCTGGGATACTTTTGATCATAGATCTGCTCAGTGGAAGTTGACCTAGGGCTAAATAACAATAACAACAGTGAACTGATCCTGTAGCATGTTAAGTGTGATAGCCAAAGACATAAAACAGTATTGGTGATGGGTTACGAATCTCAGGCAGTGCACAGTACCTAGGAAAAAGGCAGGATGATTGTATTAAGTCTTTTGATCAGAGGACTGCTGAACCCCTTTGATGCCAAATTGACTGGAAATTCCTCTGGTTTGGGGATACAAACTGCAAATTTTAATCCTTTAGCGTTTACATTACTCTATATTTACTATTGTATTTTCATGGTAAAGGCTTTACCTCACATAATTATCTCCCAATCTATAAGATTTTGATATTATTTATTTTGAGAAGAATATCTTAGTGTAAGTATGAGTGGCCGGTTACAACCAGTTTGAACAGAAAGAGGTGAGAGAATTCTGGCCAGATATGGCCGGTTTAAATGCTAAAGGGTTAAAGTGTTTATATTTATCTAAAAAAAAATTTCCATCATATTTCTTTGTAAGAATCTTTGTTCAGTTATGTTTCAAACACGAGCTTAATAATTTGAAAGTTATATTACTAAATCCTTCCAAATTGTTGATTATTTGAAAATCATAGGTAGTGTCTTTCATTAGAAATATTGTAAGGAAATGGTTAAACAAAGCTAACCTGAAGTAAAACAACTTCTTTTATATCTTTCATTTTGGTTTTAAATCTTTTAGAGCTTATGTCAGTGAGGTTCTGGACAAAACTCTTGGAGAACAACGCCATCAGATGTATGTGGCATTATCTGTAGAACCAAGTGAAACAAGAAACTTTCAACATGTTAATTTAGTTCACACCAAAGAGAACAACCTGACCCATATCCACAGATACCAGTTGAATGCCATCGAAAATGGTGTGAAATCAGCATTAACAGCAGGTACCAAATTATGATTTTATCTTTTTATTGTTTTCTTTTGTTTTCTCTGTTCAATTCTATTCACCTTAGCATTTTAGATAAGTTTCTGCATGGGGTTTGATATATTCATAAATTCACAGATTTGCAGAGTTTTTTTTTGGGGTGGGGGGGGTCCAAAGGGGAGAGCTTGTCTTGGATTGTTGAGTATGGATACATTATTTCATGATCTACACAGAATCAGGAGTCTGGGTTACAGCCGGATGGATGCCCTACCTAACCTCAATCCATATTTTATGCATTGGTATGATATATGCCACTCATATTATTTATATATGACATAAACAAACATCACCAGTTGCTTTAAGTGTTGTCAATATGAAGTCAAGCAATAAAATGACATGCATATATCATCATCATATATATATAGTTGCTGAGACGCTGAAGGCATCAGGAGAAGTAGGCACTAAACTGGTTGCACGCATCATCAATCAAGCTATATATGGTGGTGTCATACCCAAAGACTGGTGCAGCAGTATTCTCATAAATTGCTACAAAGGTAAAGGGGATGCTCTGGAGAGGAGCAATTATAGGGGCATAAAGCTGATGGATCAGGTTATGAAAGTGGCAGAGAGAATATTAGCGCAACTGATTAGAGAAAGGATCAAATTAGATGAGATGTAGTTTGGTTTTGTGCCTCGGAAAAGTAAAACAGATGCCCTCTTCTTAGTGAGGCAACTACAAGAGAGGTTCTTAGAGAAGAATAAGCTACTATACTTAGCTTTTGTTGACCTAGAGAAGGCCTTTGATAGGGTACCCCGATCTGTCATCTGGTGGTCCCTACGGAAACTAGGTGTAGAGGAATGGCTTGTGAGGAAAGTGCAAGCTATGTACAAGGGTGCTGTCAGTAAAGTGAGAGTAGGAATGGAGTTTAGTGAGAAAATTCCAGATACAAGTAGGTGTACATCAGGGTTCGGTCCTCAGCCCGCTCTTGTTCATTATAGTCCTCCAAGCCATAACAGAGGAGTTTAAGACTGGATGCCCATGGGAACTTCTCTATGCTGATGATCTGGTTCTTATAGCAGAATCAGTAGAGGAGCTAGAGAATAAAATCTGGCTATGAAAACAGCAGTTGGAATCAAGAAGACTGAGAGTGAACATAGCTAAGACAAAAGTGTTGATAAGTAGAAGAGAGAACAATACTCTGATTCCATCAGGGAAATGGCCATATTCAATATGTAGGAAAGGAACTGGCATAAATTCCATAAAATGTACGCAATGCAGATCTTGGGTACACATGAGATGTAGTGGGATAGCAAGCAAACTAACAGGTAGGGAAAACTACTCCCGCTTTTTTACAGTATCTATCTACCAAATTCCCTCGCAAGTTATTAGTAGAAGATACTTAACCTATAAACACCCAAATCAGGATGGGCAGATGAACTGGAATACCATTTAAATGAGTCCCTTGTGTAGACTACTTTTTTAATGGATAACAATGACTTTATAATCACATCTAGTGGTTTTAATGGACATGTTGGATAATGCTGTGATTGCTTCCAATGTGCCCACAAAAGCTTTGGGTTGGGTACAAGAAATGAGGAGGGATCAATACTCATGGAGTTGTGATGCTAATGATCTGACTATCAGCCACACAAACTTCAGAAAACCAGCCAGCCACTTGATCACCTGTAAGTCAGGCAAGTACATATACCAGATAGAATTTATTCCCATCTGAATTCAAGAGGAGTGGAACTCCCACATAATTTGGTAGTTAGCAACTTTAGAGTTAGAGCTAATCAAACTCAGAAACAGAAGGCAATTTGGTGGAGAAGGTTATCATCACCATTTAACATCCATTTTCTATGCCAGCATGGGTTAAACAAGCTATCCTATTGAGACAAGCCAGATCAGATGACCATGTCTTGCTCATACAGAACAGATTCTGGCTTGGTTTCTACAGCTAGATGTCCTTCCTAATGCTAACTATATTTACAGGGTACTAACTATAAGTACTGGGTACTTTTGTTATGACACCTTCTCAACCACTGAGCTGGGAACTCTTTGTCATAGCACCAATATTACCACTTTACAGTGTAGGCTGGGGGATGGGAGGTGCATGGAGATTGGAGAGGTTGAGCACTTATCTGGTGAAGAATGGGGTGTAGGGATGTGGGAGGTAGGGAGCATGGTGCATACTATATGTATGCTTCAACCCATACACATTGGAAGGTGGGTCTTCTGTATTACTGCCTAACACCAAAGATCTCGATCCTCTATCATTGCCTTTGAGAGGTGCAATTGTGCAAGGTCAGCTTTTATTACCTCATCCTAAGTCTTCCTACTCTATAGCTTCTCTATCTATATAGAAACACACACATATGTAAATATGATGATGATGATGATGATATATATATGTGTGTGTATATATATATATACACATACACACATACATATGTTACATTGGACCTCAGTTTGTTTTGACAATAAGTGTCCCAGTGATTGCGCATTCCACCACACATATATAAATGTGATGATGATATATATGTGTGTTTATATATATATATACACACACACATATGATGCATTGGACCTCAGTTTGTTCTGACAATGAGTGTCCCAGTGACTGTGCATTCCACAAACATATTTGCTCTTAATGTAATTCTCAGGGGTATTCAACAAGACACAGTATATATCAAGACTGACCCTTTGAATTACAGGTGAATGGACTGGAGCAATGTGAAATAAAGTGTCTTGCTCACAATGTGTTGTTAGGTATCAAACTGATGACTGAGAGCTGAATACACTAACCACTAAGCCACATGTCTTTACAAATTAGCCATAAAAAGCAAAATGAAAAAAAAATGTTTATCTTTTCAATTAATGATTTGGAGAAAAAAAGTCCACTTATGTTTCTTTATTTGCATATGTAATCCAGTATTCAACCAGGTTTACATAACTTGTGCAGCCAGTCATTGGGGAGCCACTGGTACAGCCAGTCATTGGGGTGCCACTCTAATTGTTTGTCTGTGTGTTCATCATGGCGTTTCAATGAGCCTTAAAAATGTTTGGCAGTGCCCATCTCCTCTCCAAGCGTATATTTATATATTTCATAAAATAAGTGAAGTTTAGCAAGATAATGTTTTACAAAATGTAGCCTTGTTAGATGTCAGTTAATTTCTATGCAATCTTGCAACATAAAAAGATCCCCCATCCCGGATATAAAATCTCTCCTAGCTTTCTATAATTCTTAGCTAGTGATTAACTAAGAGTAAACTTCTGTACCTACCATTCATTGACCTGAAGAAAGCTTTTCAGTGAGAACCCCACTCCATAATCTGGTGGGATGTTAGCAAACTAGGAGTAGATGAGTGCTGTACAAGCCATGTACAGTCAGAAGGTTAGAAGAGTTAACACTGGGTATAGTAATAAGTTTAGCATGTAAATGAGGGTCCACTAGGGCTCTTTCATCAGCCTCCTTCTGTATTTTATAATCCTTCAGGCTATAACAAATAGGTTTAAGATTGGTAGTTTGTGGGAATTTTTATATGCAAATGTCCTAGTTCTCATAGCTTCATCCACAGAGGAACTAGAAAACAAATTCCAGATTTGGAAGCAAAATCTGGATTCAAAGGGCCTTAACCCTTTAGCATTTAAACTGGCCATATCCGGCCAGAATTCTCTCACTTCTTTATTCAAACTGGCTATCTGGCTGTTCATACTGATGTTAAGGTATTGTACTCAAAATAAATAACATCAAAATCTCATAGATTCGATATTATGAGAGATAAGTATGTAAAGTAAAGCTTTTACCGTGAAAATATAATAGTAAATATAGAGTAATGTAAATGCTAAAGGGTTAACGTCAACTTAGTGAAGATTCCATCAGGGAAATGACCGTTCTCAATATGCAAAAAAATGGAGTTGGTCGAAATTTGATACAGTAACATATGGGTAAACAAGAGATGTACCAGTTTGTGGGCAGGTTAACAAAGAATGTAAACTATGTATGTGGCACACTCTGTTTTCTTTAATAATGATATTTTTTTATTATTATTTAATTATAATTGCTTAATATCGTGTTTGTTTTGTTTTTCTATATTTATTCAGGTCTGATTCTAAACTTTCCTGTCATTCATGTGTCTGTATCACTTCATGAAGTCAGCATTGGATCTAGAACTTCACTTCCTATGATTAGTGCTTGTGTGATGACTGCAGTTCAAAAAGCCTTACTTAAAGCTAACACTTTTCTGATGGAACCTCTTATGAATGTTCAGGTAATAACAATTTCTTAAATAAGCACAAGGCCATCAGGTGTTTGTAAAATCAACCTTAACATGCCACATGTGTATATTTATATATAACTCTGTGTGTAACTCTTGAAAATTTATACACAAACATACATGCATACAATGCATTTCCTATATCAGTCATGTTGCTACAATAAGTTCACTTTCTACTTGTAAGATCCTGGGTTCTGACCCTAAATTTGTTCCTGTAAATAGTTATGTCTCCAAAGTTACTCATCATATATTTAATCCTGTATATCATTTGTACAATGTTTTATGATTGGATGTTCTACTTGACACCAGCCCTTTTAGTGACTTCATATGATACACAGGAATACAGCATGCCTATTCTAAACTGAAAGCACACATCTTTATCTTATAAAATAATTTTCTTTATCTTGTCAGCCATAAATAGTTTTTCCCTTTCTAATGTGAATTTATATAAATGATGTTTTAATTCTTTCAGATAAGTTGTGAAGAATCTTATTTGAATGGTGTTCTTGGTGACTTAACCAAACGGCGCAGTCAAATCCTTTCAATTCAACAACAGCAGGGCTTACAGATTATTTCTGCCCTAACACCAGTTTCAGAAATGGTTGGATATTCTACAACTCTAAGAACTATAACATCTGGAATGGCATCTTTCTCTATGGAACTTTCTCACTATGAATCTTTAACAGCTGAGGAACAGGCTGAAGTTATAGAACAGATTTCAGGTTTCTCTCAAAAATACTGATATATTTGGATAAATGAAATATTGCTTTTTATAGACTAACTTATCAATTGTTCAAATATTGTGTAAATTAAAAATTGTAATGAATAAATTATTTTTAAAGATAAACAATTCTTTTATCATTTAATTCGTTTTTTTTTAAATATTTATTTCAGTCATTCCAAACTAAGATATCATTATCGCCATCATCATTACATCCGCTTTTTGATGCAGCCGCTTGGACGATAAAAGAAAAAACAATTTTATATAACATTTCGTCGTAGTTTTTTTTTTATTTTATTTTATATCAATTAGCAGGCCGTGACCGGGGAGATGGCAAGCGTCCCAATGGAATCACCCATTCGAAGGAGGTAAATCCCTCATCTGGGATGCCGCCTGATGCGACACGTTCTTAGTCGCTTCAACCACAAACCCCGGTACCGCAGCCCGCCTAACAGAGGAACGGAAAATAAACAAATACCGAGGACTGTCCGGCCGCTTCCTCTTCGCACCTATCGCCGTCGAGACCTCAGGCGTAGTTGGACCACGTACAGTCGAGCTCCTCCGCAAGATCAGAACGTTGGCAACCCAAAAGGTGGGGTGGCTGTTGTTGCGGGTGTCACTGGCCATTGTCCGCGGGAATGCTTTTGCGCCATAGGCCCAGAACCAAATAATCCTCCCCCTCTTCATTCTTCTGTGACACTAGAGTTCTTGCCATTCCCTCCCTTCCCGTTTTGTTTTTGTTTTTCTATTTTCTCTAAATTTTCCCATCTTACATTCCATTTTTCTCAATCTAAATTTTCTTTTTTTTTTGCTTTTCCTATTTACATATATTCCATAAATAAAATATTATTATTTGAAAATTATTTCCCTTTAATGTGGTCACGTGTTATTATGGGATGGATTCATATATAAAGCAAATATTTCCTTCTTCCCTCCCTTTTATGTTGAATACTCGCTTCTGATTAAGTTCGTGTATATCTCAGAAAACTTTGGAAATGGGTCATACAAACCTTTGGTTCTCACATCCTAGACGATTTGGGCCAGGATCACGACAATGGTAAGACTTTTTTCTGTTGTGTATATATTATACACACACACATACATTACACAATCGTATTAGACAAAACGTACAATTCCTTACTCCAAATCGCACATGTGTTTCGTCGAGACACGTGTTTGGACAGCTTTTGCTGCCATTGATAAAATTTAAATATTAAATAATTTAATATTTATTTTGTATTACGTATTCTAAAAAGGAAACGATAATCATTCTAAACTAAATTATTGGAAATTAATACAGTAAGTCTATCGTCAATGATTCTATTTCCCTACTTAGTCAAGGTGGACGCCATGTTGTATTACAATTGATGTATCCTTTATATTCACTACTTTAATTATAACTCATTTTAGCAATATTTATTTTCAAGTAAAATTGTTCTTCTCTCACTATTTTGATATCTAGCTTGTGGAAAAGATTTTTTTTTTAATTATTGGAATTATGAATCCAGAGAAAATGACGAAATAGCAAGTTTGAAATATAAAGTATAAAGCAATAGCTTAAATATGTGTAGCATTTCTCTAACTGGCGTTATTAAATGATGTACGTGTTGCCAACGGTGATTCAGTATGCCTATATGATCAAAAACGTTCCAACCATGATTATTACATTCTTAGTACATCTATGAATGTAGAAGCAAGAGTCGGGATAATTTTGCTGCTATTTCTAGCAGGTCGAGTGGCGGCCAATTTGATTGTGTCCATGTGTTGTGGTGAGCTCTATCTATCTAGGGCGAGTAAAATTCCCGAGATGAGCACTATGTTACCTTCATATTCCGTCTTTTACTTTTCAAATCAAAATCCCATCTGTTTTAAGAGACAATCTTTAACCAAATGAAGATGGTTTTCGACTTCGTTGCTGGTCATGAATTAAGTTGCCTGCTACAACGCCTAAATTATACTATTATTGTGTGTAAAAGAAGAAATATATTTATTTTACATTCTCCGGTCACAGCTGGAGCGCCTTTGGCCATTGGTCTATTCTGTTGCTAATTAACAAGAAGTATGGCATGATCTTATCTTAGTGATCCATTAAAGGAAAGTGAAATTTCCAAGCGGTAAATTGGAACGTTGAAACGGAATTAAGTTTTTGTGTGTAATTGTACTTAAAAGAAAAAAGGAGAATCTATTTAATATAACTGAATCTGTATTAACATTTCGTTTTCCGTTTCACTGCTAGTGTGTATGTATGTATATATATATATACACACAACACATTTTCAAAATCCTTTCTTTACACTTGAATGTATGTAAACATAGTTAGTTATTACTAAAATCATTTTATTGGTCTTTTTCCTCCCATCAGTCGAGTCTGTGCCAACACACACGGTGTCATCAGGAAATACAGTCTCTTTATGTGCCGAAGATGTTTTAGAGAATATTCCAATGATATTGGATTTAAGAAGGTATTAAAATGTTTTTTTGTATTCTATTAGATGTTATTTTGATAACTCCGTGAGTTTTTTTTAAAATAACTTGGCTTTCATTTTCTTTTTTCAGCTTGACTAATTGGTTAACACGAAAATGTCCAGTGCTGTTAAGAAACCTTTAACTATGGTTAAATAGTGAATAAATCATTTTAATATGTATACTTGTTTTGTATTTTTAAAATAATTATAGCATTTTTTCCTCAACTGCAGTTAAGGAAGGCTGCGAATGTTTTCATTGTTGGTGCATTAAGTTCTAGATTCTGTACGGTAGTTTTGATCCAGCTAATGTTGAGGATCAGTGCATTTTGAAATTTATTTACTTAAATGTTTTTATTAGCATAAAGTGTATTTCGTAATTATTTTAATGAACATTTTTTTCTTTTGCCATATTGAATCCGAAACTAACGCACCATTAACGAGAAAATATCAAAGACTAAAGGATCTTGACTAGTGTTATTTTAGCACTAACGAACAAATTCAAAACCAGTTTGCTATTGTTATACATCGAAATGATTCTGAATTAATACGTAAAACAGAAAGGATGGACTGTACTTAAGTATATATTTTTGAATAGTTTCAAACATGTTAGTAAAATAGAAAACACCTAAAATGTATGGCAGTTCATCATTTTCCAGATTTCTTGTGTTGGTATGGAGTGGAAACTAATAGATATATCCCAGAGTAGACATCTCTGAAAGCCATCTAGGAGGGCAGTAAATCCTATTAAAAACGACTGCATAGTGAAGGCAACCCGTGTAGGAGAGTAGGCACTTCAAATAGGATATAGGGTGGAGAGGACTCTAGTACTGGTGGCACAAATGTACCCAGTCTACATTGTAAAATGATTAGTGATAGGAAGGGCGTCTAGCCAGAAGAAGTAAATCAAGTGATATTGTGGAGCTGTTAGAGAGAAGAAAAGTAGATGTATGCTGTATACAAGTGATGACATTAAGAATGCCTCAGAGGAACTACTCACAGGCAAACAGAGATATAAACTTAGCTGGGTTGGAATTGACGATGGTGTGGGTATCTTACTAGCTGAGAAATGGATAAGGTGATAGAGATAGTTAGAGTAGCTGTAGGAAATAGAATGGTGACAATTACATCTACCTATGCACCACAGGCAGGACTGAGTAAAATACAAAAGGACAGGTGCTATACAGACAACCTCAAATACTGGTGAAAGACATCTCATCAATCAATACCTGAGTAGGAAGGATAGAACTCAGAGAAGTGGTCCTGCTCAATATGTAGAAAAGGAGTAGGCATAAGCGCTGTGCAGAATGTAAATCTTGGGTGTACAAGAGATGTAGTGAGATAATAGGTAGACAAACAGGAAGGGAAGACTTTGTATGTAGATGAACAAGGGTAATCAACAGGAATAGCATCAGTGGTATAAACATAATCCACTCACAGGAGAGATCCATAGAAGTGTTTGATAGCTTCTGCTATTAAGGTAACCTAATTAGCAGCAGAAGAGTGCTCCAAGAAAATAATAGCTAGATAAGGATAGGATGGAAAATGGAGAATCATTTCCACTGTTTCTCGCTATGTATGAAAGGACACCTGTGTGCAAAGTGTGATACTGCATGGTTGTGAAACATGAGCTGTGACTGGAGAGAAATAAAGCAACCATGCTTCATTGGATGAATTGAGAGAGAAGATGGTATGTACATGGATGATGATCACAGTGGGAGGTAGACCAAGAAAGACCTTGGCAGAGATGGTGAGAGCTGATCTGAAGTTGCTGAGGCAATGGAGAGATGTGCTGCTGAAAAGGTCCTGTCCAACCCATGCAAGCATGGAAAAACGAAAGCATTCATATAGTCATTTGTCAGATTCTGCTTTTTACTGTCAGTTGACATTACCTCATCCTAAGTCTTTCATGGGTTCCACCCACTGAAATTTCTTTATACAGCTGTCATATATACACATCATGTCTGTACCAAAGCAATCTCTCTCTATCATTCTACATTACATTCCTCTTATGTAAATTTTTTCTCTCAGCTCTTTTACACTGATGTTAATGCACACTTAACATTTCACATCCACCAGAGCATACTTCATTTCTGCAGTGAAGGCCCATATAGCATTGCAGTTTGCACACAAACATCATACAATCTACAATTCACTCTAGCTTCCATAGGAAACCCTGTTGATGGCGTTCTCCAAATCAACAGTAGCTGATCTTAGCTAAGTACTTCTGTGGTTGTCTTGACTCCAACAAAGCATTAGTAATGCTCCTATTTGACAAAAACTATCTCATCTAGCTATAACCCTTTCATGAACTGGGTCCATCAACTTGATGCCTCTATAATTTCCTCTCTCATGCATCCTCTTTGCCCTTGTAGCAGTTTACAACAATAGTACTTCAATCATTGATTACACCATGTAACATTTTTTGTTCCCTGGTTCTAAATGTAATTTCCTGGTGTTATATCCCATTATTATTAAAAAAAACTATTTAATCAGAAGTTTGGGTTTGTGGTCAGGAGTTATTTCGAAATTTTCATATTTTTCAAGAAAAAACATTTTTTTTTTTATTTATCAGTTCATATAATTAAATCAAGAGTATATATTTATTTTATTACACAAGCTTATCAAAAGCAAACAAATAACACTTATACACGTCAGAAATGACTGGATTTGCGGTTGTAGTCCAGATCGCATTCTTGCACTAGCCAGCCCCCAGATATAGTTCCCCATGATTTTTTCATTGTAGTGGCCCTGGTACCTCCGCTCTATCTCTTTCACATCTTGGTGGAATCGTTCTGAGTAGGCGCCCATATTGTCCTTGAATTTTTCCAGGTGAGCGTCCACCATATGGAGTTTAAGCGACATCCTGCATCCCATGGTGCCAAAAGCCTTTATCAGATCCTGCACCAGTTGCTGTAGTTGCCCAGGAAACCCTTCCATGTCGTTCTCTCAATCCTATTGAGCTTATTGGAGAACTCGGTAGACTCAAACACCTTCATCTGAGGTCCAACAAAAATTCCACCTTTGATTATGGCCTCAGATAATTTGGGGGAAGAACTCAAGACGGTACTTAAAAGCGGCTGATTCTTGGTTGAGAGCCTTCACAAACTGCTTCATCAACCCCAACTTAATGTGCAGTGGCTCCCACATGAAGTTCCGGGTCCCAACTACAAATTCTGTTCGCTGCTCCCAGTTCTTTCTTTTGTAGTGGGCAGAGGAAGCATTGGAATTTGATAAAGCCTCCTTGGAATCCAAGCAGGAAAGCCACCATCTTGAAGTCTCCAATGATTTCCCAATTGTACTGATTGTATTGCAGAGCTTCCACACTAGTAATCTTCCTTCAGGCAGACTGAATGAGCTAGGGCAGTGTTGGGAACTTGTTTCCATTGTGGAGGAGGACAGCCTTCAAACTTGTGGAGCTGTCTATAAATAGCCGCCACTCCTTGGGCACAAACAGTCCAGGCACGTCATGGCAGAAGCAATTCATAAGAGTGTAAAAGCCTGAGAAAGGTTTGTCGACTTCTGACTTGTCACCTGCACTTCCTCCTTGACCAAGTTCCACTGCTTCATCCTGGAGACGAATGCCTAAAACACAACTTACCCTTTATTCAGGGTGCGAAAATCCAGTATCAATAAATCTCTTTAATCCATTTTTAACAATTTTATACTTTATTGCACTTTTATAATGTTAATTTAACCTAAAACATTAAAAAATCATTTAACATAAGCAAATTAAACCTACATACAACGTAAAATCCAGCATACAAATAATTCTAGTGAATAGCTTAGAATTTTTACAAACCCAAACTTTTAACTGTTTAATAGCTTTTTTTTTTTTTTTTTTTTTTTTTTTTTTGAGACCTAAGCAACACAAAAAAAAAGTGATTACAAGCCAGGAACAGAGAAAAAAAAATTTTGTTACATGGTGTTATGACATCCTGTATTACTTGATTAACTGCATCTGACTAGCTCATAACATACCATGCTGATGTTTTTAGCATCTTGGCAACTATGAAACCTGTAATTGTTATTTATTCTCTTTCAGCAGTCTCTTGTAAGTCTTCTATGCATCAGAGCAAATGCTCCACTATCATTTCAGTTTTTCCCAACCACATCACAATTTCCTCTAGTAATCTCGCAATCCACAACACTTCACGGTGTAGAATATGTGAAAAACTTCTTTTCTACCGCTCTTCTAGATATCTGGTGTTGCTGTTTTCTCTCTTCCCTCCTAGCTTGTCTTTTTGTTTTCATTGTTCTATATACATTATCATTCTACCACTATATCACCCTCTGTCTTAATCCATCTAGAGAACTGGTTTGTGGCTTCCAGCAGGTTGTCCTAGAAATAGAAATTCCCAACTTTGTACATAGTGAACAGCAATATCAGCTGATCGTTCTCTATATTATTTAACTTAAATTGTCCAGTATTAGCCAAACCTGTTTTGGAAAAGTAAATCCATGCAAATCAGTTGATTTTCATGTAGACATTTGACTGTCCATCACAGAATTTCAGTGGGCCTTAGAAATGTTTTTAGCAGTGCCAATCTGCTCTTCAAGTATCCAGTCCCTGACTAAGTTTTTAATAAGCCAGCAATTACTAGGATGTGGCTGGAATATACCAAAGACTCATGTTTATTTATTCATCCCTAAGGATGCCACAGCCAGACATCACAGTATTCTATATACTTGATCAACCTGTTTTGAAATGGTTCTTTAAATCTTGTTAAGTTGTTGGAAAAGATGTATAAGGTATGTAGTAGTGCCTGACTGAATTGCCTTTTGGTGTCCATGTTTAGAACCAGGCTGGACAAGGGTTTCTTTAAAGTTAGCCTGGCTCATTGAGGGCTTGGATGCATGCCTTATGGCACACACACATTAAAGGTTAACATAAGTTAAAAGTTAACGTCCGGTACCATATCAAACTGCTGCTAAGTACAAAACAGCAGTAAAACTATTTCATATTAAAAATTGAAATCATTACTCTGATAGGGCATGTTTACACAATCTGTTCATTAGCAAAGACTTAACAATTTTTTTTAAAAAGATATTTTTTAGTACAGAATGTTAAAAGTCTGTGAGATAAATTGATCAACCCACAGGGATATGCAGTTTCAGTGCCAGGAGATAGAACTAACACTCAGTAATAGACAATACCATCAAATGATCTTTGTTTGAACATAGGAGTCCAATGGACTGTACTGTATCTATTTTTAAAGTCTATATAAAATAATACTAACCCTTTAGCATTTAAACCAGCCAAAATTCCTGCACTTCTTTCTGTTCAAACTGGCTGTAACTGGCCACTCATACTGATGTTAAGGTATTGTTCTCAAAATAATAAATATCAAAATCTCAGATTCAATATTATGTGAGATAAAGCCTTTACCACAATAATACAATAGTATACATAGAGTAATGTAAATGCTAAAGGTTTAATTAACTACTCAATATAACTAGGTAAATATTATTGCTCTACAAGGGTTGAAAGTTAAGTTCAACAATAGCAGATTCTAAACTAAAAAACATGAAAAAGTCAATTTTGATAAACACTACTGATTCCGCCATCTACTAATGAACACTTACTTGGATAACAGCTAAATTAATTGCATTTGTTTTCTAAATATAGGTTTGTGTTGAGATCTGTGATATCTATTGTATGTCATAATCTAGACACAGACATAGGCAACCTTTTTCGAGCAGTTAGCCACATAGGATGTGGCTCATCATAAGGCAAGCCACACTACTAAAATGTTTAAGGCAATTTTGAAATTAAACATACCATTCAGAAAGCCAAACGTGCCACAGTTTGCCCATGACTGATCTAAGATGACATGTTTCAATATTGCAGCAAAAGTTTCTTTTTTAAATACAGAAAAACTTTGAATAAGTAACAAACATAAACATTCAAACAAAATTTTAAATGAATTTTATTGAAGAAACCATATTTTTATTTCAGTTAAAATGCATCATATTCTCCAAGCAGAAAATGATTTATCACATAATATTTTCAAAAAAGGATGACTATTCAATTTTCACATTTACCTGCAAAGTTAGAAATGAATCTTTATTAAAGGCAGTGTTATCACAAATACATTTACATACATGGCAACAAATATCAATCCTTCAGAGTAGCTCACCAGCCTACAAATCTCTTCCCAAATCCTTCATACCCCAACTTCTTGCTGCCTTAATTAAACATCTCCCAAAATTCCTATTGGAACCTTTTTCTTTTCCAATCTTCATCTTGCTCTATTAATCAAAGAATTGGATGGCTCTGTTGCCATTCCATATATCTCTTTCACCTTTTCTTAATTCTATCCAAATCTACAATTTATCCCAGTTCACCCCTGTCACATTACATCTCTCTTGCTAACTGCTTTGCAATGCTAAATAACTCTCTTTGACCCTGCTCTGAATTCATGTTTTCTAATGTGCCACCTGTAATTTTGCCACTTCTTTCTTTGTT
Organism: Eledone cirrhosa; assembly: GCA_964016885.1. Taxonomy (NCBI): domain Eukaryota; kingdom Metazoa; phylum Mollusca; class Cephalopoda; order Octopoda; family Eledonidae; genus Eledone; species Eledone cirrhosa. The sequence continues at coordinate 303,871,776 of OZ024740.1, forward strand.
TCTTTGCAGCCCTCTTGGTTGCTTTGTTTATCTTCCTTTTCTAATCAATCCTATTTACAACGTCAACATCCTTCCCCCATATTTCCAAAAATTTTGGTGGTCTTTTGTCTATCCAGGGTATTTCAGATTGTGTCATTCCCATGTCATTATATTCATCATCGTATCCTTTTTGAGATAATGTTTTATGGCTGCACGCCTTTCCTGACATCAACTCTTTTAGTTCCTTCCTACGACATGTAGGGATATGGTGTACCTATTCTAAACCAGATAAACATCTATATTATAGCTATTGAGAGTACAAACCTACCAACAAACCAGCAATTAATAATTTCAAACTTATCGTAGAATTGAACAAGAATCTGAGGATAAAAAATAAAAGCCAACAAAGTTTACCAGACATAAAACATGCTTCCAGTTTCATCATAATCGTCATAATAGTTGTCATAATCTCCATCTTCATTTAAGGCTGCTAAGAAACTCTGAATTCCACTTTCTATTTCTGTTGAATCATACATATGTTCTGAATCGATGTAGCTCCTCTTTCTTGATTTTGGTTGTGGAACTTTGTGAGCTAACAATAATAAAAGTCAAAAAGGTACCTTAATATATATATATATTATATTATTTATGTTCATACATGGAACAAAAGCGCTACCGAAACTTTCAAGACCCAATATTGACCATATCTCCAGAAATGTTAGAGGGATCAAATTGTGACCTATCACCTACGGATATTGCTACACACACACACATATATATACATATATCATCATCATTTAACGTCTATTTTCCAGGCTAGCATAAGTTAAACATGTTGTCCCATTTGAGGCAAGTCGGGTCATATATATATATATATATATAAAGACACAACAAAAAGCATGAGCCAAGCCAGATCAGATAACCATATCTTACTCATAAAGAACTGGTTCTGGCTTGGTTTCTATGTCTGGATGCTCTTCCTAACGACAACCACATTTACAATGTGGACTGGGTGCTTTTTGTCATGGCACCAAAACAACTACTTTACAGTGTGAGCAGGGTGCTTTTGGTCATGACACCTACACGACCACTTTATAGTATTAGCTGGGTACTTTTTATCGTGGCACCAACACAACCACTTAAGGAAAAAATGAAATGCTCGTGGAAGGTTAGAGAGGCTTTAAATTTATGGAGTAATTCAGGAAACAATCCAAACAGTGTTTAGTACAACTTTGCTTAAGATTCAAAAGTCCATGGATTGCTCAGAGTGATTAAGACATGTAGTTAGTAGATTCTGTTACTTAGGTGATAAAATTAGTGCTAGGGTAAGAAAGTGGTAGAATTATTATAACTCATCATCATCATTGTTTAACATCTATCTTCGATGCTAGCATGGGTTAGACAAACTAGAGTAAGAAAGTGGTGGAATTGTTATAGCTAGAATAAGAAAGTGGTAGAATTGTTATAGCTAGAGTAAGAAAGTGGTAGAATTATTATAACTAGAGTAAGAAAGTGGTAGAATTATTATAACTAGAGTAAGAAAGTGGTAGAATAATTATAGCTAGGGTAAGAAAGTGGTAGAATTGTTATAGCTAGAGTAAGAAAGTGGTAGAATTATTATAACTAGAGTGAGAAAGTGGTAGAATAATTATAGCTAGGGTAAGAAAGTGGTAGAATTATTATAACTAGAGTGAGAAAGTGGTAGAATTATTATAACTAAAGTGAGAAAGTGGTAGAATAATTATAGCTAGGGTAAGAAAGTGGTAGAATAATTATAGCTAGGGTAAGAAAGTGGTGGAATAATTATAGCTAGGGTAAGAAAGTGGTAGAATAATTATAGCTAGGGTAAGAAAGTGGTAGAATAATTATAGCTAGGGTAAGAAAGTGGTGGAATAATTATAGCTAGGGTAAGAAAGTGGTGGAATAATTATAGCTAGGGTAAGAAAGTGGTAGAATAATTATAGCTAGGGTAAGAAAGTGGTGGAATAATTATAGCTAGGGTAAGAAAGTGGTGGAATAATTATAGCTAGGGTAAGAAAGTGGTGGAATAATTATAGCTAGGGTAAGAAAGTGGTAGAATAATTATAGCTAGGGTAAGAAAGTGGTGGAAGAAGTTCAGGGTGCAGCTGACAAAGGGTTTTTCCATGTAAAAGTGAGAAGTATGACAGTGAAACATTAAAAACAAAACTTGCAGAAGGTGTTAAGAAATGAATACATAAAGTGGTTGAATTTGGAAATATGCAGTTTCTTTCCTTAACATACCATTTCTTTCTTTAACAAGCTGAGCTCTCTTCTCTTTCATATCTGGACTGAAGAAAGTAACCACTTTATCAATATACGAGTCTAACACGAGGGCCCGAGTCTGAGATGTAACAGCTGAACGACAAAATGGACAGTCATTTTTTTTGCTCAGCCACATTTGTATACAATAGGAACAGAAGGAATGTGAACAACTAAGGGTAGTAGCCTGAAACAGAATATAAAGAGACATTAATTTAATGAGTTAACATACTTTCAGTAATACATATCTCCTATCTATATGTTAAAGCAACATCCAGTCCAGAGACGATTTGAGATAGCTCAGTACAAATTGTTTTCCTTGTCCATTGTCTACTGTTGGGTCCCAAATAATGGGGTGTAATTTTTCTAGGTTGTCTCTGTTGACTTTCTTAAAAACCAGAATTAGTCGTTAGTTTACATATTTAAACCCCAACCCATCCTATTTTTTTTATAACACATGGGATTTCTTGTAATGTTCTTTTTTTGGCACATATAATGTTTTTTAATGTCTAAAGAAAATTAATTGTCACAAGAATGCTATCACTTAAAATAATATTTCGCCAGAGATAAATTAGCAAAATTTAATAGGTGAAGGTGGGGTAATAACAGGAGGTGGAAAAAATCTGAAAAATTAATAAGCGTACGGGAGAGAGAGATTCGAGAGTACATGTATTTGGGACAGTTGCAATGTCTTCATATTCTGGCATTAAAAAAAAATGTCTACCTTACAAGACTTCTCTACCTGCTTCAATGGAACTTCATTCACATGTAGAGTGCAATGCACAGGGTTCCTTGAGAGGACAAGTGTCTTAGTTTTCACAGCACTGATTTTCATTCCAGCCAAGCAACACCTGGCATCAAACCTATTGAGTGCAAGTCGGAGATCACCTTCTGTCGAGTTAAGCAACAACAAACAACATGTCGTCAGCAAATTCCAGCCGACTGATTTTACACTCGCCAGTTATGGTACCACTTCCAACCCTGCTGCACATGTCAATCCTGTTCATGTAAATAATGAACAGGAGAGGTGAAAGTACGCATCCTTGAATGTTTTCGATTTAGCACGATTTATCCGAACACAAATTCTGGGACATTCGTATAGGGACATCAGGGCAGCAAGAAGCTGACCATCGATCCCATACTCATGCAGAACCTTCCACAACAGGTCCCGAGGAATGCGGTCATAGCCTTTTCAAGGTCAACAAAACAAGAATATACTTCTTGGCAACACTCCCAAAATTTCTCTAAGACTTGTCACAGTGTGAATATTTGGTCGGCTGTGCAGCATCTGCTAGATTTGACTTGACAATTCTCTTTGCCAGACACTTAGCATAGACTTTACTGGGGAGGCTTAAGCCTTTAGCATTCACATTACTCTATATATGCTATTGTATTTTCGCAGTAAAGGCTTTATCTTATATAATTATCTCACATAATATCGAATCTATGAGATTTTGATATTATTTATTTTCAGAACAATACTTTAACATCAGTATGAGTGGTTAGTTAGGGCTGGTTCGAACAGAAAGAAGTGAGAGAATTCTGGCCGGTTACGGCCAGTTTGAATGCTGAAGGGTTAACAAGATCTCTCTGTAATTGGAACAATCTCTCTTGATTGCCATTGCTTAAGTGCCTTTCCAGACATCCTGGCCACTCAGCACACGAGTCAGCCAGAGAATACATTCTCTATTTAAGGCTTTTAACATCTTGGGCTGGATTTCATTTTCCCCAGCAGCCTTGTCACATTTGAGCACTTTAACTGCTCGTGACATCAGCCTTCAAGAGATTAGTCACTGCTCCCAGATGCACGTCGTGTACATCAGAAGATGCTGTTGTGATTGCATATAGATCAGCAAAGTAATCTCTCCACCTCACGAGGATGCATCTCTCTGAAGAGAGAACCCCAGATGCGTTCTTGTTAGTAAGTGTAGAGGAGGGAGCTTCTTATTACAAAGTCAGCAGATGGTCTGCTAGAACACTTTATTTGCTTAAGCCCAAAGTCCCCCCATGTCTTAACTTTTGACACCTTTACTGTCTCTGCTGCGATTCTTTGTGCCTGTTTGTACCGCAAGTGCATGAAGGAGGACTTATTTCCAAGCCAAGCTTTGTAAGCCTCTTTCTTTGCTCGGATGTCATCTTTGACCCCTTGATTGAACCAACGGGTTCTACTGCCAACTGGCACGACACCAAGCCTCTTTTGCCCGCAGCATTTAACAGCTTAAGCAGAAACTGCTGTGCTGAATAATCACCACACTGTCTCAACATCCTTAGTTTGTGCAGGAAGTTCTCTGAATTTGGATGCAATAGTATCTGCATACCTAGTCCTGACTTCCTTATTCACCAATACTTCCCACTTTATCCAGTAAATTGCTCTGGACCTGTCGGTTTTGTGGGCTTCTTTGGCTTTAGGTAGTCTGAAAGGTCTTTAAAGTAACGTTACTCGATAGAATGCGTAACTTGGAGATCAGAGAATCACTCCAGGTAGAGCCACTATTTCTCTGAATTGAGAGATCACAGCTCCGATACTATGGGCATGTGGTTAGAATGTCTCAGGAAAGAATCGTTGGACAGATTTTACAGGCAAAGCCCAAGGGTAGACCCCAAGCAAAGATGGTTGGATAACATCCATGAGCTTGGCTGGTCTCGCTTGGGGATCCAGCCAGATCAGTTGGGGACAGTGGTACATAGGCAGTCATTAGAATGTTGGATAGAATTTTCTCTTTTTTTTTAGACCCATACTCCCGAGAGAGTAGTAGGGACGCCATTATTGACATATGGCATTTCAAGGGCATTTATAACCTGGCAGAGTCCATCCCTCTCCAGGTCTGAATGCAGCAGTTTTCTTCCAGGAAAGGATAGAGAGAACAGGAGAAAAGGGTTAAGAAAGAGATATAAAGGAAGAATCTGGTACTTTCTTTTATCAACTTTAAATGGATGAAAGGCAAAGTTGACCTAGGCAGGATTTGAACTGAGAGAGTTGGAATGAATATCACAAAGCACTCTATCCAATGTTCTAATAACTCTGCCAATCTGCTGCCTCTGAGAAGCATAATTGGTAATAAAAACAACAAGACAGTGTAGGACAGTACAAATGAGAGACACAAAATAACAACAAAAGTAGTCACTGAGGAAGTCACAGAATGTGTGATGAAAGAACTTTGACAATCAACAACTAAACAACCATCATCATTTTACGTCTGCTTTTCCCTGCTTGCAAGGGTGAGACGGGAACTGATTCTGGCTTGATTTCTACAGCTGGATGCCCTTCCTAACGCCAACCTCATTTACAGTGAGTGCTGGGTGCTTTTTTTCTGTGGCGCCTACACGTCCACTTTACAGTGTGGGCTGGGTGCTTTTTTTGCTGTGGCACCTCCACGACCACTTTGCAGTGGAATGATAGGGACCTCAGTCCCTATCATCTCATTTCTACAGCTGAGTAAACTGGAGCAATGTGAAATAAAATGTCTTGCTCAAGGAAACAACACATCACTCGGTCTGAGAATTGAACTCACAACCTTTCGATTGCAAGACCAGTGCTCTAACCACTAAGCCACGTTCCTCCATATTATAATAACTAACCATCCGAATATTAAAATAACCAACTGGGAGTTTATAATAAATTGAAGTGAAATCCGACAAGTGCGTGTGTTTTTATTGGCAGCATGACCCTCCCAAAGTATAACAACTTATTTTCATATATAAACTTTACAGAAACTATTCCAACAAGAAAAATAAATGTAAAATGCTTATTTAAGAAAAATAATAATAATCAACATACCTGCACAAACAATTCATTACAAATACTACATTGCAGCTCCATTTCTAACATGTCAGCAAATGTAGTTAATACTTCTTCACGAGTTTTCACCACAACATCTTTCACCTGCAAATTGGCCAGTTTTGCTTCCTTTAACTGATTCTCCAGCAATCGTTGTTCAGCATCTTTATTGTTGATTATCTGTTTCAATTGTTTCTTAGACTGAATCAATTTATCAATTGTGGCCTGATCAGCATTGCATTTATTAAGCAGTTCTTTTTCAATTTTCTCTTTTTCTTGTTTTAGAGCCACCTTTTTGCTATTTAAATCTTGTTTCAAAGTCATCTCTTTTTTCTTCAACAACATCACCATTTTCTTCTGAAAATCCTGCTCAAGTGTTCTTCTCTCTTCTTCTTTCAATCTCTGTAATTTCATAAAACCAAAATGAGCAAAGAATAGTCAAGATTTCACATTGTCAACAGGTAAGAGAAGTAAACACAATGTTAACTGGTTTCTTACATATATTTCTGTGTTATATATATAAAAACAAAATTAAATAATGAAAAAAAAAAAATACAGAAGTGGTAAAGAAGGGTAAATCTGGTTGTATAGGAAATGACTCTAAATGATATAAATGAGAAGAAAAGGAGGTAAAAAGCAAGGACTATTAGGCAGCGAAAGAGAAACAAAAAGGGAGAGGGTGACAGACTACACCTAGATTGGGCAGTGTTTCTGTGTTGTGTTATAGTTATAATTTCATTTTGATGTTATTACATTACATTAAATTTTAGAAAAATATTAGGAAAGAAAAAGAAAAAAAAAGCATTGGTCATTTATTGAGAGGTAGATGTTGACCTCACAAATCTAGTTATAACAAAAAAAAAAACATCAAAAATCACCTCCACTCCTAGAGAACAAAACCACCCACCTTAACCTGTTGACTGTCACATATATTTTACACAGCTACAGTTGCTGTGCAGGGTTTTTTCAGTAAAATGACTATTTTTTAAACAAACATTTATTAACAACACATATCTGAATGATTGACAATAGTCACATCAATAAACTAGTAACCCCATCTAGCTTTGAAGTTAATAACTGTTAAAAAAGAGTTTAAGCACGTTAGAACGAGTTATCTCGTCTACGGCACTGAAATGGTTAAATCTTTCAATATTTTATATAAGAAGCACATTATGTTGTGAATGTGTATCCAATATAAGTTGACCCCCACCCCCATTTTATGCCTGAGAAATGGGCAAAAATCCCCAAACCCCTTTTTAAGCCGAGGCAGCTAATCAACACATTATATTTAGATGGCATGGTTTTGAAATTCTCATGAGTATAAAATACATTTATGAAATTTTAATATCTTAATGTTTATAATGTTTAGTATATAGTTTTTGTTTCACAGTTCCATTACATAATGATTTATTTCCATTTCATTTGTTTTATAGTTCCTCAAATTTTTGTTTTACTTGTGGTAACTCACATGTTGAGAGTAGTTGAAAGCAAGAGATCGAATACGAGTAGAAGAGAGTTAGAACAATAAAACAAGTATATATATATATATATATATAGTTGTTATATAGTTGTTATATAGTAAGGTGTATTATTGGTTGTGCAAAATGGTCCAATAAATTTTTGTTAGCAATATTAAGTTCTCCACGATTTAGTATATCTCCAATTCCATTCAAGGGAACAGCTACATGATGTAAAACGGAGTATTAGTATCAAAATGAAAATCCGAAGGCAAGGTAAAATTTCCAATCATTTTAATCACGACATCATCATCATCATCTTCGTTTAACGTCTACTTTCCACGCTAGCATGGGTTACAAACATATGTTTCAATAAGAGATAGATCGATCGTGAAACCATGATCAATTATCACTGATCTCATCAGGTGAAAATGAATTGTCTTCAAATTCTTGATATGAGGGAGGAAATTAGCAATGTTCACTCACAGAGTTTATTCCCTCATATGAAAATCAAGCAGTCAAAATGTGGCGACTGCTATCAACTTCAGTTAAGGTCATAAAACTATCAAATTTCTATATCCCAATAGCTGCAAAAGACGCTGGACATCAATCAAATCTGTAGAAATACTGTCGGTCACAGTTAATGTGAGTGGGTACACACGCACACACCGACTCGAAGTCAAAGAAAAAATATATATAAATATATACACGCATCAATTCATTTTCACCTGATGCGATCAGTGATAATTGATCATGGCTTCACGATCGATCTATCTCTTATTGAAACATGTGTTGTGATTAAAATGATTGGAAATTTTACCTTGCCTTCGGATTTTCATTTTGATATATCATCATCATCATCGTTTAACGTCCATCTTCCACGCTTGCATGGGTTTGGATATATATATATATATTCATTTACTAACTGTACAAAGCCTGTTGTCTATATGTGTGTTTGTATGTTTATGTATTTTTCAAATATGGCCTTGCCTGAAGAACTACCTAAAGTAGGCTTTTTATAAATCTAAAAAATAAAGCCCAATTTACATGCAGCGAAACAGCTATTGCAAATATGCTGTATTTATATTAATTTAACAAGTATATATATACATATATGGAGTTATATTAATTTAACAAGTATATATATATAGATGGAGGCACATGGCTTACTGGTTAGAGCATTGGCCTTGCAATCGAAAGGTTGTGAGTTCAATTCTCAGACCAGGTGATGTGTTGTTTCCTTGAGCAAGACACTTTATTTCACATTGCTCCAGTTTACTCAGCTGTAGAAATGAGATGATAGGACTGGGGTCCCTATCATTCCACTGCAAAGTGGTCGTGGAGGTGCCATGGTAAAAAAAGCACCCAGCACTCACTGTAAATGAGGTTGGCATCCAGCTGTAGAAATCAAGCCAGAATCAGTTCCCGTCCCACCCTTGCAAGCAGGGAAAAGCAGACGTAAAATGATGATGATGATGATATATATATACTTGTTAAATTAATATAAATACAGCATATTTGCAATAGCTGTTTCGCTGCATGTAAATTGGGCTTTACTTTTTAGATTTTAAAAAAGCCTACTTTAGGTAGTTCTTCAGGCAAGGCCATATTTGAAAAATACATAAACATACAAACACACATATAGACAACAGGCTTTGTACAGTTAGTAAATGAATAAAAGAGTTAACAAAAGCATGCAAGGACTTTGGATATACCTAATGCACATACCTCTGTTTCTCCAAGTTTTAATTCAACTTGTTTCTTTTTTGCTTCCAATTTCGACAAGGCTTTTGCTTGTATGTCAAATTTTTCCTTTTCCATTTTCAAAGCTTCTTCCAGCATTTCCGAACGTTTTTCGAGTTCTTTTAACCGTACCTCATTGTCAGAAAAAGTATTTTTTCTCAACTTAGGTGAAACACTTTCACCAAAAGGACTGGTAATTTTTGTAGTATTTTCATTAATGTTATCAACATTATTGCTGTTACTATTAGAGCAAGTAGCTAATAATGGTGAAGAAGGCACTTTTAAAGATGCATTGATGAATTTCAAATTCTGGGGTAAATTGGTTATCACAGCCAAATCAGATCCAGGGTTCTTTATAGATGAGCCTTCTTTTTTGTAAGATTTATATTTCAACATTTTCTCTTGAAACTTATAGCAGAATGGTTCATCTTTAGAGTTTCCAATTTGAATCATGTCTCCAATCTCAATCACGTGTTGTATATGCACTTTAATTCGTTTTTTATTTATAAAAACACCATTTAAACTCTGAAAAATATGAAAAAGAAAAACATTTACAATTTATGAAGTGTCAACTGAATGAGATACCAGTAGAGGTTTTAAAAGAGGAAGATAAAAAAAATTAAAATAATGACTGAAACGCACAACAAATCTCAGCCATTTGACTGTGACTAAGCTGGGAAAAGAAATCTCCTTGAAAGAAACAGTAAATTATAGTAGACCCATACTTCATTTTTCAACATTGGAAGAATGAAAGGCAAAATCAAAAGAAGGTGCATTTGAACTCAGAATGTAAAGTGATGCAACCAAGTGATGCGAGGTATTTTATATGATGCTCTACTGACTCTGCATCCTCCAGCCTATTGTATTTATCTGGTGCCCTATTTATTCTGCAACCTTGTTTTTAGATTTAAAAAAAAAAACACCAATACAATTATAATGCACTACAAATTCATTAAAATAATTAAGAACATGGATGCTGTTATGATTTAGCCCCAGGTAACTTTGGATCAAGCAGAGCTAGCTATTACCAAAAGAATTCCAACCACGACAACACCATCCTTTATTAGGATTTAGTGTATCTAAGACAACCTAATTCAATATCTCTTTTTTTAAATGGTAGGGTGTGTTTTAAGGGAGATTTAGTTGCCATGTTTAACAGGTCCAGTGACCACATATACACTATTTTGTTGGCTTAAGAACATGAAGTTTATAGGATTTAATATGAGTAAATTAATATCATCAACATCGCTGTTTAACGTCTTATTTTCCATGCTGGCATGGGTCAGACAGGTCATCCACATTATAAGGCAAGTCTGACCAGTTGGGTGCGCCACACCTTGCTCAAATGGAACTGCCTTTTGGCAGTTTTTTTAACAGCTGGATGCTCTTCCTAATACCAACTACCTCTACAGTGTAATGCATTTCATTTAAAATACTATTTTCTTTCAGTGTAGCTCTATAAAAAAGATCTTGGTATGTTATTGTAAATTTCATAGTCAAATGTATACTGGCTCTGTTTCAGCAGTCTGTATCCTTCGCTAAGAGTTCTTATAGATACAGCATTTTTAAAAGCAAAACTATATCACAACTCTAAATCTGGGATGCCACATGCTGTGACACCTACTTTTGTGGCAACCTGGTGTGTTCGGCCAGACTCTGCTGCCTGCCAAGCCGAAGAGGGTAAACTCCAAGTATTGACCGCTCTCTGATGGGTTTGTGGTAGAGCTTGTAGCAGTGGAGACTTCTGTCATTCTTGGCCCCCGAACCACACCCCTATTCACTGTCATTAGAGCAGAGTTGGCCATCCACAAGTACGAACTCTGTGAGGTGGGGTGGTTGTTCCAGCACATCTCCATCACTGTCCTCAAGGGCAATGTATTCTCCATCCTGTTGGCTGGGACCAAGAGGCGAAGGATAAGTTAGTTGGAGATTTATTTAAAAATCTCTTTACTTACTGAGAGATGTTTTGTTTATATTTAACTAAGTTGTTTATCTTTTTATCAGATTTACTGTTTATAGACTTATGGCATATTATATAAACAAGGTGCTCTAAATCTTGATAGATAAACTATGACTTCAAGCCTGCTGATATTAACAATATATATAGTTATACTTTGGAAGGGTCATGCTGCCAATAAAAACACACGCATCCGTTGGTTTTTCACTTCAATTTATTATAAATTTCCGGTTGGTTGGTTCGATAACTGGATGGTTGTTTATATATTGTCAAAGCTCTTTCGTTACACATTCTGTGACCTCCTCAGTGACAGGGGATTCTTTTCTTTGTTTTTGTACCTCTCCTTTGTTCTGTCCTACGCCATCTTGTTTTTGTGTGTGTTGCGTGCTTAGTTTGCGCATGTGTTACATCCGGGTGTCTGTGTGTGTTTATATTTGTTTAAAAACCGTCACTGAGGAAGTCACAGAATGTGTGACGAAAGAGCTTTGACAATATACAAACAACCATCCGGTTATCAAACCAACCAACCAACCAACCAGAAATTTATAATAAATTGAAGTGAAAACCAACAGGTGCTTGTGCTTTTATTGGCAGCATGACCCTCCCAAAGTATAACAATATCTGTTTCAACACGTTTTCAGATAAGAAATCTTGCAAAATAAATTCAAAATACTGACACACACATTTATTTTTAATGTACTAATATTGTTTTATATTCGATATCAAAACCATCTATGTGCATTTTTACTGTGCAGTATTTGAAACAACTTGTCAGCCATTAAATATACATGTATTCATAAATCTTTGTTGTTCTCTCCAGCATTTTAAATATGATTTTTTGCTCTGCTTATAATACGATTGTTTAACTATCTCTTTTTCCATCTACTCGTATGGCTTGCTAGTCTCGTAATCTATATGCATTGAGCACACTAACCTTTCATGGTGGAAATAACTTAGCAAACAAGAAAAACAAATTAAAGGTAATCTTACATCTTCATCTTTAATTGTCCAATTTTCTCCTTTTCTTTTAATAGTAGCATGGTGTTTAGAAATCCACAGAGATAACAGGCATATATGTAAACCTTCATTTCGGCCAATTTTTATCTAAAGAAAAACACAAAACATTTCTGTAAATGATATGAATTTTAAAATTCAATATAAAATTTAAAATCATTCAGACAAAAGCCAAACCACTTTGACAACCCGTCATAAAGATGACCATATACTAACACCACATAACAGACTGTTTCATACTTACACTAAACTTTTTATCCCTGGAACTTCTCATTAAAATTAACCCTCAACAATTTACACTGAATATCAACATATTACCATTACCTGTGTTTTCAAAGAAAAGAAATATGTTTACTGCAAATATCCAGGACATAATTTAAATGTTACCAGAAAGCAAGATCAGAGCTTCGGTCCAAACCTAACTCTGCTACCTATATGCTTCACTATGACCACTTCTCCATGTCACTGACTCCCAGCAACAATGTAGATATATGTATACCATGTATAAAGGAACACTGAATTGATCCAATAATTGCCAATGTTTGCATCAGGGGATTTACTTTGTCCATAGAAACTGATACTGTGCCAAAAGTAGACATAATTATTTTACATCCATTTTTTTTCATACACATTTGTGTGTAACTTAGCAGTTTGACAAATATGGATCGACAAAAAAAAAAAAAAATAGAAATACTGGAGTTGATATGATTGACTAAACACTTAAAGGCTGTACAACAGTATGGCTGCAATCCAATGACTGAAGCCAATAAGAGAGTAAAGAGTCAACAAGTACATTACATAATACTTAGCTGGAGGTGTCTCCTATACTTGCCAAAATGATCAAAATATTATCATTAGCCATTGAACTGATGTTGTCATTATTAGACTCCACCAAGTGAAGTATAGACTTCACTGTACTTGCCAAAGTAATGATGAAAGAATCACTAAGTAGATGTACAATATTGTACACAATTAAGGGGCTGTACACAGAGTCGGGGCAGCCATTCCAAGAAGCAACATTGCTCATTCGATGAGTGATTCATTAGTTCATAAAGACAAGTTCAAATTTTATGGTGGGGAAAAGCTAGCTGTGCATCCTATGGAGAGCAAGATTTATTTCTCAATAAGTTAACACTATGAAAACTGGAGATAAGTATTAGGCCATGTAGATTACTATTACAGTTGGGTAGGGAAAAAAAAGTAAAAGCTCTTTGATAAGACCAGGACTGACAGTGAATATAGTAAGGAATATCACATGGGGGTAATATTCAGTCCACACTGAGCCAAGTATAAAAGAGCCCAGGAATAGATCTTTGGAATTTCCATAAGCAAATGCCTATCAACTCTAATGAAAGAACATTTTAGTTAGATCTTCCACACTATTTACTTTGTACACTAACATATCTAATCTCACTATTTATTCCACCCTTAATCTTTTGCATACAGCTGTCTCACGTGTAACTTTGATAACTGTAGCCAAATCTACAACTGTTTACAATGAACAGTGACTTTGGAAAACTGCCTTCAATAACTGTTTCAACAGCAAATTACAAACATCAATCTCGCCAGGCTTGCACCTTCCTCCATGACTAAATTATTTTTATAAATGTTTTCAGTTCTATCCAAGACATTTTTCACTCAATTTCATTTTCAACATATTTTTCAAAAAACGAAGTTTAAGGAAAATCATATAATTTTCCTTATAGCAGTGGTTTCCAACCTTGTCACCGCAAAGAACCTCATATTTATTTAAATGAAATTTTCCACAAATCCCAGGCTTTTAAAATGTCTGTTTACTGAACAAGCTTACAGACACCCAAGTAGCCGACAGGTTGGGACCCACTGCCATAAAGTATTTCGATTAATTCTATATCTCCTTATAATATATAACCAGCAATTTCTCTGTCTGTCTGTCCGACAGTGGAAACACGTGCGCGCGTGCTAATGTTTTTTGCGCACGCGTAGAGTGAGAAGAAAGAGACAGACTACAAGAGGGGGATAGCGGGAGGGAGAGAGGGGGGAATTGAGGAGTGCTACAGAAACATATATACATTTCTGTGTGTGTGTGTAATATAAATACACGGTAAAAACCTCCCAGCCCCACACTGTAAATGTGGTTGGTGTTAGGAAGGGCATCCAGCTGTAGAAAACCCGCCAGACAGTCCTATGCGAGCAATGACAACCACTCTTGCCTCAAGTGGGAAAACTCCCGTCCAAACCCATGCAAGCGTGGAACATGGACGTTAAACGATGATGATGATGATGATGATGATGATGATGACACACACAGAAATATATATATATATATACACACAGAAATATATATACATTTCTGTGTGTGTAATATATATATATATATCATCATCATCATCATCACCGTTTTACGTCCGTTCTTCCACGCTAGCATGGGTTAGACGGGTTGTCCTGTTGTGGGCAGTGTCTGGTCGGCTGACAATGCCTTGCTCATACAGGAACTGATCTGGCTTGATTTCTACAGCTGGATGCCCTTCCTAACACCAACCTCATTTACAGTGAGTGCTGGGTGCTTTTTCGTGGCGCCTACACGTCCACTTTACAGTGTGGGCTGGGTGCTTTTTTGCCGTGGCACCTCCACGACCACCTTGCGGTGGGGGGTGTGGGGGCATATTGTTTATATGCTTCAGCATGTACCCATGGGAGGTCGGGTACCCTGTATTACTGCGTGACGCCAGAAGTCACGGTCGTGTGTCATTGTCTTTGAGAGGTGTAGTTGGGTAAGGTCGGCTTTTATCACCTCATCCCAAGTCATCTTGGGTCTCCCCACTCCGCGGTTTCCATCAACTTCTAGTGCTCTGCACCTTTTTATGCAGCTGTCATCCTTCATACGCATCACATGTCCATACCAGCGTAACCGCCTCTCCTGCACGCAGCATTTGATTCCTCTTATGCTCAGTCTCTCTCTCAATTCCTTTATGCTTTGTCGTTCACGTATATATATATATACACACACAGAAATATATATTCATTTCTGTGTGTAATATATATATATACTAGCAGAAAACCACCAGGTGGGTGGTTTTCTGCTAGTCTCCTTATAATATATAACCAGCAATTTATCTGTTTGTCTGTCTGTCCGACAGTGGAAACACGTGCGCGCGTGCGAATGTTATTTGCGCACGCGTAGAGAGAGTGAAAGAAAGAGACAGACTACGAGAGGGGGATAGCGGGAGGGAGAGAGGGAGAGAGTGAATAGACGCTAAAACATGTGCGCGCGTGCGAATGTTTTTTGCGCACACGTAGAGAGAGAGTGAAAGAAAGAGAGACTGCAAGAGGGGGATAGCGGGAGGGAGAGAGGGGGAATTGAGGAGTGCTACAGAAACATATATACATTTCTGTGTGTGTGTAATATATATATATATATACACACACAGAAATATATATATATACATACAGAAATATATATACATTTCTGTGTGTGTAATATATATATATATACACACAGAAATATATATATACATTTCTGTGTGTGTAATATATATATAATACACACACACAGAAATATATATACATTTCTGTGTGTGTAATATATATATATACTAGCAGAAAACCACCCGGTGGGCGGTTTTCTGCTAGTATATATATATAAAACTGAGGATGTCTGTCTGTGTGTGTGTGTGTGTGTGAGTTTGAATCCCTAAAACTCGAGAACCACGCAACCGACTCTTTTCAAACTTTACACATGTAATACTTGTTTC
Organism: Eledone cirrhosa; assembly: GCA_964016885.1. Taxonomy (NCBI): domain Eukaryota; kingdom Metazoa; phylum Mollusca; class Cephalopoda; order Octopoda; family Eledonidae; genus Eledone; species Eledone cirrhosa. The sequence continues at coordinate 303,887,718 of OZ024740.1, forward strand.
TGAGCAAAAAAAAAAATTCAAATTTTCAATGCCCTAGAGACCGCATTAGGCGATTTAGCGATCTCTCTCTATAATTCTTAGTCTTTCTCTTTTTAGATAGATACATACATATAACGTTGCGCCCTTATAATATGTTGTCTGTATGTCTGCATTACGTCACTTCCCTGAGGATGTCTGTCTGTGTGTGTCTGTGAGTTTGAATCCCTAAAACTCGAGAAGTACCCAACCGACTTTTTCCAAACTTTACATGTGTATTACTTATGTTTCAACTTTTTGAACCAATAGGGCCTGCATTAGGTGAAAAACTGCGTTTTTTCAGGTTTTTAGGGGTTTTTTTGAGTCGTTACATCAGACTGATTTCCTTGAAATTGTAACTATGTATTAGTCAGTCTTTTCTTCATACGGTGAGCAAAGAAAATCCAACTTTTTTATGGCCTAGGGCCCGCGTTAGGTGAAAATTTCTCTTTTTTTAGCTTTTTAGGGCTTTTTTGAGGCGTTACGTCTAGCCGATTTTCACGAAATTTCAAGGCATATTATGCACATAAAAAAAATTCATTTTCTTGATCCCCTAGAGCCCGCATTAGGTGAAAACCTGCATTTTTCCTGCTTCATCGAGGAAATCTTAACGATTATCCAGCCATCAGAGTATTCAGTTTATTTTCTTTACATATTGTCCACGCATGCAGTTTTTCCACGATTAGCTCTGTTGGCGGCTCGCATTCCAAAATACCTTATCCCGTGCAACGCCGGGTACCACTGCTAGTAAGATTATATTTCTCGCTAAAGTAATTGATAGAAAGCAATAATTATCCTTTTGGGGAATGGGGACACTGCTGTATGCTTTCAAGGACAGAGTTCCCTATATGGAAAAAAATATTGAAGAGTTTCGTGAAAATATGGTCCGACTTCAGGACTCTCTCAACAGAGATCTATCCCAATTTTTGGAAACTAGAAAGCAATCGCTCTGAGCATATTTTATGATACTTCAATGACCTCTGTTCAAGCGAAATGCATACCACCACCAGGTTTAAACACCTTCCATCTTGTGGCTGGCCATCACCACCTACTGCACTACGCATTAAAGTGCTCTTCCCACCTCGCCGATTCTGTTTCTTAATAACCATTTTAATAATTTTTTTTTTCAGACATAGATTTTCGAAACTGTCGATTAAGATTATGTTAAAGAAATAGTAGAAATGACATTGCGTTCCTGTATAAAATCTGTGATACTATTCTGGTTAATAATATTCATTGTCAACATAAAATTGGAAGGAAGGAATGATGAGAAAGACTGTCCACAAATCGAAGTATGCACGGACAGAACGTTAATGAAATTCATTACGAACATTCGTGAAAAACGTATTTCTAGAAAATTCCATTTAAAAATATGTTTTAAAAAAGTCGAATTAACAAAGCCTTGCCCTCTATATAATCCGCCCCGTCGAGGAAAGTCAACTTTAAATACTAAAAAATAACAAATATAATTCAATAATTAATCGCTTTTTATTTCGCGGGAATTTAGTACGAAACAACAGTAGATATATCACTGATGCATATTTTGTCAACAGTGGAACAAGAAATTGCAAATAATAATAAAATACTAAATATAATCAAAGTGTTTTTAAGAAAAACCGTTAAAAACAAAATATAATTAATATATAAATTGTAAATAATCAAAGTGTTTTTAAGAAAAACCGTTAAAAACAAAATATAATTAATATATAAATTGTAAATAATCAAAGTGTTTTTAAGAAAAACCGTTAAAAACAAAATATAATTAATATATAAATTGTAAGAGGGTGCTTGGTTGTAGCGCCTTAGCCACGCTATCACCCGCCGTAACGCTGCTAGTGTGTTGTTGGCTTGCCTTAAAAAGTATTAGAGGGAGGATTCTGCACAACTTATGGTGACAGATTGATAGAATGTTCACTCAATATTTTCCTTCGTTTTGACTCTATATTTTACATATAAAATATTTATGTAATTAAGTAACAGATATATCTGTGTATGTGTTGAATTCTGGCAGCTACGGCATTTGTGTTAATTTCAAGCTATCTTATATTGTCAACATACTTGTTTCGGAGAAAATATCAACCTTGATAAGTATGTAATGTTATATACATGTTTTATTTCGATATAAGACGACAAATTGTTAGTCACAAAGTATAGTTTTTTTTGTAAACAAACTTTTAGCAAACATATTCAGTCGAGAGATTAAATAAACTTAGAAATCATCAACACCATCATATTAAAACAGTTTAAATTTTAAATGTTTTCTCGTCACAAATGAAATGAAAAATAATTACCGTATCTTCATTTAATAGAATGCTTTTATCTGGGTGATTAATGTTTTCTAAGTAGAAATGTAACGCCATAACGTGACGGTTGAGACCTTAATAATAGTTATAGTGAGATGACTGCCTCGGTTAAAATTGTGCTTTATATTTTAAAAAATATAAAGCACAAAAATTATTTATATTAATCATCATAAATATCTAACTTTTTTTGCATATTGATGAAAAATAATAAAATCTAATAACGATGTCAAAATTAAATTATTCAGTTTTGTCGCATACTTAACCGGATGTCGTTCTTATACTATTGCCATCTTTCCTTTTCTCTTTCCGCCATTTCTCAGCTGAACACCACATGTAAGTTCTTCCAATTACTTACATATTATTTGTATTATTATCGTCGATATGCTTTTCAAATTCACTCATTTATAATGTTAGTTGCTCTATGTCATTCATCAATAATAATTTATTTTATTCCTATTTGAAAAGATGTTTCCCAAAACATTTCCCTATATCATCGTATTTCTACGATGAATTTCATTATCGCCTATTTTAAGTCGGAGAATCTATACGATATATGGGAAGTGGAAATTTTTTTTTATTCGTTTGTTTATAGACATTTAGCACAATTTCAATTTGTATTACGCCATATATGTACTGAGGGACATCAATCAGTTTTTTAAAGCATTTAACATAAGTAATTATTTTTCTTCTTTATCTAGCACTAGATAGAATGTAATTAATACACGTGTCTGTATATTCGAAAGCTGTCGTTTACAATAAACGACAGCGCCTTCCGTTGTATTTTAAAAGTATATTAATTGTATCATCACTGTTGTTTACTCCTTATCGATCAAATTCATTCTAGCCCTTACCATCTTTCCCTAGATCTTTTATAAGACGGTATAGTGTCATTTCAGAGGTATTTGGCTGCTATTTCTAGCATGATGAATGACCACGTAAATGGTTCGTTCTAAATAACTTTGAAAGTTCTCATTGTCCACCTTCGATGGGGGGGGGGGGGGTCGCGTTTTCAACGAATCTGACCTCAAACCCGTCAAAAAGAATTCGTATTAAAATTGTGGAGCACCACCCTCGGATAGTTTTCTTTAGAAAAAAAGATTTCTTCCAATGAAAAGTATGACTTCTTGAAATGATTGTGATTCCATACATGGGGATCTAAACGCTTTATAAAATGCCAATCGCATATATATTTTTCAATTTTACTATCGGAATATCTATAGATTTAGGATCTTCAGTTTACCTATTATATCTAGCAGTAAACAGAAGGCACAAACAGACAACACTAAAGCAAGAGCCCCACTACAAAATACCCTTCCATTTCCTCAACACATGACCTAACCGCCTCATCCCATGTTTCTTCACAACGTTCCTTCAGTAATATTCAAGTCATTCTCATTTTTGTTCATTCTAACCTCTATTCTTACATGTCTCGCTCGTAAATTATGACACTTGTCATATGCACAATGTACCTTTCCCTTCAGTTTCATTGACCCTACTCTTCAGCACTCCACTCAGTTCCCTATACACATCTGATCCACCCTCTCCATTCAACGTCTCCTAAGGTAACAAAACATTTTCACACAATTTCCAACATCCTTTTTATTTGTAGCTGCTATGTTACTACATTTTCGATGTATCTCTGAGGTCATGGTCATCCGATACGAGATATTTTTGACATTGAAGTAACTTAAGTTTGAAATTATCTAATGGAATCACTCAACCAAGTCTTTTATTGACAAAGGAAAACTTCATTGGGGCAAGTGTCATGATTTTCAAAAAGAATATGTTGTGCAATGTACTGGAAAAACATGATTGACACTGTTGGATGACGTTCAGATTACTGGTCAGTTATGACCTAGAACTAATCGATATGTACGTCTTTCATTATCGATCTGCTTTGATCACAGCGAACCAAGCATGAAAAAAAAATGAGAATCTTGATCGATAGTTGCACCACATGTTGATATTTCAGTTGACTCTGAAATGGAAATCAGAGCTGTATATTTGTAACAGGTTACTGTCTTTTTATGCTTTTATTTTGCTTAGAAACATTGTTGGGTTCTTTTTTTTTTTTTTTTTGTTTACATAATGAGTGATTAGCGTTTACTCCCCCCCCCCCTCCATTAAATTCAGTGCTGCACTACCACTAACCAAGTCTTTGTTGCTATCCCATCATATTGTCCGTGTTTCTTTTTCAACACAGCCTACATGCAGTGTAGTTTTCTTTTATAATGCTTTTTTTTCTGTTTCAGAAATTAAAAATGCACCTGTTTGTACAAGCTAATGAGACTCATACCCTTAATCTACAGGGCAATGAAACTATCCATGATGTCAAGGTAACACTGTTTTTCTATTCTTTACTCCCCAGCAATATTTTAAAACGGCAGCGAATTAGAACATTGGATAGCATGCTTTGCAATATTTGTTTTGGCTCTCTACTCTCCAATGTTGCCTTTTATCTATTTGAGGATAATAAAATAAAAAAAGTACCAGTCTAATATCTCACTTTATAGGGCAGTGGTTCTCAGTCTTTTTTTTTGCTAGCGGCACACCTGGCTAATTATATATGAAAAATATTTGAATTTTACAAAGTAAAAACATGGCAAGTCATAGACACATAGAATGACTCAAACTAAATAAAGAAAAACACAGCTATGAACTTACTTTATTGCAGTGTTTTGAATTTCATCAGTTAAATAGCTGGCTTTTATTCATAATTTCCTCAATGTTTGGTCGAATATGAGACACACACCCTCATTTCTTAGTGTGCCGTTCAAAATTTGGCGGCATACTGGTTGAGAATCATGCATACATGTGTTAAACAACAATGTACACTAGCTTGTATTTATTTAATCAAGATAAAAATTAAACACAACTCAGATAGACTGCTTCCTGTTGAAATCAAAGCCTATCGGGTGTTTGGGAATCTGAAGTGTTTCTGTTGGGAATTTAGTAGCTAGTGACTAAGTAAGAGCTACACAGTCACAGAGACATATGGCAATCTGGAGGAGGATATGAATGCTTAAAGAGCTGATAGGTTGTGCGTTTGAGAAAGTATTAGTTGATGCACATATCAAGGGTGAGGACAGGTTTAGAAAAACTGCCTGATAGGAAATCCTACAGCAATTGGGGAGAAGTGTGTACAAAATATACCATTGTATGTTTTATATCTTGTAGTTACTGTCCACCAATGAAATTGCATTTGTTAGCATATTTCTAATGTAGGACACTTGCCTATGATTTCCAAATAGTTTTGAAAATAATCTCATTAAGAGTAGTAAAGTGTGCAAATTGGCAGTTAGAATGTCTGATTCTGGCTCTCTCAGTTCAAATCCTTTGGGGGTCAATTCTTCCTCTATATTTCTTTCTCACATTCTACTCTTCTCTGGAAATCATGCCTGGAGAAGGGTGGACTCCGCCAGGCTTAAAATGCCCACGAAACACTTGTGTCAGTACAGTTACTGCACCCTAGTATAGTTTCACATAAAATTGTGAGCTTAGCTAGTCTCACTTATCAATTGGAATTGGTTGCTTCTGACAGGGCCTGCTGGAAGGAGTGTTTGACGACTGCCCCCACGACCCGCTCAGGAATAAGTGGGCGGAGGTTTTATATTAAAAAAGATAGGGGAACACCCCTATGAGTTTTTTTTTAAATAGTGTGCATCACTTAACATAGAATATAATGAATATACCTTGATCTTGTTCAGTGTCTCAACCATATAAACATAGGTTAGAATGTCCCTATGGTAACAACTCATTCAATATATAAAATGTTAACTGTTTTATACTTTTATTTCAGAACATGCTCTTTGCTTTGGGTGGATTTGATATCAACCAGCAAGTTTTAATGTTCAATGGCTCTCCACTTGCCAATGACTACTCTGTTGGATTATTGCAAGATATGAACACTCTCCACTTGGATATGAGAATGCTTGGAGGTGAGTTGTGTTAGATGATTTTTATTATAATGTACATTTATGGACTGCAAAATTTCATGAATATAATCTACCTTTTTCCCCCCCCCCTACAGGTAAAGTCCATGGTTCTTTGGCCCGAGCTGGTAAAGTGAAGGGACAAACTCCAAAGGTCAGTTTTTTAACCTTTATAGTATATTTCTATTTAAATAATTTGAAAAGATTTAATAAAATAAACCCTTTCATAACTGTATTTTAATTAATTAATTGTGAGGGATTTACTAAGATTATTTCATTAGTAAGATTGTAACAATGTATGGTTCTGATATAAAATTGTTGGAAGATTTTATTTCATAGATGCATAGCCAGTTTTGGTCGGGTTAGTAACTAAAGGGATGGACAATGATGTCAACTAAATGTGTGACAAAGATTAGTTTCTACTGAGTAAGCTGGTCATTAGAACGTATTTGTATCAGGTTTCTGATGTGGATTACTTTGGAAACTTAATCTAACACATACAAGTATGGAGGATTTATATTTCATAAGCTAGTTTTGGCCAGGTTGGTAACTAAAGGGTTAATGAGGAGTTTGTCATAGAATTTGGGCTGGTTAATATCAAGTTATTTTGCCTTTTTTTTTCCCCCAGGTTGAGAAGCAGGAGAAGAAGAAACAGAAGACTGGTCGTGCTAAGCGACGCATGCAATACAACAGAAGATTTGTCAATGTGGTTGCTGGCTTTGGACGAAGGAAGGGACCTAATGCCAATTCTTAGTGTTCAAAAAATGTAATTACAAAAGTCTTACAATAAAAAAAATAATTAAAACTTTATAAATTTGTTATCCTTTATTTTTTTTCTATAAAATAATTGAAAAATTAAGTATGGCAATCACTTAATTGCTTGAAGCTTCTGTTTCAGCTCTGTTGAATTTTTAAAATCGGATTTCCACAGATCTCTGCAAGGAAAATTAATGAAGTTTGAGAGATTTACTTACATAATTTCATTAGTAAGATTCTTAAATAAAATTCGGATGGTAACCAGTGACTGCAAATGCCAAGAATTTCAATCAATACATACCTGATCAAATGAATCTGTTGTGTTTTAATCTCTAATTCTTTGGCTTTTTTCACACCATTTGTTATGATCTGATAAGATAAAAACATATTTCCAATCAATGACAAGAAGAAATATTTGACATGGCTAAAACTTGTTTGATCACATTGAATTATATTCTTACCTCATTGGGAATGTTAGCCAGTCGTGCAGCATTAAAACCATAACTTTTAGGACATGCACCTTTTACAAATTTGTACAGGAATGTTATAGTTTCTTGAGTGGGATCATCCTCACTTTCATTTTCCACCATACATGCCTTTCAATGATAGAAAATATTTGGTTAAGTCTGTACCTCAATAGTAAACATTACAATTTTGCTTTTGATATTATAAAAACTTCATACCATCATGCCCCTTCCATTTAATTTTTTAGCTTTTTTTTTTCAATCCCCTCCCACACACACTTAGCAAAATTTTATTTTAAGTGGTAGCATTCCTGGGATAGTTAATTTTCTTTATACATTAAAAAACATACATGATGAGAAATCCCATGTTATAGGATGAGTTGGGGTCTCAATGTGTAAACTAAACAACTACTTACATCAAAGGATGGAACCTGAGAGTTTGTGAATCAAGTGATAGCCAATTTTCCTGTTGAAGGGAAGTAAATTTCTAATCTGGGGTGACAGTTATTCAACTTCGAATTGGTCAAGACAGAATGCTTCCTTTTCATGTTGGTCATTGTTGAGGTATCTAGTGTGCCTTTGGTCCTTACTGCCAGAGGAAGGAGTCCCATGAGGTAGTAACTGGTGCAGTGGGTTTCACCATCGTCCTCTAGGGGTATAGGGTAGGCATCTTCCTTCTGCCTCACAGCAACAACTAGCATTGAACTGGATTCCTAACATCTATATATATATTAATATATAGAATTTTCAAGTCCCAACATGTGAAATCAATATTCTTAAGCCAGAGCAATCAATACCTTATTGATTAGATGTATTTCAATAATTGTTTCTACTTTTGGCACAAGGCCAGCAATTACCCAGTACATTACTGGTACTTTATTTTATCGACCCCATAAGGATGGAAGGCAAAGTTAACCTCGGCGAGATTTGAACTCAGAATGGCAAGGGCCGTAACTCTATGCGTCAAAGCATGGCGTCCGACGCTCTATCGATACTGCCATTCCACGTAATTAATTACATTCATGAGTACTTACCATGTGTCCCAGCCGAACATTGGGATCATTTGAAAACATATCAGTCAAAGTATGGTAATGAGTTGAAAATAATGTCCTGCAATTGGTAACTTTTGATATTTCTTCCACAACAGAAGCTGCAATAGCAGTACCATCATAGGTTGCTGTTCCCCTACCTACAATGAGACAAGTGACTTTCCAAATATATTGTCCAACACATCAAGCGTGGAAAAACACACAACTATTTTACATATAAACTGAAGGTTTGTTTTGCCATCGATGAGCTTAACTTGATGCCAAAAATTCTTGACTAGCACAACATACAAAGTCCTTCAAAATTCTCCATTATTCAATTGAAACTGTTTCATTAGAAATGCAATTATATATATATATCGATTCTAATCAACAAGAGACGGTCCAGGTTAGGTGTATTTATTGTTGTGGTATATGCATGGCAACTGCCTTCTATCATTTTTTCTTGGTGTCACACATTTTAACTTATGTTTACTCTGGACGATAATGTATTAACATCTCACTCCATTGAGTGCTTTATGATTGTCTCAAACAACTTGAATAGTACCTGCTATATGGCAGTTACAACTTCGATTTATACCCAATATAATATATATATATATACAAGAAAACAAGAGGATGCATTAACAAAGTTGTATTAGTTTCCCGCTTAACAGAAAGAGAGTGAGTTAGTCAACATATCTGGCATTTGCCCTTCATCAGGAAAAGCGCAAAAAAATTTAAAAAAAAATTTTTTTTAAATAAAATTAGAAAGAAATTGAGGAGGGGGGTAGTGATGGGTGGGGTGCATATTATGATGCATGTAGGAATAACAAAATAAAGACTCACCAAGTTCATCTAAGAGTACAAGTGAATTTTCTGTTGCATGCTGTAGAATTGAAGCAGTTTCACTAAGCTCCACAAAGAAGGTACTTTCACCTGAAAAATGTCAATTCAATTTCAATTTAGAGTTATGCAAAGTGTACAGCACTTATGAGGTTCCACAGGTGTACAAATATCCATAATGATAATTCTTAAAATAAAATACTAGTCAATAGCAATCCACTAAAAGACGTTGAAAGAAGAATAAATTAGAATTTTATTGTTTATCACCTCCAAACCAGTTGTGTATCAATTTTTATCTGCATACTGATTATAAAACTAGGGAAGCATTTATCAGGTGAAACAAAAGCTGCTATTACTAACAAAGGCTTTTTATTGGATTAAATTAAATGAGATTTAGTTATATTTTAAAAAAAAGGATACATCATCATTTGTTTTGTTTTTTTAAATGGACTTAAAAACGATGATGAAGAAAGAAGGAAGCTTGTATTTTAATCTTTTACTAAATTTTTACGAACTTTAGAGGTATGTAGCCTAGTGGTAAGGGTGTGACTTGTGATCTTAATGTCATGGATTCGATTCCTGGGTTAGGTTGTGTTGTGTTCTTGAGTTAAACACTTCATTTCACATTGCTCCAGTATACTCAGCTGAAAATGAGTACCAGCAACAACTGGGGATTTAACCTTGCGATGGACTGGCGTCCGGTCCAAGGGCAAGTCTTATACTCTCAGTTGCTTCACGCCACAAAACCAGGATAAGCACTGGCCTAACGAGCCTCCTCTCTTAAAACAGACTTTAGGCCTAGATTAGTCATATGTTTTACAGCATATTACTGTTCTCTATGCAGAGTTATCTCATCTGGCAGATCTAACATCCTTAGATCATATCACATCATGTCTCATTCCTATATTTCACCATACCAGATTTTATTTTTTATTTATCTATTTATTTTAAAATAGGAAGAATAAGGTATTCAAAACTGATAAAAGGAAAAGGAGAAACAAACTAGAACTCATAGGCTGTCCTCAGACTTGAAACTTGGTCAACAAAGCTAAGTCTGCTGAAGTCAATAAAAAACCAGGTGGTGGCGTTAAATGAGGCAGCAATAAATCTACCACTCAAGAGCAAACAAAACTCATTTGATTGGCTTCTTCAGTTTCCATCTACTCAATTTTACTTGAGTCTACAAGCAGACAGAGCTTGTTAGCCTTGGTTGACAGTCTAAGACAAGGATAACTCAGATTTCAAACATGGGGTAGATGGGACTACATAGTCACCTTGGTGTCAACCTTGAATGATCAATGGCTTCATCCTTGTAATGAAGGTGAATGAGCTGCAGCTTAGTAGCCAGCTTCACTTTTTCTCAATGAAAATAGTGGGCAAACAGCATCATAATGATGAATATTGATGCAACTGTCCATGATTCCTGACCCTCAGCAATGAGGTTGGGATCTCTCTTTCACTCTCTACATTAGAAGACTCTTTCCTAAGGAGACACAGAGTAGGATTGAACTTGGATGTACATGATTGTGAGAAGAAAACTTCTGAATGGAACCACCCTATAGCTTTCTGGAAACCTTTTTTACAACATTTTTATATTACTAAATATCAAAAGCACAGAGAAGGCAACCTGCCTAGAACAGTTACAGTTACACTGAATTAAAACTGATACAGGATAGAAAGGATTTTTAAGACTTGACTGACAACCTCTCTAGTGCTGGTGGCATGATTACACACACCCTGTCCACACTGTAAAGTTGGAGATAGGAAGGGCTTCCAACCCCAAAAAACAAGGCTAGTACAAAAAGTATTTAAAATAATTGCAACTACAAGTGAAAGGAGACGTCCAACTCATGCAAGCATGGAAAAAACAGATATAAAATAAATAAGGCTTCTCCTATTTGGTGTCTATTAATTGCTAAGTAGTTCTGTTAACTTAAGAAGTAAAGAGATGAGTGGTAGTCATACGTGTTAGTAGAAAACATGTCAAGTGAATGTGAAATAGCTTCAATTGTAAATATAAACTAGCTCCTTTATTTAACTAACTCCAGCCACAATAGGTATAAGTATACATACATATATATACATATTTGTATATCTATGGAAAGAATTGGTGGGGTGTATGAAAAGTAGAGAACTAGCTTAGTGAATTCCCAAATCAAATGTCATTAAACATCCGAGTTGAAACCACAACCTTTTTGATTTGATCTTTCCTCAACCAATAATTAAAATAATTAGACATGTATTGAGTTGAGGTTCACCAAAGAGAAAACATACTTACCAGCCATAATCCTATCATTGGCCCCTAAACGAGTAAACACTCGATCTACTGGAGTTAAATGACATTTCTCAGCTGGCACATAACAACCCTACAGAATGAAATAATATTAAATTAAATTATATATGTACTAGACTAATATCCGTTCTACAAAGAAAAATAATTCGGAATAAAAATTGAAAATTCTCATCCTACACATTCCTTGAATATTATAATTTTTCTAATGCTTATTTACACACATCTGCATATATATTATTTACAGCAGGTCTGCTTTTCTATTTATTATACTCTCTCTCCCATTTGTTTTACATTCTTTTGTTTTTCTTTATCTTATCACTAATTTTCTTTCCTTCATCAATTCTCTATATCAAGCTCTAGCTTCCCCTCCCCTGCTACCCTCAAAGACATCGCAAAAACTTCCTCTTGTTGTTTTCCTTAGCAGAACCTTGGAAATAAAATTAAAAAAAGTATCCTGAAAAAGATAAAATGTTCCTATCATGTAAACATGCACACAAACACACACATATACATATATAATATTACAAAATATCAATACACATATACATATATAATTGACATATACACATATATCGAATGATATATATATTATAAAATAACATATCAAACTTTAACAGGAGTTAACCTGTAAAGAATATAAGAACATATAGTTCTGTAAGGTATCATATCAAAATTTAACAGAAAATTCAAATACAGATACCACTAGGCTTCAATTCCTAGACGAGGCGGTACATTGTATTCTTGAACAAAATATCATTAAAATACCTATCAGATGCAACCATGTAGGAGGCCAACTAAACCTACATAATGTAAGCAGTAACAACAACTGAAAAATCTAAGAGGATTAACTAAACTTTGGTGATTATTAATAATTTGTTCTCCAAAATAAATTATTTAACCCTTTAGCATTCACATTACTCTATATATACTATTATATTTTCATGGTAAATGCTGTATCTCACATAGTATCGAATCTATGAGATTTTGAAAGTATTTATTTTGAGAACAATACCTTAACATCAGTTTCAGTGACCAGTTACAGCCAGTTTCAACAGAAAAAGGTAGAGAATTCTGGCCGGTTTGAACATTAAAGGGTTAATAAAATAATTTTGAAAGCAGTTTAGCACTTTCTGATCAATCATAGAATATAAAGAGAATGGTAAAACTCATTAGCAAGAGAGTAACGCAGAAATCATAACTACCATCTGAGCCATGACTACGATTAATCCAACTTGACGCATCAACGTAGATTTTCCGCCCATATTAGGACCAGTTACCAATACTACTTGACCATCAGAGATGGTGTCTTCAGTTTCTGTATTCTGAAAATAGATGTAATTATTGATTGGTGAGGACTTCCAAAAGTCGGTGCAATGTGGTAGAAATATATAAAGGGCAAAGGATGAAATATAAAACAAAACTGGTGCAATCAGCTGTTGGGTGCTATTCTATATGTTTTACGATGTCTCCATCATGACATTTCAGTGAGCCTTAGAAATGTTTGACAGTGCCCATCTTCTCTCCAAGTTTCCCGTCACTCACTAAGTTTAGCATGTCATCATCTGGGTGTTGTTAAGAACCAGTGTAGCTGTCCATTAATAGCATATATGTTTTTTTTCCTCAGTATATTTCAACATGATATTTCGGGGTTAGTACCCTCATTATAAAAGCAAAACAAAAGTAAATGATGTGTTCTTCCTTAACTGGTCCAAGTGTATGATTAGTTCATTGAAACGCTACATAGAATAGTACAATTGTTGTTGTAAATTATTCACCATAGAGTTGATAGCTTCCTCTTCGGAGAGAGAAAATCTAAGTGATTGGAATGCAGCTTCAGCAATGTTCATATATGAGCATTCCAAACACTCCAAGTTAACATAATATATTAAAAAAATTTATGTCAGTATTAAAACATATGCTCCAATAATTTTGAACTCTGTGGTAGAGTCTGTAGCGAGCCCCTTGAGGTAGAGTAATTGTTCCAGCATGTCTCTCTCGCCGTCCTTTGTGGCAATGTATTCTCCAACCTGTCAGCCAGGACCAAGAAGCAGAGAATGAGTTAGAGGTGGAGGATACTCATTCGGATGTCACACATTTGATCTTCTCACTCCGTTTAAACTTTAAATCTAACTCATTTTGTCTATAAGTTAAAAATGTAAATTTTCTAAACTATTTTTGGCATTTAAAGAACTGTATAATTTAATAATTGTTCAAAATTCACGCAAAACATTTATTTAAACAGAATGCTTAGAGACATGTGGTTAGAATGTCTCTGGAAAGAATCTCTGGATAGATCTTACAGGCAAAACCAAGTGGTAGGAGATCCAGAGGTAGACTCAGAGCAAGATGGTTTAATAACATCTATGAGCTTGGTTGGTCTCGCTTGGAGATCCAGTTGGAGATGGTTGCTTCTGACAGGACCCACTGGAAGGAGTGTTTGAAGACTCTGCCCCCACAACCCTCCCACGTATAAGTGGGCGAAGAAGAAGAATACTTACATCTTTTGTCCCAATCACAGTATGATTTGGAATAAAGTCTTCAGCAGCAGATGATCGCCCTATGCAAGGATGACGGCCATCTCGTATCACAAGGAATGGCTGAAACAAGAATTTTCATATTTGATGAAACTCACAAAACACATAAAATAATTTTTGTTTTTGAGATGAAAGATCTAAGCAGTCTCCTGTTACAAGAGAAATCAGGCTGGTTTTTAATAAAAAAGATAAAATATGGTTTACTTTATATCTTCTCTAAAATAAGACATTAAATTCCTTTTATAACATTCTTTAAATTGTAACATTTTTGATTTCTTGTCTCTCACCAATTACACTAACAGTATACATTAGGAAGAAGTCATTCTTACACCATAACAAAACAAGTTAGCTAGGTGGGGAAAAAAAAAAAAAAAAAAAAATCAACAAGTCAAGTTAACTAGAGACAGATAACAAAAAATAAACAGGACAAAACAACATACTTTGGAATTTGCCTCAGGTAAGACAATTTCTGGCCTACAAATGGCTCCTTCACCACAACGGCTATACTCAGTCAAACAGAGCAGAACATCAAGAACTGCTAGACACTGAACAGCTTGGTCCCACATCTGATAGCTGCCAGGATAAATAACTTTAAATTAGATTATAACTTCCTAAAAATCCCAACAACAAATATGTTTTTCACAATGCTCATGGCACTTACATATTAAAATAGCCATTTTTTTTTTTGTATTATTAAAACCAAAAACAAAACTAAACTTCTTTCAATTGTTTGAAATAATTTGGAAGAAACAGTTTCATAAACATATATAAAACAGCAATGTTACATGGTAGTGAGACCTGGGCATTGTGTGCAGAGGATCTGCACAGATTGGAAAGAAACGAAGCATGCATGCTCTGATGGATGTGTAATAGTAATATACACGAACGGCAAAACAAACGAACTAAGTGTGAAATTAGGCATAAGAGGGTTCAGATGCAGTTTACTTGAAAGGAGATTACGTTTGTATGATCATACGATGCGTATGAAAGTCGACAGCTGTATAAAAAAGTGCAAAGCAATCAAAATTGATGGGAGTTATGGAGTAGATAGATCCAGATTTTGCACACTTTAACCTCTCTAAGACAATGTCACTGGATTGAGATCTTTGGTGTTATGCAGTAATACAGAAGACCACCTTCCCTTACGTACAAACTTAAACCTACAGTCAGCAGGCAGCTCTTAACACCCAATATACACACCACCCCCTATTCCATCCTCCCACTTTCTGCCCACACCACCCTTTCTCTGTAAAGTGGTTGTGTAGGACAGGCATGTCAAACTGAGGGCCACATGGGTCACAAGTGTTGTCTGAGGGCAACTAATTGCGCACATTACAACTAATTTTACGAAGATATAACATGCTCACGCTGTAAAAACCTTTGTGCGGGCTGCAGGTGTACTTGAAAAGGGCCGCATGTTTGACATGCTTGGTGTAGGAGACACGGTAAAAAGGCTCCCAGTTCACACTGTAAATATGGTTGGCGTTAGGAAGGGCATCCAGCCGTAGAAAACCAGCCAGAAACACTTCTATACAAGAGAGACATGGTCACCCGACCAATCTTGCCTCAAGTGGGACAAACCCGTCTAATCCATGCTAGCATGGAAGATGGATGTTAAACGATGATGATATAAAAAATATCTAAATATGTACAACACATCCAATCATGTAAGTTTTTAACATGTTGAACTTATAATGTTTTATATATTTAACCCATTAACATTTAAACCAGCGATATCTGGCCAGAATTCTTTCACCTCTTTCTGTTCAAACCAGCTGTAACTATCCACTCATACTTATGTTAAGGTATTGTTCTCAAAATAAATATAAAATCTTGTGAGATAATTATGTGAAGTAAAGCCTTTACAGTGTAAATATAATAGTACATATAGAGTAATTTAAATGCTAAAGGGTTAATGTAGTGCTTACAACTTTTTCTAAATATATAAATGGATACTAACCCATGCTAGCATGGAAAAATGGACGTTAAACTGATTACGATGATTATACTTGTCCCACCTTTGCAAGCAGGGAAAAATGGACGTAAAATGATGATGATGATACTAAAAACAGAAAAAAAGATAACAGGAACTATTTAATAAAATACAAAATTTTACTCACTCCAAATCAAATTGATGAAATATCCGTCGCATCGTATCCTTCAAAGCTGCAGACCTTCTTTCTTCAGCATCGGTCATCTCAGCCAGCATTTCCTCAATCTCTTTTGTACGGTACCGTTTCCAACCTTTTTTTGAAGACATTAGCTCATACTGATTTGGTACTCTCTTACAAACATTTTCAGGCACTTCCATCTGATACCGATTCTTGCCAGTCCCCCAATACACCATGGACTGATAAAACAAATGTAAAGATAAAAATTCGGAAACAGCAGAGACCAAATAGAAACAACTATAAAATGGCAGTGGAAACAAAATTAAGAACGACAATCAAAGACAAAACAACTATAAAATTAGATTTAAAACTTACCCTGCAATCCATCAACTTTCTTTGTTGGTCTAGATATCGATCTAGAGAAGAGGTAGTTTCTTTAATATCTTCCACAGCACCATCATAGTCAGCATCAACTCCTGTAAAGAAGCAACACAACCAAGTTGCTGAAATACTGAAACACTAACATGGACGTATACTACAGCTTCTGCCATCTACACTACATGTTCACAACTACTCCACAACACCCAGGTTAGTTAGATTGATTTTTCATGATTAAAATAATGAGGAACCACCACATGTATAAGTATCCTATTATAACAAATTAAAAAATTATAATTTTAAATATTCACAGTAGCTGAGTTATTAAATCAAAATTCAACCTAGCTATGGATTTTGGTTGTAATCATCATCATTATTATGTCCATTTTCTCACACTTGCATGGGTTGGATGAGTCCTTCTCAGCACAGTATCTCTCCAGTTGCCACATTTCTGTCATCTCCTCTGTGAGTCTCAGTGATTTGAGGTCAGCTCTCATCACCTGTCCAGGTCTTTCTTGGTCTACCTCTACAACAACTTACTGACATTTCCTGGCATTTCTTCACCCATCAGTCATCATCCATGCGCATTACATGTTTGTACTCACAGAATCTTCTCTCCTCCACACCACCTCGGTTTCCTCTTAAACCCAGATTTTCCCTCAGTTCATCCGGGCTTTGCCTTTCTCTCACATTTACATTGCACAACCAACAAAGCATGGTTGCTTCATTTCTCTCCAGTCGACACATGTCTTCTGCAGTCACTGCCCATGTTTCACTACCATGCAGCATTGCACTTCACACATCCAACGAAGCATGGCTGCTTCATTTCTCTCCAGTACACGTCTTCTGCTGTCACTGCCCATGTTTCACTACCATGCAGCATCACACTTTGCACGTGTTTATATAAATCAAAACACTCGCAATACTTTAACTTCAAAAGCCTCAAAAGATAATCCCTTTCCCATCACATTTATTTGGCTGTGATATTAAATACCATCACCACCACCACCACCATCATTATTATCATCATTATCACCACCATCATTATCATCATTACAGTTTAACATCTATTTTTCACGTTTGCATGGGTTACACAGGTTGTCACATTCTGAAGCTAGACAGATCAAGTGACCACGCCTTGCTCAATATGCTCTGTTTCTGGTTTGGATTCTACAACTGGATACCCTTCGTAACACCAACAACTTTACAACATGAACTGGGAGCATTCTTTGTGGTACCAGTATTATCATCTTACATGGTGGACAGGATGCTATAGATGTTTGGTATAAATGTAGTGAAATTTTGAGTGGTCAATTTTTTACCTACCTTTGTTAGGAACTATGACACCATCTTTTTTAGCTTTGTTGTGATCAAACCCATTCTGATTAAATAAAAACAAAAAACACCAAAATGTTAGAATCAGCTAAGCAAAGGTTATACATTCAAGCAACTAATTCTAATATTGATTAGGCTACAAGATCAATATGTATGGAGGATTATTGTCATCTGCACTAAAGACACATGTCCAATATATTCAAACTCTTCTTTTCCCATTTATTCCCGAGAGGGTTGTTGGGGTAGAGACCTCAAACACTCCTTCCAGCAGGTTCTGTCAGAAGCAACCATCTCCAATTGATCAGGCTGGATCCCCAAGTGAGAACAGCCGAGCTCATGGATGTTATCCAACCATCTTGCCCGTTAAATCTGTCCAGCAATTCTTTCCGGAGACATTCTAACCACATGTCTGTAATATCGGAGTTGTAATCTCTCAATCTCTGATCACCAAGCTATGCACTCTATCGAGTAACATTACTCCATTGACCCTTCAAACTCTTGAAGGATTAATTTTAATTGAAATGCATAACACATTATTATCCTAATTTTCTTTAACAATTAGTTAAAATGTTGTAACATCAATGTCGTTTGTTGTTTTAATGTCCGCTTTCCCTGCCAGCAAGGGTTGGTTGGGTCTACATAGACCAAGTTAGTACTGAAGTGGAACCACTGATCTCCCAGACAGACCAGTGATCTGTGTTTCACTTTATGTACACAGGAGATGTTAAAATAATAATGAAATTATTGTGTACAGTGCTCAGGTGCACTACAATTCGTCAAAGGTGCATGTATAGTACATAGAATAATACACAAATGCCAGGGAAGTGAATAGTGTATGAGTCATGATATACATGTGTGTATGTGTATGGAGAGGGAACATTAGGTGTAGAGTTGGCGAATCTCAGGAAGCGTGGAGGCCTTAAAGGATGCAGTGTCTCGACAGCTAACAACCGATACAGGTAGTTTGTTGTTATGTCTTTGACACAACTCAGGGTCCCCCAACCCTTTTTTTTGACAAGTTTTCTCTGACTGGATGCCCGTCCTATCACCAACCACTTGACAGCATGTACTGGGAGCGTTTATGCAGAAATATTGAAATGGTGGGCATAAAAATGAAAATGTTAGCATTACATGAAATATATTCTTTATTAAAATTATATTGATTTATGTAAATACTTACATCAAAATACTTTAGTTTTTCTGTCATATCAGGAAAACAACCAGAAGAGGATGAAGTTTTGAAAGTGACTGTTTTTCTCAGTAGAATAGACCTGTAATTAAGAATTAGTATAACATAAATATATTTATCACCAATATTATATTTATTAGAATCATTATAAATATCACTCAATCATGAAGTAGAAGTTGTTATTACTAACTGTTTATTTTATCAATTGTAAATGGATAAAGAAGAAATATCTTGAAGTGAGAAAAATATAAAACTAACAGCTAGGAAGATAAAGTAGTGGATCACTTAATTGACACTTCTAACCAACCAGCTGTGGCTACAGCAATTCCATGTATGTCTCTGCTGATGTAGCTATGGCCATGGTATTTAGCTCCCAACATCACAGCCAACTCTCGGGTCCCAAATAATAGGGGTGTTGGAATAAGAGGGGAATTGGAAAATCAGTAATTTTTTTAGGTTGTCTCAGCTGAATTTTTAAAAAACCAGAATTAGTCATTTAGTTTACCCCAAACCCACCCTATTTATTTTATAATGTATATCATATATATTTTTTAATGTCTAAAGAAAATTGTCACAGGAATGTTACCACTTAAAATAAAATTTCGCCAGATAGATTAGCAAAATTCAATATGTAGGAGGGGCATTATGTGAGACTCGAGAGTATATAGCTGTCAATAAATATGACAGTAAAATGACTCAATCAACATCAAACGTGACACAACATTAGTGCTGGGTTGAATTCCTCCAGTGGACTTTAGCTATGATAGATGTGCTAAGTAGGATGACAGAGCTAGGCAGGCCAAGAGAAGTAATTTAACTTGAAAGGGGGCATAATGTAATGTCTGCAATAGAAGTTGAGTTTGGTAGTCCAGCACTTAACTGTTAGTATTTAACTTTTCTTATGGAATTTCAAATATGGTTGTCCCCCGTTATTCGTGGGGGTTATGTTCCTAGAGCATCCCCGAAGAGAGAAATGATGCGGATATTGGACATGGTACATAAAAATGTCTATAAACGTCAAAATATAATTTTAAAAAAAGAGGGAGCGTCTTATGCGAAGGGGCATTCAATAGGTCGGCAAATATGGTATATTGTTATTAATAATTTAGCGTTAAAAAAATATATATTGCCACAAAAAAATTGTGGAAGATATTTATGATTCCATGAATATGTGGTAGTTTCCACAAACAATTATTAGTTAGGTTCTAAGGAAAATTCCGCAAATAACCAGGGCCGTGAATGCCGTGGGTTTGAACATATACTGCATAGCAATGTCGAGGGAATCTACTGGTTAGATTATTAGGGATCATCAAATGTCAATGATTCATTTAATATACTACATTACTGAAGAATATCAATATCTTTAATTATTTCATACAAATATATCATCATCATCATTATTTAACATCTGTTTTCCCTGGTCCAAAGGGTTAGACAGGTTTCTGGTGTGCTAGGAGCCTACACCTTGCTTATATATGCTCCCACATCTCGCTTACATACATTCCCATGCTCTACCGAGTGTACAAAATACATTTGAAGAATTAGAAATTTTGAAAAGATGCTTACTTGAAACCATCAACTTTGTCTTGAAAGGGTTGTATTATCTTTTGGGCAACTTTAAACCCTTCCAAAGCAGAAATGAAATCTTCAATTTTTCGTTTACTGAAATAAACAAAATTTCTTACATTATTATTGGGGCTTTTTCCAAATTGAATTTAAAAAAAGGTTAACTGAAGTTAAAATATTGAAACATTATTAAAAAGAGTACAAAAAAGACATCTATATTACCTGTATGTGAGGCCTTCATAAAGAATTGCACGGTTATCAGGATGCTCCTTACTTCGGTTAGATAATCCAAGAGCATGAATTCTTTAAAAAAAAGAAATCAAAGATAAAATTATATTGACCATATGTGCATATACATGACATGTTATTGCTGGAGAACAGCAGATTTCCAGACTCTCTTTTTAGAACAAATTCCAGTAACACTATATTTTTCATGATCATCATCACCATTTAATGTCCATTTTCCACGCTAGCATGGGTTAAACGAGCTGTCCCATTGTGAGACAAGCCAGGTCAGATGACCATGTCTTGCTCATACAGAAATGATTCTAGCTTGCTTTCTATGACTGGATGCCCTTCCTAATGCCAACCACATTTACAGTGTGTACTGGGTGCTTTTTGTTATGACACCTACACAACTTTACAGTGTGACTGGGCACTTTTTGCTGTGGCACCAACACAAACACTCTACACTGCCACTTATTCCTATCCCACCCTATTATTTGGGACCTGAAAGTAAGAAATTGTTCATTATCGTTTAATATCCACTTTCCCTGCTAGCAAAGATTGGACGTTATAATTACAGCTTTTGAATCACAGAATGGTAGGGTGCTAGACTAATGTTTCAGTACTTTATTATATTCTGAATTAAACTCCCACCAATAGTGTCTTTCATTCCTTTAGTATGAAGAAACCAACAATAAAATACTGGGTTCAATTTAAGTGAGTTCACTCCTTCAGTGTTCATATTCTCTCTCTAACACACAAAATTAACCATTTTGATACCAAACGACCTGAAACCTCCCCTAGTTCTATGATACAAATCTGTTTGTTTTAAATTGTTTATCATCATCAGCAGCACCGTTTTACGTCCGTTCTTCCATGCTAGCATGGATTGTCCTGTTGTGGGCAGTGTCCGGTCGGCTGACCTTGTCTTGCTCATACGGGAACTGATTCTGGCTTGATTTCTACAGCTGGATGCCCTTCCTAACACCAACCTCATTTACAGTGAGTGCTGGGTGCTTTTTTTTTCCGTGGCGCCTACACGTCCACTTGTCCGTTTTTCCCTGCTTGCAAGGGTGGGACGGGTCTTATTCAGCACAGCATCTCTCCACTCGTCACGGTCCTTCGTCATCTCCACCGTGAGCTTCAATGATCTGAGGTCTGTTCTCACCACCTCCTCCCATGTTTTTCGTGGTCTACCTCTAACACGTCTTCCTTCAACTGGCATTTCCTGGCACTTCTTCACTCATCGGTCATCCTCCATGCGCATCACATGTCCATACCACCTCAGTCTCCTGTCCCGTACACTACATTCTATCCCTCTCAACACATTTATGCTGGGTCGTTCACGCACATTTACACTGCGCATCCAACGGAGCATGCTTGCCTCATTTCTCTCCAGCCGTCGCATATCCTCTGCAGTTGCTGCCCATGTCTCACTACCATGCAGCATCGCGCTCCTCACACAGGCATCATACAACCGGCCTTTCGTACGCAGGGAGAAACCTTTCTTCGTCAACAGAGGAAGCAGCTCCCTAAACTTCTTCCAACCCGTCCTTATTCTAGATACTATGGCCTCGGAACACCCTCCTCCCATACTAATCTGATCTCCTAGGTACCGGAAGCTATCCACCACTTCTATAGCGCCCTCCTGCATTTGAAAAATGTGTCTATCAATGCGACTTCTACTGTCTAATTTCCCTGTACATCTACTGCACACATATTTCTCCCTACCTGTTAGTTTGCCTGCTATCCCGCTACATCTCTTGTGTACATTTTATAAAATTTATGCCAGTTCCTTTTCTGCATATCAAACATGGCCATTTCCCTGACGGAATCAGGGTTTTGTCCTCTTTTCTACTCATCAACACTTTTGTCTTAGCTAGGTTCACTCTCAGTCCTCTTGCTTCCAACTGCTGTTTCCATAGCCAGAATTTATTCTCTAGCTCCTCTACTGATTCTGCTATAAGAACCAGATCGTCAGCATAGAGAAGTTCCCATGGACAGCCAGTCTTAAACTCCTCTGTTATGGCTTGGAGGACTATAATGAACAAGAGCGGGCTGAGGACCGAACCTTGATGTACTCCTACTTGTATCTGGAATTCCTCACTAAACTCCATTCCTACCCTGACTTTACTGAGAGTACCTCTGTACAAAGTTTGCACTGTCCTCACAAGCCATTCCTCAACACCTAGCTTCCTTAGGAACCACTAGATGACAGATCGGGGTACCCTATCAAAGGCCTTCTCTAGGTCAACAAAGGCTAAGTATAGTGGCTTATTTTTCTCTAAGAACCTCTCTTGCAATTGTCTCACCAAGAAGAGGGCATCTGTTGTACTCTTCCCAGGCACAAAACCAAACTGCATCTCATCTAGTTTGACCCTTTCTCTAATTAGTTGTGCTAATATCCTTTCTGCCACTTTCATAACCTGATCTATCAGTTTTATACCCCTATAATTGCTCCTCTCCAGAGCATCCCCTTTACCTTTGTAGCAATTTATGAGAATACTGCTGCACCAGCCTTTGGGTATGACACCACCATATATAGCCTGATTGATGATGCGTGCAACCAGTTTAGTGCCTACGTCCCCTGATGCCTTCAGCATCTCAGCAACTATTCCCGATGGTCCAGCAACCTTACCATTTTTCATTTCCCTAATCGCCTCTTGGACCCTATATTCGTCAATCTCAATAGCTGGTCCCTCTGTCGGATCTACTAAAGGTAATTTCTCTCTCCCATTCATTCTCCACATTCATCAGTCTCTCATAATGACATTTCCAGGCCTCCTTTTTCTGATCATTCGTGACACTAAGTACACCGGCATCATCCCGGACACATTTATCTCCAACAACATCCTGATTTGCATTGACACACTGCCTTGCAATGTGGAACACCGCACGCCTCTGATCTTCCCGTCGCAGAACATTGGCAAACGTCCTACTCTCCGCCTCCCTGCGTGCTAAGTACACTTGACGTCTAGCTTCTCTCTTAGTGGCTGTATATTCTTGCCTACTTCCACCCTTTTTCCAAGCCTTCCATGCTAGTCTTTTGTCTCTAATGGCCTTATCTACTGTGCTGTTCCACCACCAGGTCACTCTCTGTCTGGTTGGAGCTCTGCTCCAGCCACAAGTTTCATCAGTAGCCTGCAGCAAGTTGTCACGTAAGAAATTCCAATTATTATCTATGTCATACGTCTCTAAATCGTCTTCTTTTTCGTCATATACATCTTGAAGGGCTTTCCTAAATTTGTATTTTAGTGAAAGGTCTTTTAGCTTCTCCACACCTTCCTATATGTCTCATTCCATCTCTTGCTTACTGAGATATCACTAACGACTAACCTATGCTGTGGGGTACATTCTTCCCCAGGGAATGCCTTGGTATTAGACACTATCTGCCTGTCCCGCTGCCTAACTAGTAAGAAGTCAATCTGGCTTATGTGCTCACCAGATTTGTAGGTTATTAGGTGATTGGCAGGTTTCTGGAAGTTTGTGTTGCAAATAGTCAATGTACCCGCATCACAAAATTCAAGAAGTCTCACTCCTTCATTTCTTGAGCCATAACCGTGCCCACCATGTACCCCAGTGTAACCATCCTGGAGCTGTCCAACATGACCATTGAAGTCTCCTGCTAGCATAACGATGTCTCCGTCCTCTGTCATTGCAGTTGTTTGTAAAAGTTGCTCGTAAAAGCAGTCTTTCTCATCTTTGCCTAGGCCTGCTTGGGGAGCATAGGCCGAGATGATTGTCAGTAGTCTCCTACCTACAACTAATCTAAGGTTAATTATTCGATTACGAACTCAAACTACCTCTATTGTCTTATTGATCCATTTCTCAGCCAGGAAAATGCCTACTCCCCCTAACCCATCATCCTTACCTACCCAGAATAGCTTATAGCTAAGACGTTTGCCTACGACTAGTCTCGCAGAGGCACCTCTCCATCTCACCTCTTGCACGCAGCACACATCCACCTGCCTTCTCTCCAGCATCTCCGCTATTTCAGCAGATCTACCTCTGAGAGTGCCAACATTAAGTGTTGCAACTCTGAGATGCGAGTCTTCATATTTTGTTGTTGTTCCTATTTGTTGCTGTGCTGATAAGCGTTTTGGCATTGATACACTGGTTGGATGCCCTTCCTAACACCAGCGCCACTTTACAACATGGACTGGGTGCTTTTATTTGTGCCCCCAGCACTAGAGAGGATGTCTTACTAGACTCAAGGGCCTTCTCTACCCCTCCATTTTACAGCATGGTCATTAAAAAAAAAAAAAAAACACTTATTGACACGACACGCACTCACACACCACTGCTCATGCATACAAACCACAAACACACACATGCCACTCACATACCAACACTCATTCATGCATACAAACATACACACCACTCACAAACATATATATATATTACCGGCAGTACTGATACAAATACAAAATTAATATCATGTCAACTGTTGACTTTTCCCAGTCCAGTTCAGTTTTTATATAATAATAATAATAATAATTGTTTGCTTTAAGCTGGTAATGGTGGTGGTGGTGGATGGTCAGTGATGGTGGTGGCAGTTGTTATTGTAGTTGCTGCTGCTGTTGCCATTGTTGTTGTTCTTCATTTCACTGATGCTGCAGACAATGATGTTGATGCTGTTATTGTAGTCGCATATATATAAATACATACATACACACACATTCAACACAGACAATGGTGTTGTTGCCGTTGTTGTAGTTGTTGCTGTGTTGAAATCTGGTCGCATCCATTGAGATATACATATACACACACACACACACACACACACATATATATATGTATATACACATACATACATCAAAAGAGTTAGCAGTATGTCAACAGGGAACAGGTCAGCCACCTTAGATAGAGTAATGAGTAATGTGGTGATGGTGGGGAGCGAGTGTAGACGTTATTGTTATTGCGGTGGCGGGGGTCAGTGAGATGTACAAGTTCATAGTTCACTTGTCTCATATATTTATCTAAAACTTTTCCATGGTGCTCTGATCCCAAACTGTTTGTGTTAAATTGTTTATATTTATCTAAAAACCTCTCCTGGTTCTATGATACAACAGTGTTTGTTTTCATAAGTCTTAGATCATATTTGTATGTTACATTTGTTCAGTTATGTTCCTAACACCAACTCATCATTATCCTTTTATGTCTGTTTTCCATGCTTGCATGGGTTGGACGAGTTTTTTTGTAACACGGTTTCCCTCCACCTATTGTTTTACTTCGTCATCATCTGTACAAGATTTAGTGGTTTGAGATCTGCCCTCTTAACTACTCTACTGCAGCTTTCTTCCACTGGGAACTCTTGGCACTGCTTCACCCAACAATCATCATCCATATGCATGACATGTCCATACCAGTGGTGTTCTTTATGATACAGTACACTTCATGCTTCTTATACCCAGTTTTTCTCTCAGCCCATCCATACTTTGCTGTTCATGCATATTAACATTGGACATCTATTGCAACATGCATGCTTCATTTCTCTCCAGCCCCCACACATCCTTTACATTCACTATTCGTGTTTCATTTCTATGCAGTATCACACAGCTTTCCTTTCTTTCATAGAGAGAAACCTTTTGTTGTCAACACAGGCAGTAATTCTCTGAATGTTTTCCAGCTTGTTCTTATTCTACCTACTATACTTTCAGAATAACCTCCTCCACTGCTAATTTGGTCACCTTGGTAACTTAAAAATGAGAAAGTTAGTTATATTATAAATCCTCAAAATTCTTGAATATTTTCAAAATGATTTGACTGTCTTTTGTTAGAAATATGGTAATGAAAGTGTTAATTCATACACACCTGCTTAAAATTCTTTCCAAATCTGGAAGTTTCTTCAGTTGCTCCCTTGTATCAGCACTCACATCTGGAATATTCATCAGATCTTCAAGACTATCCAAACGATCATTGATAGATTTAGGATTGCACAATGGTGCACAGAGCCAAGTACGAAACAAGCGTTTCCCTGTCAAAACCAAAATAATATTGACCTCAAATTTATAATCATTATCCCAAGTAAAATTGATCATCATCCTCATCAGCATTTCAATAATCCTTTAGGTATATATCAGACATTTTTATGATGGAGTAACAGAGCCAAAAAGGACCTTTTTACAGTCATTCAATCTGCTAAAAATAGTAGCCAAATCTCACCCTATTTCAAGAGAGGAATGACACGTTGGATAATATAGTCACTGATATTTAAAAAAAATATTGGATGGGCATGGCCGGAATGGTCTGCTCCGCTGGGATTGAACAACAATAACAACAACTACAATATCATTATTCTCTAGGATGGACATGGCTGGAATAATCTGCTCCACTGGGATTAAACAATAACAACTACATTACTATTATTTTACATTCACAGATCCTTTTAGAAGCCATTTAAGTTCCTCAGTTCTAACATGGAGAGGTCACAATTACAGAAAATGTTATTACCATGTAAGGAGATCAAGTGATTCAGCTATATAACATCAGACTGTAAACACTTTTCATCTCATCATCACCACCATTTAACATCCATTTTCCAGGCTAGCATGGGTTAGACGAGTTGTCTCGTTGTGAGACAAGCCAGGTCAGATGACCGTATGTTGCTTGTATAGAACTGTTTCTGGCTTGATTTCTATGGCTGGATGCATCTTCCTAATGCCAACCAAAAAGAAGGTACTTTTTATTGTGGCACCAAAACAACCACTTTACTGTGTGGACTGGGCACTGTTTGTCATGGCATCTACACAACCACTTTACAGTGTGGACTGGGCGTTTTTTGTTGTGACACCTACACGACCATTTTACAGTGCAGACTGGGCTCTTTTTGTCATGACATCTACACGGCCACTTTACAGTGTGGACTGGGCGCTTTTTTCCGTAACGCACTCGTTCTTATATTTGAAGAACATATATTAGATCTTTTGTGGACTTTCTCATATCAGTTCAGTGAGACTATGTAAGATAGGGAGAGAACTGGTAGTCAGAAAACGAATCAGAGGTAACTCTAACTGATAATATCCTACACTGCAAGAAACCTCATTAAATAAGTGGTGTTTTAAGTATAAAACAGCTCTAAGACTGTATCACATTTCTTTTCTGCAAATTTATGTGATGATCCACTAATAAAAATACTATAAACCCATATTTTGATATTTTCTGCTCAATCATTACAAGATGTTAAGAATTAAATATTATGTTTCATCTGAAATATATGTTGTAACTAAAGTCCGTCTCAAGCCAGGAGGCTCATCAGGCTAGTGCTTATCTCAACTTTGTGGTGTGAAGCGACTGAGAGTACATGACTCCCTCTTGGACAAGATGCCAGTCCATTGCAGGGTTAAACCCCAAGCTATTACTGGTACTCATTTTCAGGTGAGTATACTGGAGCAATGTGAAATGAAGTGTTTTGCTCAGGAACTCAACAGACAGCCCAGGAATTGAACCCATGACATTATGATTCTAAATCCAACACCCTTACCACTAGGCCAGGCACCTCCACTATGTTTAAACTGGCATCAGCAAATATCCCACAATATAAAAAAATTGTATTAACAGAGAAAGAAAGAAAAAAAAAATCAATACTATTTACCAAATGGTATGGTGCAGTGATCCAGTTTTTCTAGAAGAGTTCCTTCTTTTGATCCATTCAAACCATTTTCTGTGATGTCTAAGTTACACAGAGTGACATCATCAAGGACCTGATAAATATAAAGCAAGATATAATAAGAGTGTGGTAAATTTCATAATCAATTAGGTGATAGGAGTAACACTGAAGACCATCTTCATTTAGAGCAGAAGTTCTCAAACTTTTTGGGCCACCGCCACCCTCAGCGCACCCAACCCTATTTCCAGAGAGACCTGCCTACACGTAAATTGTAAATAATATATCATCATCATCATCTTTGTTTAACGTCCATTTTCCACGCTAGCATGAGTTAGACGGGAGTTGTCCCATTTGAGGCAAGGTTGGTCAGGTGACCGTGTCTCGCTCATATAGGACTATCTGGCAGGTTTTCTACGGCTGGATGCCCTTCCTAACACCAACCACATTTACAGTGTGGAACTGGGAACTTTTTACCGTGTTACCTACACGGCCACATTACAGCGTGGACTGTGTATTTTTTCTCGAGACACCTACACGATCTCGATCTCATTTATTTGGACTGGATGTTGTGGTACCAACTTTATAGAGAGAGGGTGGTTTTGGTGGGAGTGGGAGGATAGGGGTGTATATTTGGTTAAGAGGTGCCTACTGACTGTAGGTTTCGCTTTGTACATAGGCAAGGCGGGTCTTCTGTATTACTGCATAGCACCAAAGATCTCGGTCCAGTGACATTGTCTTAGAGGGGTGCAAGCGTGTAAGGTCGGAATTTATCAGGTTTTTCTGGGTCTTCCTACTCCATAACTACCATCAATTTTGATCGCCTTGCACTTTTTTATACAGCTGTCGTCTTTCATGCGCATCACGTGGCCATACCAACGTAGTCTTCTCTCAAGTAAACAGCATCTGATCCCTCTTATTCCTAATTTCTCACTTAGTTCATTTATGCTTTGCCGTTCACGTATATTACTATTACACATCCAACGGAGCATGCATGCTTCGTTCCTTTTCAGTCTGCGCAGGTCCTCTGCATGTAATGCCCATGTCTCACTGCCATGTAGCATTGCTGTTCATATACAAGCATCATCGTTAATTTATCTATAAATAATATAATATATACTATGTAAAAATAAATATTATATATTTTTCTTTTTACTATATTTATATATAATATGTCTCATTTGATATTTAATATACTATTATAATCATCTCTACGCCCCTCCCCTGGTCCCAGTGCCCCTCAAGACCATCTCAATGCCTCCAGGGGGGCAGTAGCACGCACTTTGAGAACCTCTAATTTTGAGTAACCAAAAACAATGGACTAACTCGACCTTTTAAATGGCTGAATTGGTTTAGGTACAAAAGTATACATACGGCATGGAGTCATATATAAAAAGTAAAAAAAAACTTTAACAGAAATTATCCATGCAATCAATAGAGAAAACCTTCCTCTAGAATGTTTAAAATCTAAATTTTAGATTTTAAACATCCTTAGAGGGAGTTTTTGTCTACTAATAATCAGTTTTTTCGACTCACTGTACTGTGACACTCTACTGTGTACACTCGGGTCTCAAATAACCTCCCCTGCTCATTAATTTTCCAGATATTTTCCACACCCCACCCCACCCCCACTCCAATTAAATTTTGCTAACGATATTTTATTTTACGTGGTAGCATTCCTGTGACAGACATTAAAAACAAGTACATTGCTAGAAATACCATACGTTATAAAATAAATAGGATGGGTTGGGGTCTCAATATGTAAACTAAACGACTAATTCTGTTGTTTTAAGAAAATCAATGGAGACAACCTAGAAAAATTACCGATACCCCTGCCCCATTTATTCCAACCCTATTATTTATGACCCAAGATTATGTATTTAGTATTCAAAATGCTATTCTGAGATACCCTATTCTTATCCATATTGAGTAAAAATTTAATGATAAAACAATAACAGGATCTGTGGAAATTTCATGGTTTATAAAATATTTTGTTATTATTTTGATATAAAAATATATAAAACATAACAGTTAAACATGGGGATTGTGACAAACAGAATAATTTTATGGATGATCCTAAATCTGTAAACACATTCAATATCAGTGTAAAACATAGGAATATAAAATTTATAAAAATGGAAAAAGTGTAAGGAGGGAAAAAAAATGAAATAAATTATACCTGAACAAGGTTCAATATTTTTGTATTTTAACCCTTTTGACACCAACTACCTGAAACTGCCCTGGATTTATGATACAAAACTAATCATGTTAAAATGTTTATAGTTATATTAAAACATTTCATCACAATTTTATTTAAGAAATTTTTGCTAAATATCAGCTTACTAACGAAAAAGTTAGTTATATTATTAAATTCTTCCAAATATTTGATCTTCTTTGCCCACTTGTTCCTGAGAGGGTCATAAGAGCAGAGTCCGCAAACACTCCTTCCAGTGGGTCCTGTCAGAAGCAACAGTCTCCAACTGATCTGGCTAGATCCCGAAGCGAGACCAGCCAAACTCATGGATGTTATCCGACTATCTTGTTCGGGATCTACCCCTGGGTCTTCTGCCAGTTGGTTTTGCCCGCAAAATCTATCCAGCGATTCAGTCCTGAGACATTCTAACCACATACCCATAGTATCGGAGCTGTGATCTCTCAAATCAGAGAAGTAGTGGCTCTACTTAGAGCGACTCTCTGATCTCTGAGCTATGTACTCTAACAAGTAACATTACTCCAAAGACTCTTTGAAAGAACTCCATTTCGGCCACTGATATTACGATTGTATTCTTTCAATCATTACCCAAGATTCATGACCATAGATAAAGGTTGGCACAAATACTGAATTGAAGATAGTGACTTTGGCTTTGATAATTTTCAAAATTAATTGAAACACAAACATCGTGTGTTTTATTAGAAATAGAGCAACAAAAAGGTTAAGATGCAACAGAAATATTTTTAAAAGAATAAAGTCATTTGAGATGACACATCCCAAACTTACCATATGTTGTTTTCCAGAAAACTCCTTGGTCACTGGATTGTTTGGGGTTGGTGCCAAGGTGTTTTTATCAAGAGGAATATATTCTTCAAAATTCTTCATGGATATCAAATCTTCGTCTACTAATGTGTGTCTCAAATACCTAATGAGAATTGCCAGTAAATAAAATTAGAAAAATGAAATTCTGAGAATTATTTTCTGTTTCATATCAATTCGATCATCTAGATTGTATTTCTACTTTCAAGTCTTGAATAATGTCGCCCTCTGCTTATTAATCTTTCATATTCCCTGCCTCTCTGCTTATTAAATTTGGCTAATCTATCTCCAGTGAAATTTTATTTTAAGTGGTAGCATTCCTGCAACAATTAATTTTCTTTAGACATCAAAAAACATTACACATAAGAAAAAAAAGAACATTACAAGAAATTCCATACGTTATAAAATAATAGGATGGGTTGGGGTCTCAATATGTAAACAAAACAACTAATTCTGTTTTTTAAAAAAAATCAATGGAGACATCCTAGAAAAATTCCCTATTTTAATTTTAACTCTGTGGTAGATAGAGCTTGTAACATTGGAGACTTCTAGCATTCTTGGCCCACAGACCATATCCCTACTCACTGCTATCGGAGTGGAGTTGGCTGCACACAGGCATGAGCCCCACGAGGTAGATTGGCTCTTCCAGCGCATCTCCCTCACTGTCCTCCAGGGTAATGTATTCTCCATCCAATCGACCAGAATCAAGAGGTGAAGCATGAGTTAGTGGGAGGTGGAGAATACTCATTAAGATGTCACACATTTACATATACTTCATATGAAAATTAATAGCTTTTTTGTGACTAGATACTTATTTTATAACTCAAAATGGAGGAGAGGAAATGCCTTCCTAGTGGGATTTGAACTGTGTAAAGTGCCAAACTAACAGCTATCAATTAGTCCTGATCTATTCTGCCTACATCAAATTGAGTCTTCAAGATAGTTGCTTTCTACCATCATCATCACTGTTTAATGTCCGTTTTTCCACACTAGCATGGGTTTGACAAGTTGATCAGTTGTGAGACAAGCCAGATCAAATGACCATGTTTTGCTCATACTAAACTGTTTCTGGCTTGGTTTCAACGGCTGGATGCCATTCTTAACGCCAACCACATTTACAGTATGTACTGGGTGCTTTTTTTCATGACATCTACACAACCATTTAACAGTGTGTACTGGGCACTTTTTGTCGTGACACCTACATAACCACTTCACAATGTGGACTGGGTGCTTTTTGTTGTATCACCTACACAACCACTTTACAGTGCGGGCTGAGTCTAGATCTAGAGTCATGTAAGGGGGCAGAGTGTTTGAGCGTGGGTTAGGACATGGCAGGTAGAGGAGAGGAGAGGAGGACATTGACGAAGGGAGGAGTGTTAGGACATGGAGGTGTATGGAAGGGGGTAGTGCATACAAGGTATGATGGAACTAAGATATTACATAAATATTTCTTTTAAACTTCATATATTACAAAAGAATCCTAGATGTTATTTTTATTTTTACATAAAGGAACAAAACAGGAATATGTATTTACCATAAGATGGCACCAAGAGCTGACACTGCCAAGACATAAACATCTGCAGCAGTAGAGTTTAATGCATCACCTACAAATAATAACATGTTAAGACAGGTTAAAATAAATCCCAGTAATACAGAAGTTATTTTTTATAAATCAGAACCAAATTCTTAATCCTTGATACAAATCCACCTGAAAACACTCCTTGTTCTACAATACAAAACTTTATTTTAAAATGGTTATCATCATCATCACTGTTGTTTTAACATCCACGTTCTCTGCTAGCAAGGGTTGGACGGGTCTACATAGACCAATACAGTACTGAAACAGAGCCATTGATCTCCCAGGCAGGCCAGGGATCTGTGTCTTGCTTTATGTATGTTCAACGCTCTACTGAATGCACATGAGAGTCCTCCTGACCCTTATCTAAAACATTTCCATTATAATTTTATGTAAGAACCTTTTGTTCCAAACATCAGCTTAATAGTGAGAAAGTTATATTACTAAATCTCTCTAAATTCTTCATTATTTGAAAATGATAGGCAATGTTTTTCATTATAAACATGGTAAGGAAAGAGTTAATGAAATAAAATGACAAATTTTCCATTACTTACTGTCAGACAACATCTTTTTCAAGACAGTTGGCCATACAGCTTCTTTAGATTCTTCATCAATAAAATAATTGCTTTCTGAGAGGGTTTTCAAAGTTTTTGAACTTTGCCAAAATTCCGTTCCAGGGGTCAATCCTTCCTTGACAACATTACCAGGAAGATTGTTAACTATTTGCATTGCCTTTGGGTGTACTTTACCATTCTCATAGAGAATCTGAAATATCAAATCATTCCTTATCAATGACAACAGAAGCAAACCAATAAATATAAGAAAATGATATTCAGATTTCTGTTTCAGAATTAAACATTTTTACTGGATGGAACCAATTTTCGACCATGATATGGTAAGTTGTTCTTCTTCGCCCACTTATTCCTGAGATGCGTGTGGGGACAGAGTCCTCAAACACTCTTTCAAGCGGGTCCTGTCAGAAGCAACTATCTCCAACTGACCTGGCTGGATCCCCAAGCGAGACCAGCCAAACTCATTAACCAATCTTCTTGCTCTAGGTCTACTCCTGGGTCTTCTGCCAGTTGGTTTTGTCCGTAAAATCTGTCCAGCAATTCTTTCCTAAGACATTCTAACCACATACCCATCATATCGGAGTTGTAATCTTTCAATTCAGAGAAGGAGCAGCTCTGCCTGGAGCAACTCTGACCTCCGAGCTACACTATTGAGTAACATTACTCTAAAGACCCTTTGGAGGAACCCCATTTTGGCTGCTTGTATTTGCGATCATATTCTTTTGGTCATTACCCAAGATTCACGACCATAGATAAGGGTCGACATGAATCCCGAATTGAAGATAACAAGTTTAGCTTATATACCTATCTCCTTTCTTCTGATTACCAAAAGGTGAAGCTAGCACATTACTGCACCAGCTCTTGCAATTCTTGCACTTAATTCAGCCTCCTGCTTTCCATCACTTGTAAACACGGCCCAAGATACATTGAACTTCCCCAAGCTGTCCCATATATAGAAAATATAGAATCATTCCAAAATCTTTTTTTTAAATTTCAAAATTCAAAGCACTTCCTTTGCCAAATATTTCAGATAAAGATCTAACAATTATAATAATAATTTCTAATACTAATGTTGTACATTAGGGAGGACTGGGTGGGGTGGTGACAGTTGAAAAACCAATGACAATACTTGACTGGTATACATTTTACTATTAGCAATCATAATGTTTAGCACATGCACATAATTTTTCTAGGTTTCTCCCTTGATTTAAAAAAAAAAGCCAGAATTAGTTGTTTAGTTTACATATTGAGACCCCAACCAAATCTATTCTATAACATATGGGATTTCTTGTAATGTTTTTTAATGACTAAAGAAAATTAATTGTGCTGGAATGCTACCACTTAAAATAAAATTTCACTGGAGATAGATTAGCAAAATTTAATGGTGAGGGGGAATTATTTGAGAGCCGAGAGTAAGCTGAAAAATCATCATGATCAGTTTTAAGTCAATTTTTCCATGCTGGCATGGGTTAGATGGGTTGTCCTGTTGTAGGCAACGCTAGGTCAGGTGACTATGTCTTGCATATACAGAACTGATTTTAGCTTGGTTTCTACAGCTAGATGCCCTTCCTAACATCAACCCCATTTACAGTATTGGGTGCTTTTTGTTGTGTCACCAACATGACCATTTACAGTGTGGGCTGGGTGCTTTTTGTCATGATACCTACATGACCGATTCACAGTGTGGGCTGTGTGCTTCACTAGATGCATACTTCGTACTGCCCTTGTGGAAAATGTATGGGAGTGGGGTGGTGCATACTGTATATATGCTTCAGCTTCAGCCTGTGCCGAGTCTGGTAGTCTTGTGTTATTGCCTTTGAGAGATGCAACTGAGCAAGGTCAGCTTTTATCACCTCATCCAAAGTCTTCCTGGGTCTACCCACTCCAAGGCTTCCATTTTGAGCAATCTGCACCTTTTTATACAGCTGTCATCCATCATATGCATCACATGTCCATACCAATCCAGTCACCTCTCCTGCACACTACATTTGATTTCTCTTATGCCTAGTTTCTCTTTCAGTTTGTTTATGCTTCGCTGTTCTTGTATATTACTATTACATATCCCTCGGAGAATGTAAAATTTTCAATCTACGCACGTCTTCTGCACACAACGCCCATGTCTCACTAACATGCAACATTGCTGTTCACATGCACGCATCATACAGTCTACCTTTCATTTTGAGGGAAAAGCCTTTTGCAGCTAGCAGTAGTATTAGTTCCCTGAAATTCTTCCATCCCGTTCTTACTCTGGCTACTGTACTTTCAGAACACCCACCTCCCTACTAATTCGGTCACCTAGGTAACAGAAGCTGTCTACTGTTTCTACCTAGCCCTCCCCAAAAAGAGATTTGAAGTTAGTAATATTCCTTATTCCAGCTTTCACACACAATTTGATAAATAAAATATAACCACTGAAATAACATACCTGAGCTGGAGTATGATGCATTAAAAGTGTACGGAATCTAGAATTGTGTCGGTCATCTGTAAACTGACCAATCTGAAAAGGAAACAGTGAATTAGATAAACAAAATGAAAGAAAAGCAGCATAGAATTGTAACAGGAAGCACCTACCTGTAAATCCTTTTAAGTGACATCTAACTGAACTGGATTTGAACTATTTATTACTCTATTACATGTTCCAGCTGATTAGGTTTAGCTTCTGTATACTATCATAATACTAATTTACAGGGACAAAAGTTATAATTAACCCTTTAGCATTTACATTACTCTATATTTATTATTGTAGTTTCACAGTAAAAGCTTTATATTTAATAATATCGAATCTATGAGATTTTGATATATTTATTTTGAGAACAATACCTTAACATCAGTATGAGGGAACGATTATGGCCAGTTTGATCAGAAAGAGGTGAGAAAATTCTGGCTGGATATGGCCAGTTTAAATGCTAAAGGGTTAAACAAAAAACTGTGAGGAAAAAAATATAATTCAAAACTATACTCACATGAAATTTTCCAATAGAAGTGTCCACAAAACATACACCGTAAGTAAGACATCCATCATTTTCCTCCTTCAAATATAATGTACAATAGTTTACAAGTATAAATCACTAAATTGTATGCATAAGGTAAATTAGAAACTATCAACTGTAGGTATCACGACAAAAAGCGTTCTGTCCACACTCTAAAATGGTTGTGTAGGTGTCATGACAAAAACTGCCCAGCCCACACTCTAAAGTGATTGTGTAGGTGTCATGACAAAAA
Source organism: Eledone cirrhosa (assembly GCA_964016885.1). NCBI lineage: Eukaryota > Metazoa > Mollusca > Cephalopoda > Octopoda > Eledonidae > Eledone > Eledone cirrhosa. The sequence continues at coordinate 303,924,697 of OZ024740.1, forward strand.
GTGCCCAGTCCATGCTGGTGTGTCACACGAAAAAAAAAAAAACACCCAGTATACACTGTAAATATGTTTGGCATTAGGAAGAGCATCCAGCTGTAGAAACCAAGTCAAAATCAGTTCTGTAATGAGCAAGACATGGGCACCTGATCTGACTTGTCTCACAACGGAAGAGCTCATCTAACCCATGCTAGCATGGAAAAATGGACATTAAATGGCGATGATGCTTAATCTAGTCACAGCACATCACACACACATATCATCATCAACATCATCACTATTTTATATCCGTTCTTCCATGCTAGCATGGGTTAGACGGGTTGTCCTGTTGTGGGCAGTGTCTGGTGTCAGCTGACCATGTCTTGCTCATACGGGAACTAATTCTGGCTTGATTTCTACAGCTGGATGCCCTTCCTAACACCAACCTCATTTACAGTGAGTGCTGGGTGCTTTTTTGCCGTGGCGCCTACACGTCCACTTTAAGTGTGGGCTGGGTGCTTTTTTGCCGTGGCACCTCCACGACCAGTTTATAATCAATTACTAATTAATCAAGAAAATCAGATAAAATACCCCTAGAGAGGGAAAAAAGTAGACAGGGACAGAAGTGACTGTCCACTATTTTTCCATGTCCAAGATACTTTACACAATTTTCTCAACTATTATTTATAGTGATTAACTATCATTAATGTGATTTTGCATTAAGACACTATAACATTTAAAATTTTCAAAATGCTCCATTTGTCAACAGCTTTAACAAAAATAAACATGGTTTAGAATTTCTGCAGAAAATTTACAGTATTAGAGTAAAAACTACAATTTTCAATGTGATGCAATCATAGTGTTGTTTTGTACTTTTCTAGAATGTCTTGCTAATGCACTACAGGGCGTTAAGAATTAAACTAAGACCTCATTAAAGAATATTATACTAGATAAAAATATGCAAGGTAACCTTTTCAGTAACAGCCAACAGGTAGGAATCAGCAGATTCACAACAGTCACCTTCCATGTAGTTGTATGTTTTGGTACCTTTTGTTGTGATCCTGCAGATCTCACGCTTCATCACTTTGTCGAATTTAGTAACAGTATGTTCTGGAATGGAGAAGGATAAAATATCAAATTTATATTTACATTATTTGAAACATTTATGCTATGAAACAATCATCTATAAAAAACCTGTCCAACAAAAGATCAGGATAATTCAGCTGTCAAAAAATCATGACAGCTTTGTTAGTGCTGGTGCTTCGATAAAATGCCCTTGGTAGAGCATGGGACGTCTGAGCACTTGGTAGAGTTCAGAAATATATATAAACAAAATGTAGGCCCGCTCAGTCCGTCTGAGTGGTCAGCAGCCCTGTTTGAGTACTGGATTGGTCTGTGGGAACTTGTCCAATACTTGCTAGCAAGGAGAACTGATGTTAAATGATTATAGACTGAAGCTTTTAGTATTTTTTAAATAATCTCACGTTTTTTAACTCTTTCATTCATCATTTCTGGTGTCTCAGTTTGCTCCACACGTGCCACCTTGTAACCTTTCTGGACAAGAAGATCTGCGTATCTTCCATAAGCAATTTCAGGGAAACCGGAATGTGCATAATCTCCCTAAGTAAATAAATAAGAATATAAATATATAGGTAAACCAAGCCAAAATCGGTCCAATGTGAGCCAGACATGATCATCTGATCTGGCTTGGTTCATATCTGGACAACTTGTCTAATCCATGCTAGCATGGAAAAATGGTCATTAAACAGTGGTGATGATGATGATAGCTATGGGTGCGTGTTTAAGGTGTTTACTTTGCAAGTACGTAGTTTCAGATTTAGTCCCACTGTTGGACACCAGAGGTATGTGTCGAGTTGCCCAATATCCTTGTTAGTGAAATGTATGAGACAGATACTAAGTGAAAGCCCATTGTATATGTGTATGTCCCTGGATTTAGTGGTTCAATAAAGAGATCACTTATATGATAAACTAAAATCTCTTCACGGTAGTACCGGAGGAAAGGGGGAATAATTTTTTCTAAGTTGCCTCCCTTGATTTTTTTTAAAATTCAAAATAATTTAATGTACAAACTTGTATAAGGAATTAAAAAATGATTTAAAAGCTAATTTTGCCATCTTTATATTTGCTGTGTTTATGTCCGCCTTTCCAACTTTTTCTCCCTAAAAAATCTACCTTTTCTTCAGACCAATAATATATAAACACATTGAGATAATTGTGAAACTACTATCTTAACTATAATAAGGGAGGAGTGCGGGACAGCATCCAGAATATAGTTTTTAATCACATTAGTAAAATAAGTTGGATTACTTTGAATAGATAATTGTTTCTACTTTTTGGCACAAGGCCAGCAATTATCCCAGTGCATTACTAGTACTTTATTTTATCGACCCTGTAAGGATGAAAGGCAAAGTTAACCTCGGCGGGATTTGAACTCAGATAATAAAGGGAGATAATGAATGAATATTACATAATTTATCTACTCAATTTCGTAACAAATGATTAATCATAAATAATTTTATTGCATATTTCAAGATTCACTTCTTTTAAAAGATTCAAATTTCAATACATCCACTATATCACCACAACCACCATATATATATAGAGAAAATACATGAATCAAAGTTCTGTTTAAATCATTTATTTGCTTACAATTGTTTCTTCCAAACCGAGGTTTGGAGTCTTCGGAGCAATTTTTCAATGATTTTTTACATCCTTGACCTCCTTTCCAACACAAGAGACATATAGAAACATATGTATATATCGATGCACAGTGGGTTGACATCCATTATAATAATATAGCATGGCAATATACATACAAAGATTAAAGACATATTAAAGGACAAAATTAAAGTTAAAATACAACATTGGCAGTTTACGAAGATAAAGCAAGAGGATAGTTTGAAGTAGTTAGTGTATGCAATAGTTACACGTGGGGCATGCACGTGTGTCTTATTTATATAAGATTATAGTGTAACACCCTGCCGCACTATAATCTTATATAAATAAGACACACGTGCATGCCCCACGTGTAACTATTGCATACACTAACTACTTCAAACTATCCTCTTGCTTTACCTTCGTAAACTGCCAATGTTGTATTTTAACTTTAATTTTGTCCTTTAATATGTCTTTAATCTTTGTATGTATATTGCCATGCTATATTATTATAATGGATGTCAACCCACTGTGCATCAATATATACATATGTTTCTATATGTCTCTTGTGTTGGAAAGGAGGTTAAGGATGTAAAAAATCATTGAAAAATTGCTCCGAAGACTCCAAACCTCGGTTTGGAAGAAACAATTGTAAGCAAATAAATGATTTAAATAGAACTTTGATTCATGTATTTTCTATATAACTGCTCTGTAAAACAACTGATGTTGTTACATTGAGCTATTTATCTTACTGGTAATAAGGTAGTAATAAATTACTGTCTTTCACTATTTAGGGTTTAAAATATATATAACTATAAAGGGTTTTAGTATATACACAACCATAAATAGTATCCTTAATACTATATATATATATATATATATATATATATATATATATATATATATATATATAGACAAGTGAGAAAGAAAGAGACAGTGTGTGAAGAGAGATACAAAGAGACTATGTGACAGACAGATATATATATATATATATATATATATATATATATATATATATATATAAAACTAAATAGTGAAATAGAACTTCCGCTGATTGTAAACAAAGCTAATTTTCAAAACAACGCTAAGCTCTGTATCTTTCTCTCTCAAGAGAGAGGGAGAGAAATGAAGAGATTAGGATGTTTTTCAACGCGCTGACGTGTATGTGTGTGCGTATGTGCATATACATACATTACAAACAGGTAATACACACATCTAGGACCACATACAACACGCAAGTAGGTAATACTCACATCTAGGACCAGATACAACACACAAGCAAGTAATACACACATCTAGAACCACATACAACACACAAGCAAGTAATACACACATCTAGAACCACATACAACACACAAGCAGGTAATACACACATCTAGAACCACATACAACAGACAAGCAGGTAATACAGGGTGTTTCATAAACATTGATATCATGGTCTGTACCCAAGGTTGTCATTAAAATATATATCATGAATTAGTGTTATAATGTTGCTCAACATTAAGCTTGTCCCATCTTGTTGTCCTAGACTTTGTTGTTTCTGGACATTTACATCTCAAATGATATCAATTTTTTTGAAACACCCTGTACATACATCTAGGACCACATAAACAAAAGGCAGGCGAAAGGGGTGGACAAACGAGCTACTACCAGAGCAAAAGATAACAATATTGCGGGGAGCACTGGGAAACCTCTCTAATATTTTGAGGCAAGCCAGTACACTCGCAGCGTTACCTGAAGTGATGGCCAAGCTGAGGTACTGGAACAACCAAGCGCCTTCACGAGCATTACCAGTTACCTCTGTTAGGTGAGCTGCCAGTGACGATAAGAATCTCGCAGTCAGTAGCCCAACTTCCCCAAATGTCTCGAATACCACAGGCTAGAAAATGTAGTTAGCCAACAGATCACGGTATTTTAGGATTCTGTTCTGTTCAGCTGTAGATGCTGTGGCTCTCGCCCTTACTGTTGCATCCGGGATGTGGGAAGAAGCAAAATAGTCACTAACTGTGATGTCCCAGACAAGGCATCTGCCTCTTGACCAGGATCACAGGGTAAGACCGCCAGGTCTTTTCCCATCAATTCTGAACAACCCAGACGGTTTCATAATTGAGGTGATGTTTGTCCGGACCAAAGCTCTTCAGTGGTAATAGGACAGCGTATGTGCGCGCACACGAGTTTGTCGGCATTCTTAAATTAGAGACGTATGCATTATATATGTGTGTGTGTGTGTGTGTCATATATGTGTGTGTATGTGTCACGTTTTTAAAATAGAGACATGTGTGTATCCCCTTCCTTTTACACACACACATACATTCACACAAACACACATTTTGTGACGGACAGAAGTCGCTCAAATTTATATACATGTGAATGGAGTTCCACTGAAGCAGCTGGAGAAGTTCAAGTATCATGAGTGATGGGATGCAGGAGGCTGAATTAAGTGCAAGAATTGCAAAAGTTGATGCAGTAATGCGCCAGTTTCAGCATCAGTAATCAGAAGAAGGGAGGTAGGTGTAAAAGCCAAACTCGCTGTCATCTTAGTATTTCTGCCAACCCTTACCGAGGGTCATGAATCTTGGGTAATGACCGAAAGAATACAATTGCAAATACAAACGGCAGAAATGGGGATCTTCAGAAAGGTCTTTGGAGTAACATTACTCGATAAAGGGCATAGCTCAGAGATCAGAGACTCACTCCTGGTTGAGCCGCTACTTCTCCGGATTGAGAGATCACAGCTCTGATACTATGGGCATGTGATTAGAGTCTCTCAGGAAAGAATCGCTGGACAGATTTTACCGGCAAAACCAACCTGCAAGAGACCCATAGGTAGACCCCGAGGAAGATAGTAGGATAACATCCATGAGCTTGGCTGGTCACGCTTTGGGATCCAGCTGGATCAGTTAGAGATGTTTGCTTCCTACAGACTAACTGGAAAGAGTGTTTGAGAAGGACTCTGCCCCCACGACTCTCTCAGAAATAGGTGGGTGAAGAAGAAGATATTGTCAATTTACTTTTCAATTTACATATCATATCTATAAGCATATATATTTGCGTATAAAACCAATACGTACACAACAAATGGTAGCTAGTCATATATAATTCTCTACATACATTTGAGCTTTATATATATATATATATATATGTGTGTGTCCTAAGGTTCCTTTTAGTCTGATTTCATTTTGTTCGTAAGTAATTTTTATTATTTATTATTTCCAATGATTGAAAATAACGAATGAAAATTCTAAATAGAACTGTGTCAATTATATCCACTTATGCACCCCAATTTGGTCTACCAGATGTTATAAAAGACAGGTTCTATGAGTCGCTAATGCTCACACCTTCCCAAATAACCAATAGTGACTACATAATTATTGCTGGCGACCTTAATGGGCATGTTGGACAACATTGTGATGGCTATGACGGGATCCATGGAGGTTATGGGTTTGGTACTTGAAACGAGGAAGGCTTCAGGATTCTGGAATTCTGTGATGCCAGTAACCTAGCTATCTGTAATACAAACTTTAAAAAATGAGACAATCACTTGATCAGGGGAGCACACCAACCACATAGACTTTATCCTTACTAGAAGACGAGACAGAGTGTCTGTTGTAAACACTAAGTCTCTCCCTGGTGAAGAATGCACCTCCCAACAAAGCCTAATAGTTAGTGACCTCATAGTCAGAGCTAGACGAACTCGACGACAGAGGACAACCTTAAGAAGAATGTGGAAGTTGAAGGGCCCCACAGCCAGTAACAAATTTAAAGGCATATTACTTAATGCTTTTGACAGTAAGAGCAATTAGAGACATACAATATCAGTGGGAATTCCTAAAAGTTAACCTGCTAAAGGCGACAGATGAAATCTGTGGATGGAGCAGACCTTTAGGGAGGAGGAGAGTAACTTGGTGTTGGAACAGTAGGGTGAAGGAGACAATTGAGGTCAAAAGGAATGCTTGAAAATAATGGCAGGATGGGGGAAGTAGAGAACACTATCTGGTGGCTAGGAGAGAAGCTAAGCATCAAGTGTACTTTGTAAGGGAAGCAGAGGATAGAAAGTTCAAGAATGTTCTACAACACGAGGACCAAAAACGTGAGGTGTTCAGGATTGCGAGGCAATGTGTCAAATTGTGATATTGTCTGGGAGATGTGTGTCCGTAATGATGATGGTGTGCTTGCCCTCACTGATACTGATAAGAAGGTAGCTTGGAAGTGCCACTACAAGAGACTACTAAATGAGGCGAATGAATGGGATAAAGATATTTTGCCCCAACTTGATCCAACATAGGGACCAGCTGTGCAAGTTAGTGGTAGTATAATAAGTAAGGCAATCAAAGATATGAAGACAGGCAAGGCAGCTGGGCCTTCAGAGATAGTTGAAAGCATCTGGAATGGTGGGGCATGCCATGGTCACGCGGATAGTAAACCAAGTAATACAGAATGGGGTCATACCAAATGACTGGCGTAGCAGCATCATTGTTAACTGCTACAAGGGCAAAGGAGATGCTCTAGGGCTACCTCCTTACTCACCACCATAGGCGCTGAGCTGGCCAGCCGCAGGTATGAGCCCCGCGAGTTGGAGTGGCTTTTCCAGCGCGTCCCCCTTGCCGTCCTCCGGGGAAACGCCTTCTCCATTCTATCTGCCGGGGCTGTGGGTGGGCCCCATCGTGTATCATTTTTGTAAATATGACAACAATTTATCCAACTAATGATGTATTATCTTCGCTTTTTTTCCGTTCTTTCTGTATTAGGATATTCTAAATAAATTAGTCTATTTAAAAAAAAAATATATATACCAAAGAAAAAGTTAGTTGACCAGGTCATGAAGGTTACAGAATAAGTTATCGCACTGCTGATTAGGGACTGAATTGATCTAGATGAGATACAGTTTAGGTTTGTGGCAGGTAAAAGTACCGCGGATGCTCTCTTCCTTATATGGCAACTACAGGAGAAGTACCTAGCTAAAAGTAAACCCCTCTACTTAGCTTTGGTTGACTTGGAGAAAGCATTTGACAGAGTCCCCCGCTCCATTATCTGGTGGGCTCTAGGAGTTGATGAGTGGCTTGTGAAACCTATACAAGCCATGTATAGAGAAAGACAGCAAGGTTAGAATTATTAATGAATATGGTGAAGAATTTAGCATAAAAGTAGGTGTTCACCAAGGCTCTGTCCTTAGCCCATTCCTGTTTATTATTGCTCTACAGGCTATAACAGACGAGTTTAAGACTGGCTGTCCATGGGAACTTCTATATGCAGATGATCTAACTCTCATAGCTGAATCTATGGCAGAACTAGAGCAGAAATTCTAAATCTGGAAGCATGGCCGAGAATCAAAAAGCATTACAGTTAACTTGTCTAAGACTAAAGTTCTAGTATGTTGTAGAAAGGAAAATAGGACACAGGTTCCCTCTAGGAAATGGCCTTGCCCAGTGTGTAGGAAAGGAGAAGGTAGAAATTCCATTCTATGTTCCAAATGCAAGCTATGGGTACAAAGAATGTAGGTTTTATATGTGGCTGATGCTCAGGTGCAGTAAGTAGCAAGTGCCCACTGGATACTAGCTCCTTCAACTGCCCAGATGGTTCTATAGAAATAGTAGACACTTTCCGTTTCCTGGGTGACAAAATCAGCAGTGGAGGAGGGTGTTCTGAAAGTACTGGAGCCAAAGAACGGGATGGAAAAAATTTAGAGAGCTAATACCGTTGTTGGCCACAAAAGGTTTCTCTCTAAAAATGAAAGGCAGATTGTATGATGCTTGTATACAAACAGCAATGTTACATGGTAGTGAGACCTGGGCATTGTGTGCAGAGGATCTACACAGATTGGAAACGAAGCATGCCTGCTTCAATGGATATGTAATAGTAATATACACAAACAGCAAAGCGTAAACGAACTAAGTGAGAAATTAGGAAGTGGGATCAGATGTAATTTACTAGAGAGGAGATTGCATTGGTACGGTCATGTGATGGATATGAAGGACAGCTATATAAACAAGTGCAGGGTGATCAAAATTGATAGAAGCTACAGAGTAGGTAGATCCAGAAAGACCTGGGATGAGGTGATATAAGCTAACCTTGCACACTTGAACCTCTCTAAGACAATGACACAGAATCGAGATCTTTGGTGCTATGCAGTAATACAGAAGACCCACCCTCCCTTGCGCATGGACTTAAATTTACATACAGTAGGCACCACTTAATCCAATATACACCCTACACCCCTTACACTGTATAGTGGTCATGTAGGAGACATGATAAAAAACACCCAGCACCACACTATAAATATGGTTGGCGTTAGGAAGGGCATCCAGCCAGAAAGTCCTATACGAGTGAGACACGATCACCCCCAACCCAAATTGCCTTAAATGGGACAAGCCCATCTAACCCATGCTAGCGTGGAAGATAGACGTTAAACAATGATGATGATGATATATATATATATATATATATATATTTATACACACACACATACTTTCTTATAGTAATATATATTGAAATTTATCATGCATTTACTTTAAATAAGAGAAAAGAAGATACCTTCATGTAGATTAAACCTAATTTAGCCACCCCTATCGCAGCGTCCATGTGGAAGAGTTCATAAAATTTGCCAACCTGTATTTAAAAGGAAAATAATGAACTATTACAAAACATCTCATGATTTTATAGTGAAATGACATTTCAATGGGAACATAATGGGTTAACAATATCACGTTGCTTTTTACTGAAGTTATTTTATCATGAAGTCATTTCTGTTTAACATACCATGGTTTTATAGTGAAGTGACATTATAGAGGCATTTCTGCTTAACTACATCCAATAAGTTTAGTGTGAAATTACATCCCCTGATTTGGGAGCTGTATTTGTTTAGTAAATGATATGATCTAAGACCACATATTGAAATTGAAGTGATTACATGAAGGGAGAGTCATTTTAGCCATTTAAGACAACACCAAAAAAAATTACAATAATGAGGTTGGATAGTCTCAAAATGGTTCCAGTTATATTGTTAGGCTCAAGTCTTCTTTTTTACTTTATTAAATTCCTCCAAATTTGCTATTCTTTTCAAAATTAATTGAAACACATAGGCAGTGTATTTTATTGCAAATACAGTAATGAAAGGGTTAAAGCAGAATTACCTTAAAAAACAGGATAGTATCGTAATGGTTGGATTTCATCTCCCACCACTGACGCATAGCCTGAAATGGAATAGGTTGTAGTTAAGATCACAGCTTTTCAGAGTCATTACATAAAATATAGAATTATTCTCTATCAGATCATTATCTACACAGCTCATCGACACCTATACAGACCATCTGACACCTATATATTCCTATTACACATTCAAAACTTATCCAACGCATGCGAGCATGGAGAACAGACATAACATCTAGCACACACTACTATCCCTTACCTCCCCTTTCCATACAACTCCAATGCCCTAACCCCCCACCTGATAGGTGCCCCACCCTAGATCTCCGACTCCAATCCCCATACACGTGCCCCCCCCCCCTCCAGTCCACACTCTAAAGTGGTTGTGTAGGTGTCATGACAAAAAGCACCCAGTCCACACTGCAAATGTGGTTGGTGTTAGGAAAGACATCCAGCTGTAGAAACCAAATCAGAATCGGTTAAGTGTTAGTTGAAGACAGTCATCTGCTCTGGCTTGTCTCACGTCTGAACAATTCGTCTCACCGATGCTAGTGTGGAAAAATGGATCTTAAACAGTGATGATGATAAGCCCCACTTCATAAGCATCAACACAAGAACACTATCCAGTTGCATAAACCCAAACACAACTAGATACATATTCCTTATAACTAGCCAGTTTCTCAACATGTACAAAACCTTAAGGGGAGACCAACAACTTTTAAGGGTTGGTGCTTAGCTTTGACTTCATAAATTACCTCTTAATAGGATGGATGTCAGTCTATTTCATGTCACATTTCCTGATGCTACCTATATCCAATCTCTAGGTGAACTCAACCAAGGACTTGAGGCACCAGTACTAGATTTGAATTTAAAGCTTTTTAACTGGTTGTCCAATATGTTATCCACTCAGCCCCTTCTCTTTTATTTTATCAAAACTTAATATAGGTTCTTAAATTACATCATTTTACATCCACTTTCCACACTGGCACTTATGGGACAGGCTGTCACAGTCCAAGACTTGATGGGTTGGAGCAATTTAATCTTGCTCATATGCTCCATATTTGATATGGTTTCTATGGTTGGATGTCCTTCCTAGTGTCAATTCCTTTAGAGGGAGTATTGAGTGTGTTGGTATATATTGAATGTATTAGTACATCCACCTCTACTGCTAATGAGGTCACATAGATAGCAAAAGCATTCTACTACTTCTACTGAGCCTTCTGAACATTTAAAGTTTATTTTATCAGTAACCTTACTACTGACTATTCCTGTGCACCTGTCACATGTGAAGTCTACTTTGCTTGAAAGCCTACCTGTGATCCTACTACATCTCATATTTATCTACTGTCCACACTCTTTGGAGTTTCTACCTATTTGTTTTGCCATTTACCTGGTGCCATACAAAGTCCTATCCTCTTTCATACAAAACTAAAATCTATTACAATGTTGGAATTAATAAAACTGAAAAACAAAGCATTAATAATAAATTTTAAAAAGTGGTCTAATTTTTATAACTTACAGGAGTAACTTTAGCCATGAATGATTCTGGAACATACAGGGTGCGACTATCATAATCTGGATGACTTGTTGGTCGTTTATTTTTATCCCTGCACATTTTATTAAAAAAAAAGTAAGTACGTTTAGTATCAGAGGAAATTAGGCAGCCATTTTTTCTGTTCTAACTTGCTGTTTGTAAATAACTGAGGGAAATGTCTCAAGTTTTGTTAATACTTCCATAGTAGAAAACCAGATCTCAAATTTCAACAATAAAAATATTATACTATGAAAGGAGATAAAAGTCTAAAACAAACCAAAAGCACTAGCTCAAAGAGTAGCTCAATAGAAAAAATGATGATTTAAGCTACATAATGGTTTAGGGAAGAGGGTGACGGGCTCTATGCCTGCTGCTCTCATTTTAGTATTTTAGAGTTCAGCAGCAAATATTTGATTGGTTATCTCATTTTATAAGTTGGATTAATCTGAGCAGACTAAAGCTATCCAATATTAGAATATCACTTGAACTTCTAGCTTTCTGTCTGGGCTACAAAGCCATCCTCACTAGAACTGAAGTAATACTACTATATAAATAAAAAATAAAATAATAAAAAAAAACAAAAAAACATATCAGTTCAGGAAATCCAGGAGTGGTTTTTTGTTTTAAATGTTACCAGCCTAGCCAAAACTGGCTCTGGTTCTATGAAATAAAATCACCACTTTTAAATATTTCAAATTTAAATTAAAATCTTCCACCATAATTTTATATAAGAACCTTACATTAAGCTACTATCTTAGTAATGGAATAATCATAGTAAATCCCTAAAAATTCTTCATTAACTAATTAAAATAGAGTGTATTCCAATAGAAATACAATTATGAAAGGGTTAAGCAGGCTTACTTCAACTTATCAGGTTTTAAGAAGTCCAAGGTCATGTGCATATATGTTGACGGTTCAACTTTATCCCCAGTTGACGGAGAAGACTAAAACAAAAAAATTGACAAAAATTATTAAACTACTAGCATGTTGTCCCAGACTGGATACAGTCTAATGACTGGAACTAATAAAAGGATAAAAGAATATTAAAATAGCTATATAGTGTGGTGGGTCAGTGCTATTAGTAAGGCATGAAATTAAAATTGCCTTGCAGGCAATTTTAATTTTAATTACATTATGAGTTCAAATACAATTGTCATTCAGAAAAAGTGGGAGAAAATAAAGTACCAATTAAGTACTCTCAGGTCTCAAATGCCCCCCCCCCCACCCCCCACCCATTAATTTTTTAGATTTTTTTCCCACCTTTCTCATTACTCTTATTCCAACCCCAGCCCCTCCAGCGACATTTTATTTTAAGTGGTAGCATTCCTGCAACAATTAATTTTCTTTAGACATAAAAAAAAAACATTATACGTGACAAAAAAAGTACATTACAAGAAATCCCATACGTTATAAAATAAATGGGATGGGTTGGGGTCTCAATATGTAAACTAAACGGCTAATTCTGTTTTTTTAGAAAATCAACAGAGAACTAAGAAAAATTACAGATTTTCCACACACCCCCACTGCTTATTCGACCCCCTTCCCTGTTATTTGGGACCCGAGAGTACTGGTTCAATTTACATTCCTGAAGTGCTTCATAGATATGAATGGGATTATAATAGAAGACAACTTTATATTCAGTCTTACATGTTGATGAACTGAACAACTACAGAACTAGAGGTATGTGTAGTACACCACATTTACTTACTAGCACAAATGGATTGAGTCTGAAAATTAAGACATCCATTTGAAGTAATGAAACAATGTTTTAATGTCAAAAACTCTTCCTAATATTAAGCAGTTGTGATATGTGTAATTAGTTAAATTAACTGAGGTCATACAAGTAAGTGGCTTAGTGGTTAAAGTGTTGAGCTCACAATCGTAAGGTTGTGAGTTTGAATCCTAGACCGGGCAATGTGTTGTGTTCTTGAGCAAAACACTCTATTTCACATTACTCCAGTTCACTCAGGTGTAGAAATTAGCTGCAACGTCACTGCCAAGTTGTATCGGCCATTGCCTTTCTCCTGGACAACATTGGTGGCATGGAGAGGAGAGACTGGCATGCATGGGCGACTGCTGGTATTCCACAAACACTCTTTGCCCTGGCTTGTCCTCAGAGGCAAACATTCTAAGTGCAAAACATTTGTCATTTGTGACTGGAAGGGGCCTACGATATTGAATTATTGGTTTCTCTTGAACTAATGACATTATTCTTCTATCAACACAATGTGAAGTTCAATGACATTAGACGAAGCCAGTTACAATAAAACAAATTAGCTACTATCCCAGTGGTTAGGATATTTGAGCCACAATCATAAAGCTGTGTGTTCGATTCTCGCTTTTTATAATAGAACAGAGGTACCTATAATTAAAACACTCAAAAAACCTCCTATGAGACACAACCTTGTAGGACAGCTAAACCTGCATAGGTGTGAACTGTAAATTTCATTTTATTTTCTTAAGAGTAACAACAACAAATCTTATTTTATGGATAAAAAGTCAAATACTTACAGAGTCAGGAGCCGAAAAAAGAGACAGTTTAGATTTTGTAGCAGAGCTGATAACTCCAACAAATGGTGAACGTTCTGGAGTAACTGAAGATACAGACTTCTTAGTACTCACAGGAGTAGAACCAGGTAATTTTCTTTTTCGAGATGTTTTCTATTTAAACATACACAAAACAATTATCAGAGTTATTCAAACACAATACTTTAACTTCGATTTTAATTTTTATTTCAATAACCCTTCACCACCATTTTTGTTTTACTATGTTGGCATGTATGGAAGATTTATGCAAATTAGAAGTTTTCTCCATTGCATATTTCTAGAGCAATAGTTTTTACATCTTCCAACAACTAGCAGTACTGCCTGCAGATCATAAGTAGATGTGATTGTCACCAGTCTATTTCCTACAGTTAATCTAAGCTTGGTGATTCTGTCACTTCCTCTAACTACCTCTATCACCTTATCTATTCATTTCTCAGCACATAAGATGCCTACACCTACCCAATTGTCATTTCCTACCCAGTAGAGTTTATATCTACGTTGCTTGCTCGTGATTAAGGGGAAGTGTGCTACTTTAACCCTTTTGATGCCAACCTGCCCCTGATTCTATGAAACAAATCCATCCATTTTAAAGGGTCCTTACTTAAATTAAGACCTTCCGACAACTTTGTATAAGAATATTTATTCATGAGGGGGTACTGAAAAGTTCCTGGCTTTGGGCAAAAGAAAATACAGGAGGATCAGTTAATTATGATTTTATTCAACATAATCCCCTCTCAGATTCACACACTTATTGCAGCAGTCCTACCTACCCCCTAAAGGTAACAGCTCTACCCTTTAAGCCAGGAACTTTTCAGCATCCCCTGGCATGTTACAAATATCCTTTTAACAAAATTATCGTTTTTGTAAATACTTCCCAAATTCTTCATTAATTACTTAGAATACAAAGTAGTTCATAAGAAATATAACAAAAGGGTATAAAAATGTATAGCTTAGTCAAGAGTTTCAAATACATTGCTGGAAAAACAAATCACTGACTGGAAAGAGGACAATACTGACCTTAACAGGTGATGCTTCTGGTTCTGACCCTGATTCTGATAATTCTTGCTCATTAACACCACTGTTTACACTATCAGACTCACTATCGGAGCCAGAGGAGGCTTTGTACTCATCACCTAAATAATATAAACGGAACCATTTTCTTATTAAAATAAAACTCTTCATCATCACAATCAGTTTACATCTATTTTCCAATTTTCAATGCTGGCATGGGTTAGATTGGTTGCCACTTTCTGAGGCTAGACATGTCATATGACGGCGCCTAGTTCATATGTTGTATTTGTGCTCTTCTTATGCCAACCATTTCACAGCACTGACAAGATGCAGTTTTGTTTTGTTTTGTTTTTTGCAGTGAAGTAGGTAGCATTAGGATAAATATTCATCTGTAGAAATCAAGCCTAAAATGGAGTGTATGAGTGAGATGCAGTAATCTGAAAACCCATCTAACCCATGCTAGTACAGAAAGTAGATGTAAAACAGTAATGATGATCTGATAATATACAAAATCATTACTTTATGTAAAAAAAAACAGAAAATGAAACCACCACATGAAAAAGAACACACACACACACACACACACACATATATATAGATCCAGAGTTGAATCGAGGGTAACTACAATAAAGTAAATAAGGTACTCAACACATTAGTAGAGTGTTAACGTCAATATTTAAGGGAAATGACTTCTATTTAATAGAAATGACTTCTACAGGATTAGAACTGTTTCATTCATATGAAATCATCATTCCCGATGATTTCATATGAATGAAACGATTCTAGATTTTAAGTGGTAGCATTCCTGTGACAATTAATTTTCTTTAGACATTAAAAATACATTATACATTACAAGAAATCTCATATGTTATAAAGTAAATAGGACGGGTTGAGGTCTCACTCAATATGTAAACTAAATGACTAGTTCTGGTTTTTAACAAAAATTCATGGAGGCAACCTAGAAAAATTACCGATTTTCCAACACCCCAATTACTATATTATTTTAAGCAACTAACCTTTTTGTGGAGGCACATGGCCTAGTGGTGTGTTGGACTAATAATCATAATTGATTTCTAAGCTGGGTGGTGTGTTGTGTTCTTGAGCAAAACACTTCATTTCATGATGCTCTAGTATAAAGGTTCTCAACGGGGGGCATATGCGAAAAGGAAATTATGAACTAGATATGGTTACCTGTCAAGCCTAGTCTTAGAACATGACAGCTTACTTCACCCTGATCAGGATGGAAAATAGATGTTTAACAATGATAATGATGATAATGTGCTCCCACCAATCCTCTGCCACATACCTAAATCACCTTTCCTGTCCGACCCATGCATGTATGGAAAACCAGATATGCTCTACAGTAAAGGTTCTCAACGGGTGGGGGGGCGTTTCGTAGCCCCAGGGGGGCGTTATGCAGTAAGGTGGCGTTTGAAACTTTGAGGGCGCTAGAAGCCCCTTTAGTTTGGTAAGTTTTATAAGCCATATTTGTACGTCTCTTAGACAGTCAGTGATTTGAATGAAGAAAACAAAGAAAATAAATTACAGAAGCTTGTCAACGAATTCCCTAGGGAGATAAAGGAAAATCAAAAGAAATCAAAGTGAATGAAAGTAAGGACTACTTCAACAGAAATGACAAGAAGAAGCAATGGTCGTGAACATACATACACACACATACATACACACACATATATACACATACATACACACACACACATATATATATATACACACACAGGCCTGCGTTAGTGTTTGATGAAGTTGAGAACCTGGTCAGCTTTCAGCCAGAGGTGTGGTATTTAATCTCCTTAGGTAATAAAATCTGGCGACAAAAAGGTTCTCCTTACCAAAAAAAGAAGACATAGATCATATCAACATCCTTACACACTTAAATATAAATGCATGTATATATACAAATGTATAAATGCATAGCTATATACATACGTAAATGTATGTATATATGGAGGCACATGGCTTAGTGGTTAGAGCATTGGTCTTGCAATCGAAAGGTTGTGAGTTCAATTCTCAGACCGGGTGATGTGTTGTTTCCTTGAGCAAGACACTTTATTTCACATTGCTCCAGTTTACTTAGCTGTAGAAATGAGATGATAGGGACTGGGGTCCCTATCATTCCACTGCAAAGTGGTCATGGAGGTGCCACGGCAAAAAAGCACCCAGCACTCACTGTAAATGAGGTTGGTGTTAGGAAGGGCATCCAGCTGTAGAAATCAAGCCAGAATCAGTTCCCGTCCCACCCTTGCAAGCAGGGAAAAGTGGACGTAAAATGAAATGATGATGATGAATGATGATATGTATGTATGTATGTATGTGTATATATTTAAATCTACATACATATATATATATATATAAATCTACATACATATATTTATATATATATAAATCTACATACATACATACATTTACGTATGTATATAGCTATGCATTTATACATTTGTATATATATACATGCATTTATATTTAAGTGTGTAAGGTTATATATATATATATATGCGCAGTGTGACAAGAAGCTTGTTTCCCAACCACATATTTCCGGGTTCAGTCCCACTGCCTGAGCCGACCAAAGCCCTGTGAGTGGATTTGATAGATCGAAACTAAAAGAAGCTCGTCGTACATATGTATATATGTCTGTGTGTGTCTTTGCGCTTGTGTTTGCCCTCCCACCAATGCTTGTTGGTTTGTTGACGTCCCCATAACTTACCAAGGTGATGCTCTAGCATGGGCGTAGTCCAGAGACAGAAAAAAAGTCAAATATATATGTGTGTGTATGTGTGTAGAAGAGGGGTCTCAAACTCAAGGACACAAAAGGGCTATTACGTCCTGGAGGAGAGGCACAGTGGGCCAAACGTGGTGGGGGTGAAAATTTTCACCAGTTATAATAATTTCTACTATAGGAACAAGGCATGAAATTTGGGGTTTAGGGTTCAGTCGATTGCATCAATCCTAGTACACAACTGGTACTTAATTCATCGACCCCAAAAGGATGTAAGGCAAAGTTGAGATCGGCGAAATTTGAACTCAGAACGTAAAAACGGAAGAAGTACCGTTAAGCATTTCGCCAGATGTGCTAACGATTCCACCAGCTTGCCGCCTTATTTTCACCAGTTATAATGCGATATGAAATATTGGTTCTACCATGGGCCACAGATAAGTAGTTCGCAGGCCGCATGTGTGAGCCCGTTATTTGGCGTTGTTGAAAAGAGCAGTGGCCTTTGACCTGGCAATAAAAAACTGTAGACAAAATTCTTTCTGTACCCAAACCAAGGCACACACACACAAGTTTGTGTGTGTGTATGTACATATATGTGTGTGTGTGCATCTGTGTGTTTCTGTGTATCAATCTATGTATATATATATATATATATAAGGGATACAAACACTACTTTTTCAATGTCTCCAAGCTTCTCAATTCATTCGTTGCTAAGTATTTTATCTTGCTACGAGATATTTTATTTTGCAAGGTACTATTTTTCCCCTGAGTTTGTGAATTCAGAAAAAGGTAAGAAATTCTTCATATTTTACATCTTTTGTATTTTGACTTTACAGTTTGAATTGTAGAATTGTTTATCCAATCAAAATACGACAGCTAACAGTGAAATATAGAATTAAATAAAAAGCTTTTTCAACTGAAATCAAGTCTTTGAGAACATTCACATCTATTTTTCAAAAAATATATAATTTGAAATAGTTTGCTTTTGTTTTGGACTGAAACGTTTTTTGTATTTAATTCGTACGGGTATTTTTTAAAGATCTTTTTAAAGATTCAAACATAACTAGATTTGGCCCATTATGTGCACTGCGGCATTCATATTTCTCAACTTATTATAACTAAGTCCGTACAACAAGCTTCACTTATCAAAACTGTTCTAGATTACATGAATGAATTGGGGAAACTATATAGTACATCAGGGAAATTTAAGCAAGCGTATTTATCACAACATTATGAAGAAAATGAAGTATCGTCACCACGCTCCTTAACACCTGTGTGCCCTACTCGATGGCTAACACGACTTTCTGCAGCCAAAGCCCTTCTTGACAATTATTCAGATGTCCCTATTTCTTTACAAGAGGCAACAAATGAGTTTGGCACCAACATTGCATCCAGAGCTAATGTTATTCTTACGTGTCACTCTCCGGGCCAATGTGTTCTTGGATTGCACGTTGTAGTTCCATTACTTCAATTCCTTGAAGGATTGAAGAAATCTTTTCAAAGTACCACCTTCAATCTAGGTAGCATGTTGCTTCTTTGAACTGTTCGACTCTATCATTGAGTTTCTTTGAGGACGCAACACAGAACTGTATAAAAAAAACCTCGATGTGAGGCAAGACTGCGCCTACCTCGCCGATATCTTCGACAAATGCAATAGCCTCATTATGGCTTTGCAGGAAGAGAAGATCACCTTGTTTAAAGCAAGGAATGCTGTGAAAATATTCCTGGCCAAATTGAAAGTCATCGGAAGGAATCTTTGTCGACGGGAATTTTATAATTTTCCTAGTGTCGCCAATGTTCAAAACATTGTGAGCGATGACCAACTCCAAATTTATAGCGCGCACTACAAGACAACATGAGAGAACGGTTTGTCGACCTTTTGCAGATGGACATCCCAATGTGGATAGCAGATCCCTTCATAGCTATCGTCAACGATTTCGACATTAAATTTCAGGAAGAATTAATTGAACTTCAGACAGATGACTTTATCAAAATTAAATTTTCCAAAATAGGTGAACCCCTTTTTTGGATGCAAGAGGAAATTCAGCGTCAATTTCCACTCCTACATGCAGAGGCTAAGAGATTTGCTTTGCCTTTTCCTAGCTCATACTTAGTCGAGAGGGGGTTTGGCGTTGTTTCCAGACTGCATAGTAAGGCTCGCAACCACTACAATGTGATTGCACGTGGAGATCTCCGTCTACAGCTCACGAAAATCCAGCCTGACATCAAAGAGTTAGCTAGACTCCATGAAGCTCAAGGGTCCCATTGATACGAGGTCAAAGTAAGTCGATTTTTTATTTGTAGTTTTCGTCTGACTGGACTGGAAACCATCTACCACAATTCACTTACTCATTTGTTGTATATATTTTACTGTTTACTAATGAATATACCCTCTTACGTGGTCATGAAAACCCTCTTGCGTGGTCTCTAAGCTTAAAGCGGAGGGGACATCAAGTTAGATATCAACATTTATTCTGTCCATTTCATTAAAGGGAAAATTGGAAAGCTTTGAAATAATACAACTGCCACTTTCTTCCAGATAAGAGCACTCTTTGGATAGACAGAGTTGCTCTTGTATAAATGTTCAAAATAGCTGGTATCATCTGGTGGGAATATAACAAATTCAACTGGTCCTTATTCATAAAAAAGAACATTTATGTCCCTTTTTTTGAAATTTATATACTTCCTTTCAAGGAATGTATTTATACTTTCAACTACCTGCAATGGTATCTTTGGAATATTGTTAATCAATTTTTTAGTAATCTACTGATATCAAAATCAGTAGTATATTGTAAAATGGAGAAAAAGGGTGGGGGTTCGTGATTTCGAGGGGCAAAAGGGGGCGTCTGGCCGAAATGGGTTGAGAACCTTTGCTCTAGTACACTCAGCTGAAAATGAGTAGCAACAATAGCTGAGGGTTTAACCCTGCGATGGACTGGCGTCCTGTCCAGGGGGAGTCTTGTACTCTCAATCGCTTCACACCATGAAGCCGGGATAAGCACCAACCTGACGAGCTTCCTGGCTTGATACAGACTTTAGACTTTTTAGAACCTTTTTGTGTACACTCGTTTCAAACTTTGCATGCACACATGTTCACAACATAGAAGGAACAATGCATATCAAATATATTATGTAGAAAGTAATAAAAATGAATTATACTACAAACATACTGGAATCACCACTGTCTGATTCTAAAATGATTCTTCGTCTTTTGCTCACATTACGTTTGAGTGGCTTTGAACTTTCTCTTGGTTTTTCCTTGACATACAAATTTTAAAAAAAATTTAAATCATGTAAGATTTCTTAGACATAAAAATTCAAGGAGAGAGGAAATAAAAATGGGAACATTTATTTCTTTAAGAATATATAAAAAAAAGAGAAAAGAAATACTTCTAATCAAGAACTGAAATTGTGACCACATGCTTTATGATGTTGCTGTTATGAATCTTGGTTAATAACAGAAAGAATACGATCGCAAATACAAGCAGCCAAAATGGGTTCCTCCGAAGGGTCTTTGGAGTAACGTTACTCAATAGAGTGCCTAGCTTGGAGTCAGAGAGGTGTTCAAGGTATAGTCACTATTTCTCTGAATTGAGAAATCACAGCTCCGATACTATGGGCATATGATTAAAATGTCTCAGGAAAGACAGGACCCACAGGAAGGAGTGTTTGAGGACTCTGCCCCCATGACCTTCTCAGGAAAAAGTGGGTGAAGGAGGAGGAGGAGGAGGAAAGACTAAACTCCTCCAAATTCTAGATAATTTTTTAAAATCAAATAAAACATGTATCCTTGCATTTTATTAGAAATATAGCTGCAAAGGGATTATTAAGACTTAATGACTGTAAGTATTATTAGGAATTGGTGACTAGTTGACAATGGACATAGTCACTGTGTGGTTAATTTAGATATTCAAATACCAGTACTTGATAAACTACTTTATTTTCCTGCCAGTCATCTGCCAAGACCTTTGGCATTCTCAGTCTCCAAACTACTGTTTTTCCTTTGCAAAATTAGAAAAAATGATCCCACCCAAGGAAAGAGCCCCGTCAGTTAAAGTGTCTGATGTAGTGGCTGTTGCTGACTGTTCTCCGTGGCAATGCCTTTGCCATCTAGTTGAGAGCGCACAGCTGAGATATACCATCTAGATTGGTGGGGTATAAAGTCTCTCACTAACCCCTCTTTCCCTTATTTTCATTAATTAATTATTTTTTTATTGCAAACATTATAGCTGTGTAGTTAAAATATCAAAAGCAATAATTTTATTTTGAAATCCTACCGTAGAACTCTTTTCTTTTTTTGTGTTAGATGCATTCAAATTTTCCTTGCTCTTGTCTGAATCATCTTCTTCCATTTCTTCATCAAACATATCTAATAAAACAATCCAAGACATAAGAATAAAGAAACATGTCAAAGAAATGCCAACACCCACCCTACCCAATACCAACACCCATATACCATAATTATCTCCTAAAACATAATTCAAAACACTATAAATGCTTCTAAATACAGTGATTACCTTATAATACCAACTAAAACCCAACCCAACAAAATCTCTATTTAAAACAGTCTTCTTCTATACATCAGTTACAACCTCCAGCTCACCCTGTCTAGCATTGATGTCTGAATTTCCCCAGCCTCTAGCCTGGTGTCATCTTCAAGAACACCCTTCAGTGTTCTGGTTGGTCTCCCAACTTGTCTGCACGCATCAGGTTTCCAGAAAAGAACTTTGTCGGCAAGTTCATTGTGACATTTAGCATATCCGGTTAATGCAAGCCTCCTACCCCTTGATGTCAGAAAGGCAAAGGTTTGAGCCATAGAGCGATTTCTTTGCTATGCATGTTCTCACGGATATCTTCTGGACCTTTTTCATCATGTGCCATTAATCCTCTTTGAGAGTGTTTCAAAACATTAACAAACAATTTTGACAACCAATTCAGTAGAGCTACTACCTCTCCAAATTGAGCGATCAAAACTCTAATACTATGGGCATGTGGTTAGAATGTCTCAGGAAAGAATTGCTAGACAGATTTTACAGGCAAAACCAACTAGCAGGAGACTCAGGGGTAAACCCCGAGCAAGATGGTGGATAACAACCATGAGCTTAGCTGGTCTCGCTTAGGGATCCAGCTGGAGCAGTTGGGGAGGGTTCCTTCTGTCAGGACCCACTGGAAGGAGTGTTTAAGGACTCAGCCCCACAACTCTATCAGGAATTAGTGGGTGAAGAAGAAAAGAACTCACCTTCTAAATCCTCCATTTCACATTCATCTTCAGAGGGTTGATGTTCAGTAATAAGCCCAAGTCTATCTTCCTTTGTCATTTTCAATGCTTTATCAGCATCACGCGTAGCTTTCCTTTGAGCCATATCCATTGAGAAATACAGGCCACCAGTTTTGGCCTCTTTGCTGTCAGCTCCGGCAAATGGCTTCACAAATCTGGAATAAAAAAAATTGAACAATAAAAATTTCTTAAAATGGGATGGAATATGGATCACAGTACAACTGTTTCAATAGTATATGGGGGGTGGTCACTGTACAACTACTTCAACAACATACGGGGAGAGGCCACAGTACTACTTTAACAACACATGCAGAGGGAGGGGTCACAATACAACTGCTTCAACATCTGGGGTGTGGCCATAGTACAACTACTTAAATAGTTTAGGGGGAGTTCAAAAGGCAAACTGCTTCAGTTGAGGGAAGAAGGTCACAGTATAACTGCTTCAAAGGATGAAAGGTCAGTGCAGTTCTTTTATTATATTAGTGGTGGTCACAGTACAATTGATTCATCATCATTTTACATCCTCTTTCCATGTTAGCATGGGTTGGGTGGGTTGTTGTGTCGGAGAAAATGTCTAGCTCATACATTTCACATTTGTCATGGTTTTAGGTTTGATGCTCTTCTAACACCAACCACTTTACAAAGTTTACTAAATACATTTTACTGTAACACAGGCACTGCCACTTTACAGAGTGGAGTCACATATGCTCCTCCAGATTGAAGAGTCCACTCAAAGCCTATATTGTATCCATTCAATTGCCTAACACTGTTCCCTTTGTCTCTTAAAAGTCACATGGTGTAAGTTGAGTCTCTACTTTAAGAAAAACAAGGGCTACATAACTGCCATATTACATCATGATTTTCTGTTCAAATGGGACAACCCCTCTAGCCCATGCTAGCATGGAAAATAGACTTTAAACGCAGTGGTGGCGATGAAGATGATGACAGAAGTATGAGTTATCTATAATAAATTATAAAATGAATAAATTTATATGGATTTAATCCATGCTCTAGAGATTGGGTCATCAAATAAATAAATTTACCTGGATTTAATCCATGCCCTAGAGATTGGGTCATCAAAGAACTGAACATGAATCTCTGTCACTTTGCCTTTCTTGATGTGAACTGTAGAAGTTGGATGGTTACATACGATGCTAGGCCACCAAGGGTATCCTTCAAGCTTTGACCATACAATATCACCAACTTCAAATTCTGAAACAATGAATATACAACATAAATATTACATTAACTGATTTAGTTTAAAACAATGAGAACAAATATTCTGTTACAATAGAACTGTTCAATTTACCATCACATCCATGAGAAGGTTTAAGAGGCCTGGTTGGAGTACCAATATTCTGAGTTCTTTTTACAGGGCTTAGAAAACCTGAAGGGACGCTGCAATGAGTGTGTGAATTTGAGAGGGAGGGGAATACATTGAATAAAATCATAATTAACTGATCCTCCTGTATTTTCTTTTACCCAAATCCAGAAGCTTTGGCTTTGGCAATACTAACACTGAACTGCCTCTAAATTCTAAGGCTTAACCTCTTGCAGATATTAAACAACAGTAAATGTTGATGATTTTTGCCGAATGAAATGGTACCGAATAGGCTTTGGAAAAAGATTGGTGGGTGGCAATATAAGTATAATATTAATGCGGTCTCTAGGTTTTTTTTTAACCTAATTAGGTTGTTCTCTACAAAATATGCGTTATGTTGTTTCCTATGATATTGACAGTGTGCAAAGCTCTGAGGTCTTGGGCTTTTAGCTCGTCCTCTCATAGAACCCCATGATCGTTATATATCAATCTCTTTTGATATATGTGTGTGTGTGTATATATATATCCGTATGTGGTTGACGCCTGAGAGAAAGGAGTACTCAATACCGAAGTAGAGTTTTAATATTCGATTAACAAGACTCATCCATAATAAAATGAATATATATATATATGTGTGAATGAACGAATGAGGCGCCTCCAAATATTTTTCGTTTTGATTTATAACGCCATATTAAGTGCTTTATTATTATTTCAGGGAGATTTGGTTGCTGTTTCTAGCAGGATGCGCAACCACCTATGGCCTTCATCGTGGGTTCGGAACTGTATTTAATTAAAAACAGTGAACCAACAGAGAATAAAATTAGTGAACCAAATTTTACTTTAGTTGAGTTAACCTTACTAAAACATAAATTTTAGGTCTTTCTCAACTAGCAAACATTCTAAATGTAGCGTGACATCTATTTATATTGTTTTAACGCAACAGTTTGTGAGAAGTATTCTGAAAAAAAAATAGAAGCACTTTAATTGAGTAGACAATAACTATTGACCTATATGTAGACAGTGAAAAATTAGAGATGCTGCGTACGACTAATTAATGAAATCTTAAGATTTTGGAGTTCCTTTAACTATTTTTTTTATTCATTTTTACAGTTTTGCAACAGTAATTTTGAGCAATTTTTATTATTCAGTTGTATAAATAACATTACAAATTGTTTATAATTCTTTGGGGCTGAAGCTGAGACAACGTCCGTGATATTAATAAAGCATATTTATAACTATTTAAAGCTTTCTAAGGATATGTCTAACTTTATAGCATAAAAAAACCCTTTCAATAGAATATATAGTTATTTTATAAACATGTGCTTATGTTTTCATTAGTTCCAAATGTAATTATCAACGGTGTTGATGGAGACACCGAATACAAATGTGAAGCTACAACATTATCACGTAAATTTTACTGAAATTAGATACTTATAACATAATAACTTTTATATAACATTTCATCTGTCTTACCAGGATTATTTTCGCCATTGCTCTGATTCGTCTTTTTATTACTAGTTGGTGTGGTATTGTTGGATTTTGATGGTAAACTGCTGCTGTTAGCTGAATTATTAGGAGTTTTCGGAGAAAGTACTTGATTCTCGCTATCTTTCTTGGGCGTCTTTGAAAAGTAAGAAAATAACGTGTTGACTTTCCCCATGTTTACTTCTTGCAATTAGCGTGTTGCAAATTTGCACCGGTTAAGTGTATTCCTAAACTAAACAACCTGTAAAAATATTTACCGCGTTGTCAAAAACCACGTGACTTGGCAGGTTTTTCCCGCGATTTTTTTTGTCAACATTTCTATATGAATCATTTTTTCAATCTTTTTTCTTTATTTATTTCAATTATTGTCAGATCAGACCCTTCGCTGGTCTTTGGTGCTCCAGAGGGCGGGGAGGTTCAGAACACTCTAATTTACAATAATTTTAAGGTGGAGTTTCGGAATAAGCGTATTACCGTAAATTTTTCTAAATCTGAGGTTACACCATTGAAAATTAGGGGATAGTGCCCTCCCTTGGCGATGGGCTGATGTCAAGTTATAAATATATAATTAATATAATTCGTGATTTTGTAGATGCTTTTTCTTAAAATAAAAATTTCTTTATTCAGATTTAAAAAAAAAACATGTCTTATCAATAACAATAGTTGTAAGTTATTAATGCAAACATCATTATTTGTCGGGGTCGATAAAATAAAGTACCAGTAATGCACTGGATATTTGCTGGCCTTGTGCCTAAAGTAGAAACAATTATTTGTGTAGAATTTCATTATCATCATTATCGTTTAACGTCCGCTTTCCCTGCTAGCAAGGGTTGGACGGGTCACCATGGATCAAGTCATTACTGAAGTGGGACTACTGACCTCCCAGAAAGGCCGGGCGGAGGTGGGGTATGCATCTCGCTAATGTACGGGGGGGGGGGTATGCATCTCGCTAACGTACGGTCATACGTTCTGTCGAATGCACAGGAGAGGTTATGTTTTTAATACAACTGAAGCATTCTCCCAACCCATTGTTTGGCAACTTTGCTATGGCTGGATGCCCTTCCTATCACCAACCACTTTACAGTGTGTAATAGGGAGGTTGTCATGTCGATGACACGACTGAAGGGTCCTCTTGGTCCTGTGTTTGACAAGCTTTCTACCATTTGATGCTCTTCCTATCACCAGCTACTTTACAGTGTGTACTGGGTGCGTTTCTCGTGTAGAACATCAACACTAGAGAGGTTACTGACACAACTGAAGAGTCCTCTCAATCCTTTTAGACATGGTTTCTACAACAGGATGCCCTTCCTGTCGCCAACTACTCTTACTGAGTATACAGGGTGCATTTTCGTGACACCGTCACAAGAGAAATTGTTCGTCATAGTGCCAACTGAAGAGCCATCTCTGCTCTGGGGAGGGGGCGTCAGCGGGTTGAGATAGGTATGAAGTTATAGGTGTATGTGGTGGTTTGGCAGCGCAAGTGAGGGGAGGGAGGATGATTAGTGTAATGGTAGTGGGGAGGTCGATAGACTGAGGAGGGTTATTGATGGATAGATAGGTAAGGGGTGGGAGTGTAGGGGGATACGGTTTGAGAGAGTAGCTACTAGGGTGCAATAGTGAGGATATCTAAAGGCTTTAGACAGTGGGAGTAGTTAATGAATGGTTTTGGAGAGGGTATGGGTGCAGTAGCAGTACACCTTCCCCTATCTTATCGCTCTCCACTAACTTCCTCCCTCCCACCTTGCTTGTCTAATTCTTTTCAGCATGGAAAGACAGTGCCATCCCACCCCAACCCAGTCGGGCTCAACCCATACCAACACACAAAGACATTCAATTTATGCCAACAGGAAAAGTTGGGCATGTCCCACCTTATATCATGATCAGATGGGATTGAAAAGGGCATCCAGCCATGGAAGCCCAGCGAAAAGGAAATTATGAACTAGATATGGTTACCTGTCAAGCCTAGTCTTAGAACATGACAGCTTACTTCACCCTGATCAGGATGGAAAATAGATGTTTAACAATGATAATGATGATAATGTGCTCCCCACCAATCCTCTGCCACATACCTAAATCACCTTTCCTGTCCGACCCATGCATGCATGGAAAACCAGATATGCTCTACAGTAAAGGTTCTCAACGGGGGGAGGGGCATTTCGTAGCCCCAGGGGGGCGTTATGCAGTAAGGGGGCGTTTGAAACTTTGAGGGCGCTAGAAGCCCCTTTAGTTTGGTAAGTTTTATAAGCCATATTTGTATGTCTCTTAGACAGTCAGTGATTTGAATGAAGAAAACAAAGAAAATAAATTACAGAAGCTTGTCAACGAATTCCCTAGGGAGATAAAGGAAAATCAAAAGAAATCAAAGTGAATGAAAGTAAGGACTACTTCAACAGAAATGACAAGAAGAAGCAATGGTCGTGAACATACATACACACACATACATACACACACATATATACACATACATACACACACACATATATATATATATACACACAGGCCTGCGTTAGTGTTTGATGAAGTTGAGAACCTGGTCAGCTTTCAGCCAGAGGTGTGGTATTTAATCTCCTTAGGTAATAAAATCTGGCGACAAAAATTTTCTCCTTACCAAAAAAAGAAGACATAGATCATATCAACATCCTTACACACTTAAATATAAATGCATGTATATATACAAATGTATAAATGCATAGCTATATACATACGTAAATGTATGTATATATGTATGTATGTATGTAGATTTATATATATATATCATCATCATCATCATCATCATCATCGTTTAACGTCCATATTCCACGCTTGCATGGGTTTGGACGGGTGTTTTACCACTTGAGGCAAGAGTGGGTGTCTTGCTCGCATAGGACTGTCTGGCGGGTTTTCTACGGCTGGATGACCTTCCTAACACCAACCACATTTACAGTGTGGAACTGGGAGGTTTTTACCGTGTTACCTACACGGCCACATTACAGCGTAGACTGTGTGTTTTTTGTCGTGACACCTACATAACCTCATTTATTTAGGACTGGGTGTTGTGGTACCAACATAACTTTACATTGAAAGGGGGGGTAGTGGGGGGGGGGGGTATTTTGTTAGAGGTGCCTAGTGACTGTAGTAGGTTTCACTTTGCACTTAGGTAAGGCGGGTCTTCTCTATTACTGTGTAGCGCCAAAGCTCTCGGTCCAGTGACATTGTCTTGGAGAGGTGTAAGTGTGTGAGGTCGGAATTTATCAAGTCGTCCCAGGTTTTACTCCGTGGCTACCGTCTATTTTTATTGCCCTGCATTTTTTTATACAGCTGTCGTCTTTCATGCGCGTCACGTGACCATACCAACGTAGCCTTCTCTCGAGTAAACAACATCGGATCCCTCTTATTTCTAATTTTTCCCTTAGCTCGCTTATGCTTTGCCGTTCACGTATATTACTATTACACATCCAGCGGAGCATGCAAGCTTCGTTCCTCTCCAGTCTGCGTATATCCTCTGCACATAATGCCCAGGTCTCACTGCCATGCAACATTGCTGTTCGTATGCAGGCATCATACAGCCTGCCTTTCATTTTTAGAGAGAACCCTTTAGCGGCTAATAGTAGTATAAGCTCTCTGAACTTTTTCCATCCAGTTCTGACTCTAGCTACTGTACTTTCAGAGCACCCTCCACCACTGCTGATTTTGTCACCCAGGTAACGGAAGGTGTCCACTATTTCTATAGAACCATCTGTGCAATGGAATGAGCTAGTATTCTGTGGGCACTTGCTGCTACTTATTGCACCAGAGCACCGGCCACATATAAAATCTATGTTCTTAGTTAGTTTACCTGTGATCCCACTACATCTTTTATGCACCCATACTTTGCATTTTGGACATAAAATGGAGTTTCTACCTACTCCTTTCCTACACACTGAGCATGGCCATTTCCCGGATGGGACCGGCGCCCTATTTTCCTTCCTACAAACTAGAACTTTAGTCTTATATATATATATATATATATATATATATAAATCTACATACATATATATATAAATATATATACATACATATATATATATATATATATATATATATATATATATATATATATATATATATATATATATATATATATTTATTAAAATAACAGATTAAAGTTTAAGCAAAGAATCGCTGCTTTCACCCTTAACGGGATCTTCTGAAACTAACAAAGTCAATCTGTAAACGCAGAACTGGATATTTCAAAAAACGTTGCAACCGGAGGAAGACAGGAAGACGATACTTTGCTCTACGGTTCTTATATATTTGATATATATTTTCCTTATCGAGCCCTCTTTGGATTTTAGTCTTCAATTTTATTATTATTACTATATATATATATATATATAAATCTACATACATACATCATCATCATCATCATCATCATCATCATCATCATTTAACGTCCATCTTCCACGCTTGCATGAGTTTGGACGGGAATTTTCCCACTTGAGGTAAGATTGGTTGTCTTGCTCGTATAGGACTGTCTAGCGGGTTTTCTACGGCTGGATGCCCTTCCTAACACCAACCACGATTACAGTGTGGACTGGGAGGTTTTTACCGTGTTACCTACACGGCCACATTACAGCGTGGACTGTGTGTTTTTTTGTCGTGACACCTACACGACCTCATTTGTTTCGGACTGGATGTTGTGGTACCAACATAACTTTACATTGAAGGGGGTGGGGGGAGGGGTAGTGGGACAGGGGTGTATTTTTGTTAGAGGTGCCTACTGACTGTAGGTTTCGCTTTGTACTTAGGCAAGGCGGGTCTTCTGTATTACTGCGTAGCGCCAAAGATCTCAGTCCAGTGACATTGTCTTGGAGAGGTGTAAGTGTGTGAGGTCGGAATTTATCAAGTCGTCCCAGGTTTTTCTGGGTCTACCTACTCCGTGGCTACCGTCTATTTTTATCGCCCTGCACTTTTTTATACAGCTGTCGTCTTTCATGCGCATCACGTGACCGTACCAACGTAGTCTTCTCTCGAGTAAACAACATCTGATCCCTCTTATTCCTAATTTCTCCCTTAGTTCGTTTATGCTTTGCCGTTCACGTATATTACTATTACACATCCAGCGGAGCATGCAAGCTTCGTTCCTCTCCAGTCTGCGTAAATCCTCTGCACACAATGCCCAGATCTCACTGCCATGTAACATTGCTGTTCGTATGCAGGCATCATACAGCCTGCCTTTCATTTTTAGAGAGAACCCTTTAGCGGCCAATAGTGGTATAAGCTCTCTGAACTTTTTCCATCCCGACTCTCCCTCACTACTGATTTTGTCACCTAGGTAACGGAAGGTGTCCACTATTTCTATAGAACCATCTGTACAATGGAATGAGCTAGTATTCTGTGGGCACTTGCTGCTACTTATTGCACCAGAGCACCGGCCACATATAAAATCTATATTCTTAGTTAGCTTACCTGTGATCCCACTACATCTTTTATGCACCCATACTTTGCATTAGGGACATAAAATGGAGTTTCTGCCTACTCCTTTCCTACACACTGAGCATGGCCATTTCCCTGAGGGCACCTGTGCCCTATTTTCCTTCCTACAAACTAGAACTTTAGCGTTAGACAAGTTAACTTTAAGGCCTTTTGATTCTAGGCCATGCTTCCATGTTTGGAATTTCTTCTCTAGTTCAGCCATTGATTCAGCTATGAGCGTTAGATCATCTGCATATAGGAGTTCCCATGGGCAGCCGGTCTTGAACTCCTCTGTTATAGCCTGAAGGGCAATAATAAATAGTAGGGGGCTAAGAACGGAGTCCTGATGAACACCAACTTTTAGGCTAAACTCTTCACTATATTCGTTGTTAATTCTAACCTTGCTGACTGTTTCTTTATACATGGCTTGGATAGCTCTCACAAGCCATTCATCAACACCTAGTTTTCTAAGAGCCCACCAGATAATGGAGCGGGGGACTCTGTCAAGTAAACAAAAGCTAAGTATAGGGGTTTACTTTTAGCTAGGTACTTCTCCTGTAGTTGTCGTACAATGAAAAGAGCGTATGTGGTACTTTTACCTGACACAAACCCAAACTGCATTTCATCTAGATCAATTCGCTCTCTGATTAGTTGTGCTATTACTTTTTCTATGACCTTCATGACCTGGTCGATTAATTTAATGCCTCTATAGTTACCCCTATCTAGGGCATCTCCTTTACCCTTGTAGCAGTTAATGATGATGCTGCTACGCCAGTCCTTCGGAACGATCCCATTCTGTATGACTTGGTTTACTATCCGGGTGACCATAGTGTGTCCCACCGTTCCAGATGCTTTCAGCATTTCAGCAACTATTTCCGAAGGCCCAGCCGCCTTACCCGTGTTCATATCTCTGATTGCCTTACTTATTATACTACCTTCAACTAGCACTGCTGGTCCCTCTATTGGATCGATGTGGGGGAGACTGTCTTTCTCCCATTTATTCTCCTCATTTAGTAGCCTTTCGTAGTGACACTTCCAAGCTACCTTCTTATCAGCGTCAGTGATGGCAAGTACACCATCATCATTAAGGACACACTTCTCCCCGACAATATCACGGTTTTCCTTGACACATTGCCTAGCAATCCTGAACACCTCACGTTTTTGGTTCTCGCGTTGTAGAACATGCTTGAATTTTCTTTCCTCTGCTTCCCTTCTTGCGAAGTACACTTGTCTCCTAGCTTCCCTCCTGGCCACTTGATAGTCTTCTCTACTTCCCTCATCCCGCCATACTTTCCAAGCCTGCTTTTTGGCCTTAATTGACTCCTCCACTTTACTGTTCCACCACCACGTTACTCTCCTCCTGCCTATAGGTCTGCTCCAGCCACAGACTTCATCTGTCGCCTTCAGTAGGTTAGCTTTCAGGAATTCCTACTGTTCCTCTATATTGTACGACTCTAATTGCTCTTCCTTACTGTCAAAAGCATCAAGTAATATGCTTTTAAATTTATTACTGGCTGTGGGGTCCTTTAGCTTCCATATTTTTCTCCTGAGGATAGTCCTCCTCTGTTGTCGAGTACGTCTTGTCCTGACTATGAGGTCGCTGACTATTAGGCTATGTTGGGAGGTGCATTCATCATGGGGGAGGGATTTAGTGTTTACAACAGACACTTTATCACATCTTCTGGTAAGGATATAATCTATCTGACTGGCGTGTTCCCCTGATCTATAGGTGATCAAGTGATTGTTCGTTTTTTGAAGTTAGTGTTACAGATAGTTAGGTTATTTGCGTCACAGAATTCCAGGATTCTGGAGCCTTCCTCATTTCTAGTACCAAACCCATAGCCTCCATGGATTCCGTCATAGCCATCAGAATGTTGTCCAACGTGACCATTTAGATCGCCAGCAATAATTATGTAGTCACTGTCGGTTATTTGGGAGTCTCATAGAATCTGTCTTTTATAGCGCCAGGCAGTCCGGATTGGGGTGCGTACGCAGATATTACTGTCACAGTAGTTCTATTTGGGACAAGTCTTATTTTAATTATTCTGTCGTTCACTCTATTTACGTCTATTATCTTATCTACCCATTTTTCTGTTAATATGATTCCTACCTCACCCAGCCCATTGTCATTTCCCACCCAGAAAAGCTTATAGTATCGTTTTTTACCCACAATGAATCTAGCAGACCCACCCCTCCACCCGGTCTCTTGGATACAGCAAACATTAACCTCCTTACGCTCAAGCATTTCTACAACCTCGTTAGCGCAACCTTTTAAGGTGCCTACATTCATGGTACCAACTCTGAAGTTTTGGGTTGCGTTTTGTGGGTGGGAACGGTGGGGCGCGGGGAGGGGGGAGGGGGATAGTGTTGTTGGGGTTATGTTGGCCATCCGAGGCCGAAATAAAGAGGAGGAGTCCTTGCCTTTTCGTCCGGTAGCATCAGGTGAATTTGTCTTTATCTTTGGCTTTGTCACTGAGTGTCCAGATTTTTCAGTCTCTCCAGAATTCCTTAGTCCATCCATCATATCGAAGGGCAACCAGAAGAAGTGATAGCATAGGCCGCTGACTTTTGATTGGTCCAAATAATAATGGTGGCGAGTGGGGGCGGGTGGGAGGAGTAGTTAGCGAGAAGGTTTAAATAGAATCCTCTAATTTGGGGCATAATTGAACAAGCATATAACAGTAATAAGCGAATAATGGGATTTTAAGTACAAGAATATTATTTAGAACAACCAGACATAATTTTAGAATAGCATTGAGAAAGAGCAAAGATTGGATTCTGGGCGATGATACGGATAGATGAATAGACCAGGGGAAGATGGAGAGAAGAGAAAAAAATGGCATTTTACATATATATATATATATATATATATATGTATATATATACATATAAATCTACATACATACATACATACATACATATATATATATATAAAAATCTACATACATACATATATACATACATACATATATACATATTATACACACACATATATACATATATATATATATAAAACCTTACACACTTAAATATAAATGCATATATATATACAAATGTATAAATGCATAGCTATATACATACATTTACGTATGTATATAGCTATGCATTTATACATTTGTATATATATAAGCATTTATATTTAAGTGTGTAAGGTTATATATATATATATATATATATATATATATATATATATATATATATATATATATATATATATATGCATTGTGACAAGAAGCTTGTTTCCCAACCACATATTTCCGGGTTCAGTCCCACTGCCCAAGCTGACCAAAGCCCTGTGAGTGGATTTGATAGATCGAAACTAAAAGAAGCCGTCGTATCATCATCATCATCATCATCATCGTTTAACGCCCATCTTCCACACTTGCATGGGTTTGGACGGGAATTTTCCCACTTGAGGCAAGATTGGTTGACTTGCTCGTATAGGATTGGCTGGCGGGTTTTCTGTGGCTGGATGCCCTTCCTAACACCAACCACGTTTACAGTGTGGACTGGGAGGTTTTTACCGTGTTACCTACATGGCCACATTACAGCGTGGACTGTGTGTTTTTTTGTGTATATATATATATGTATATATGTCTGTGTGTGTCTTTGCGTTTGTGTTTGCCCTCCCACCAATGCTTGTTGGTTTGTTGACGTCCCCATAACTTACCAAGGTGATGCTCTAGCATGGGCGTAGTCCAGAGACAGAAAAAAAGTAAAATATATATGTCTGTGTGTGTGTAGAAGACGGGTCTCAAACTCAAGGACACAAAAGGGCTATTACGTCCTGGAGGAGAGGCACAGTGGGCCAAACGTGGTGGTGGGTGAAAATTTTCACCAGTTATAATCATTTCTACTATAGGAACAAGGCATGAAATTTGGGGTTTAGGGTTCAGTCGATTGCATCGATCCTAGTACACAACTGGTGCTTAATTCATCGACCCCAAAAGGATGTAAGGCAAAGTTGAGATCGGCGGAATTTGAACTCAGAACGTAAAAACGGAAGAAGTACCGTTAAGCATTTCGCCAGATGTGCTAACGATTCCACCAGTTCGCCGTCTTATTTTCAACAGTTATAATGCGATATGAAATATTGGTTCTACCACGGGCCACAGATAAGTAGTTCGCGGGCCTCATGTGTGAGCCCCCTGTTGGAGATATTTCTTTATTAGCCACAGGGGCACAAAAGAAGGGGACAAATTCAAAGGGGGAAGTTTACATACAATAAAAACGTGTAAAATGTTATCACAAATGCAATTTAAAAAGTTAGTCGATTTTCCCCAATAGGGGGAGAGAGTTTATATGGGTAACACATACCCCCGAAGAAATGTGAAACCCTAATCTCCAGGAGTACGAAGAGTTTGTACTCCCTTCCTCTCCTCCTCCTTTTCCTCAACCTACGGGCTGATATAGAGAGAAGGCCCATTCTCGCCACTTTCACCCACCTTTCATAAAACTTGCTGGGGTACAGCACCTCTCTCTCCACCCTGATTCTCCTTCCAAAGTGGTATTTGAAAAAAAGAATCAGTTGTTGGCCGGAGAGAAAGGTGTCTGACCTCAGCCCTTTCAACCTTGTCCACCATACAACCTCTTTCGCCATAGCTATCACACAAAGGAAAACCGCCTCTCCTTCGTTTTTGAAGGAGGGTGGCAGTTTGATCATGACAATGGACTCGGTGGTCAACCGGGTTGGTCCCACCCGCGACAATAGTCGTTCTACATAGCCCCACAGGTCAGTGACGCCCGGGCAGTGTATGAATGCGTGCGCGACGGTTTCTTCGTCTCGCACGCACCTCGGACAGATCTTTTTTGCAGGGTCCCTGCCCGGGCGCCCATGTCTGTATAGCTTGTCTCGAACTGGTAGAGCTCCTCGGTAGCACTGCCAGGCCAGGAACTTTTGGAAGTTGTCCATCGGTCCCGGGCGGAAGGTCCTACCGAACAGACTGGCCAGTTCATCTTCCTCTACGCCTAGAGTTTCACCGAGCGCGTCGTCGTACTTGCTGCGGATCAACCCTCTATAGAATGACGAAGTGGAGTCTCCACTGATCGCCGGGTCCGCCTGCCAGAGGGCTGTTAGCGCCTGAGCACATTCAATGTGCTAGTCGCCCATTTTCCTCGGTCTTTGCTTGACCCAGGACTGCAGCTCGGTCAGCGAGCCTTCCCAACGGGGCCCACACCGGTTGTCCGGTGAGGAATACGTAGAGATGCCGCAACCTGAGCGCGTGTTTGCGCATCGTCAACCACGGCATCCCCAGCCCTCCGTTAGAAGGGTGTTGGCAGCAGATGGATCTTCTCACCAAAGGAGCCCGCCTCTTCCAAAGGAATCGGAAGAGCGCGCGCTCCATTTTGGCGAGCGTTTTGGCTGGACAAGGCACGACGGTCAAGCGGTAGTAGATGGCGGACGCTATAAAAGTGTTCGCCACCTCCAGGATAGTTTGCACTCGGCCCACTTCTGGGTGAGTGTAAACACCTTGGCCGTTACTTCGTTCCAGTTCTTCTCCACCTGGAGGTCCGGACCAAACCAGACCCCGAGCAGCTTTACCGGTCCTTCCGTCCAGCGTCCGACGACGCCATCGGAAGGCATCGGTTTGCCTCTCCACGATCCGAGTTGCAAACCGATGGACTTGTCCCGGTTCAGCTTCGCTCCTGTGAAACTTTCGTATTCCTTCAGTAAGGTGCCGACTTCCTCGATTTGCGAGGCGCTCGACACCATTACTGTCACGTCGTCGGCGTAGGCCGACGCCGCTTTCCGCAGTCCCGGTTCCAGAGGGATGCCCTGCAATAGCTCCAACTTCCGCAGTAGTGGCTCGAGAGTCAGTACGTACAGAAGGGAGGAGAGAGGGCATCCCTGTCGAATGGATCGCGTAATATGGAACGGCTCCGAGAGGTAGCCGTTCACCTTGACCCTTGAGCAGATGTTGCTGTTGTGCATTGCAGCAATCCAGCCTCTGAACACGGGTCCGAAGCCTGCCGCCTCGAGCACCGCATCCAGGTAACGATGGTCAACCCTATCGAAAGCCTTAGATTGATCCAAGTTGATCAGGGCCCCACCGAAGCCGGGTTTACACCCTACCCTCTCTATGATGTATCGCATGAGGTGGAGGTTGTCGTGTATGGACCTGGTCGGGATTGCGCATGTCTGCGCTTCTCCCACCAGGTTCTCGACGACAAGCGCCAGCCTCTTTGCCAACACCTTGGCCAAAATCTGTAACTCTGTGTTTAGCAGAGTTATGGGCCGGAAGTTGCCTATGTCATCCCCCTTATTCTCGTCCTTCCTGATTAGTGTGACCAGGCCCCCGGTTACAGAACTGGGAATTCTCCCGTTCTGTTGCCAGTTGCAGTAGACCGCTTCCAGGAGACCGGAGAATAAGTCCGGCATTGCTACGTAAAATTCGTAGGGTAGACCGTCGAGACCTGGAGATTTGCGTTTGCCGCATTGGCTCAGCGCGTCCCCTATCTCAGCGGCTGAAATCGGCTTTTCGCAGAACTTTGCCTCGCCGTCCGAGAGTCGCAGTAGGCCGTCGAGGTATGGACCGAAATCCATAGCCTCTCCCGGCGCGCCGCCCCTCCCGGCGCGCCGCCCCTCCCGAACAGCTGAGCAAATGGCCGCTGAAAAGTCGCACACATCTGCTTCGGCTCACGTATCACGCGTCCGTTTTGGTCCTTCAAAGACCGAATAGTGGACTTGTTGCCACTTTTTCCCTCCGTCACTCGGGCCCAGCTAACAGCTTTGGCTCCCTCGTTTCCCATAGCACGTGGTTTGCTTCTGACAACGCAGCCCTCGTGCTTTGTGTCGAAGAACTGGTCCAAGGCCGTTCTCGTTGCTAGCACGCTGGCTACGTTGCCACTTCTAATTGCCTCTTCTACTTTATCTACCAGTTCCTTCTCGGTTCTATTTCTATCTAACGCTAATTCTTTACTAAAAACTATCGAGTCTAATCTAACTGCCCTCTTGAGAGAGTACCACCATCTGTTGTTGACAATGGCCCCTGTCAAGTGCTGTTTAACTAAAGTGCTAATCCGTCTACTGTAGGCTTTGCTTGTCGGTAACGACAAGTTCAGCTTCCAGTAGCCGGGTCCTTGTCTATGGGTTCTATCAAGGTTGGCCATGCAGGTCACTAGTTTGTGATCTGAATAGGCAACCATGAACATTTGTGGACAGCTTAACATGTCCCTATCCTTATTTCTAACTAGAACCCTATCTAGGTACGATCTAGATGTTCCGCTACGATTACTCCACGTCCACAGTGGCGCAGTCGGAAAATCTAGTCGATATCTATCGGCCAGGTCAAATCGGTCGATTAACTGTTTGAGGCTGTTACACCCCCCTTTTTCGGGACATGCTCCCACATAGTCCCAACGTGCATCTAGGATTCCATTCCAGTCCCCCACTAAAAGCAAGGAGCGGGACGTTCCCAGAAAAGTCTCTAGACGTTTGAAGAAGTCTGGCCGCGGTGTCCCGGATGGGGCATATGCGGCCACCAGCCTGAAGGCCCCACCTTCACTACCGTCAACGTCTAGGATCACCAGTCGACCCTCCGGGTCCAGATGTACCGTCTGTGTTACGAGGCCCAGGTGTTTCCGCAGCAAAACGGCAACTCCGCCCCCACCCCCCGGTTGACAGAGAGATGCGTAGATCTCAAAGTCATCGAAGATGGGGGCTAGCTGTCGCTCGCTGTGGATCCTGGACTCGCAAATGGCTACCACATCCATACTGTGCGACCTGAGGTCGTTTAAGAGTTTGCCCTGTTTCCAGGGCATCCCCAGGCCGCGTACGTTCACACATCCAACTCTTATATTGGCCATGTTGGTGCTGAAAAGTTAAAAGAGGAAAAGAGATCACTCACCCTTCGTCTCCTGGGGACCAGGCCGCACGATTTCCATGGGGGTGTTGGAGGGGTTGTTTGGATGGGTGGTGGTTTCCGGCGGGGTGGGGACGCAGATGTTTGGTGGGATGGGGTCTGGTGGGATGGGAGTGTCTGGGGTGGGGAGACATTTGAGAAGAACGCGGTTGAGTGGTTTCACGCAGGAATTCCCCACATCCTTCTCAAATGTTTCTTTTAGGGACCTATAAGTTTGTATAGGGACCCTAATCAGTTTTAGGTTCAGTTTTTTGCTATTTTTAATAGAGTGGGCGAAAGTTTTCCCTTCGGTTTTCACCGAAGGGTCGTTCGTGATGGTCTCCATTAGTGTTTTGTTTTCAGTGTTTATGTAAGTGTAAGTGTAATTTTCTTGTGTTGTGTTTGGTTTTTGTCTGTAGTTCTTGTGTGTGCTTTCGTTTTGTTGTAGGTATTTTGTTTTCAGGAGGTGGGGGTTTTGTTTGTGATGTTTTTGTTGTTTGTGTTGGTGGTTGTAT
Organism: Eledone cirrhosa; assembly: GCA_964016885.1. NCBI lineage: Eukaryota > Metazoa > Mollusca > Cephalopoda > Octopoda > Eledonidae > Eledone > Eledone cirrhosa. Next base: position 303,964,182 of record OZ024740.1, read on the forward strand.
GTTTGTGCTAGTGTTTGCTGTTTTTTTGCTTTTGTGATGTCTTTTCTTTCTTTTCGAGCGATGGGGGTTCTCCCTCGTCTTCACTGGGTGATGGCGAGCTAGCCTCATCTGTTGTATCGTCTGTGTGATTGGGGAGGAGTATGTCTTGGGGAGCTGTTGTGTCTGTATGTGATTTTGTAGTGGTTTTAGGTGGAGTGAGGTTGGGTGGGACTGTGTTTGTTGTGGTTATTTTTGTGTGTTGGTGTTGTTGTTGTGGTGGTGGTGTTGGTGGTTGTGTTGTTTTGATGGGTGTCGGCAGAAGAGCCTTTTTTTATTCATTAATTTAGGACAGGAAGCCCTCAGGTGACCCCTGCTAAAGCAATGGTAACATGAAGGCCGCCTACTCTCAACCGAAAAGTTTATGTAGGTGAGTCCGTCCAGGAGTACACGTTGTGGGATCATAGCTATTCGCTCTGGGCTCATTTGCACCAGAACTTCAATGCTAGTCCCATTGAATACATCTCTGGGGGACTTTCCTACTGACAGTATTCTGTCTTCATCAAAATTGATGAAGCCGCACAGTATCCACCATATGTTCACCTTTGGTGTGACACTCGTGATTCTGATCTTTTGTGTCCTTTTTCCCATGTATGTAGGGAAAAAGTTGTACAGGTTGGATACAATTGGCGACACAGAGTAATTTTGGGCCGTCAATTGATCCTTCATGAGTACCGAAATACTCCCAAAAAGTTTGCTTCTTTGAATGAATGAAATATCATTCATTGAATTTTTGAAAACCAGTTCAATTTCTTTCTGTGACAATTGGACTGGTTTTCGGGTAGAATTGGAAACTGTCCTAAAAACTATCGTTTTGAGAGCAGTTTCCTTGCGAATTTCTACCAGAGAATTGATGCTGAAAGCACCATTTTTTTCGAAAGTGACATATCTCCTAGCGTCCTTTAAAAGCTGTTCAGCATTTGTTATGTCGAGATATATTAATTCCTCCTTTTTTTTAACTTTCTCTGCAAAGGAGATTTTTGGTTTCTTTGTGGAATCCGTGTTGTTGGTGTTGTCATTATTGTTGTTATTGTTGTTGTTATTCTTGTTGTCACCGATGTTGGTATTATTCGTATTTTCCTTGGTGTTGTTGTCTTTATTTTTTTCTTTGTTGTTGTTATCATTGTTGCTTTTATCATCATTATTGGTGTTGCTGTTATTTTTGTTGTCATTGAATTGTTTGATGTCATTTGTGTTGTTTGGATATGAATTCGTTTTTACATTTTCATTTCGTCTTTCCATCTCTATAGTATCTAGTGAAGAAGACATTGTTGACTGCGAGCTTTGTAGTCTTACCGCCTCTCCACCACCATTATCGTTGGACGCAGCGTTCATAACGTAATCAAAATTTTACAATATTTTTTCCAAGATTCCATGGAGAAAAAATTTTTAAAATGGATATTCCGCCCCTGTAGGGGCGAAAATGAGTTGACCCACCACCTGAAAGTCCAGATGGGGGGTCAAGTTACACAATGATATAAAATTTAACTAAAAACTCACGTTTTTTTCTTACATAAATTAACGGAAACTTCTCCGCGAAGTTACACACGTCTGATAAATAGATAGATAGATTTCTTTATTTACCATAAAGGCATAAAAAGAAGGGACAAATACAAAGGGGGAGTTTACATATAATTGAGTAAAAAGGGTGTAACATGAAAATAATCGAAAATAACCTCAAAAGGGAGGGGACGTGATGGGGATTGCACACACCCCCGAAAAAGTGTGCAATCCTTTGCCCGGGGAGCACATGGAGAAGGTGCTCCCCTCTCCTTTACTTCTTTACCTACAGGATGGTATACAGAGAAGGCCCATTTACACGAGCCATTCTCGCCACTATCACCCACCTTTCATAAAACTGCCTGTGGCCAAGCACCTCTCTCTCCATTCTTATCCTTCTTCCGAAGTGATATCGGAAGAAGTAGACCAGACTATGGCCAGAGAGGAAGTTGCCTGACCTCAGACCTTTCAATCGTGTCCACCAAACAACCTCTTTCAACATGGCTATTACGCACAGAAAAACCGCCTTTGCTTCCTTTGTGAAGAGGGGAGGCGGTTTGATTGTCATCACGGACTCGGCGGTCAATTTAATCGGCGCCACCCGCGACAGCAGTTGTTCGGCGTAGCCCCACAGATCAGCCACGCCCGGACATTGCACCAATGCGTGCGCTACGGTTTCTTCGTGACGCACGCATCTAGGGCAAATCTTTTTTGAGGGATCCCTGCCCGGGCGCCCGTGTCTGTAGAGCCTCTCTCGAACGGGTAGAGCCCCTCGGTAGCACTGCCAGGCCAGTGACTTCTGGAAGTTGTCCATTGGTCCTGGGCCGAAAGTCCTACCGAACAGGCTGGCCAGTTCGTCTTCCTCCATGTCCAGCGACTCTCCAAGGGTGTCATCGCCCCTGCTAGCCACCAGCCCTCTATAGAATGATGAGGTGGATTCTCCACCGATGGCCCGGCCCGCTTGCCAGAGAGCCCTGAGCGCCTGAGCACACTCAGTGTGCCAGTCTCCCAGTTTTCCGGATCTTTGCTTGACCCAGGACTGTAGCTCGGTGAGTGAGACGAGTCTCGGAAAGGCTCGTTTCACGAACGGAGCCCACACCGGTTGACCAGTGAGGAATACCTGTAGGTGCCGTAGCCTTAATGCGTGCCTACGCATCATCAACCACGGCATCCCCAGCCCTCCTTTCGAAGGTTGTTGGCAGCAGATGGATCTTCTCACCATAGGAGGACGCTTCTTCCAAAGAAATTGGAAGAGCATGCGTTCCATGGTGGTGAGTGTTTCCTTAGGGCAAGGCACGACAGTCAGGCGGTAGTAAGTGACGGACGCTATGTAAATGTTCGCCACCTCCGCCCGGCCTTTTAGGGACAGCTTACACTTGGCACATTTCTGGGTTAGTGCAAACACCTTGTTCGTAACCTCGTTCCAGTTCTTTTCCACCTGGAGGTCCGGTCCAAACCAGACCCCAAGCAACTTTACCGGGCCCTCCGTCCAGTGTCCGACGACACCGTCAGGAGGCATCGGTTTGCCTCTCCACGTTCCGAGTTGCAGCCCGATGGATTTTTCCCGGTTCAGTTTCGCTCCTGACAACCTTTCGTACTCCTCCAGTAAGGTACCGATCGCCTCGATCTCCGAGTCGGTTGATACCATTACTGTTACGTCATCGGCGTAGGCCGACACCGCTTTGCTCAATCCTGGTTCCAGAGGGATACCCTGCAACAACTCCAACTTCCTCAGTAAAGGCTCGAGAGTCAATACGTACAGAAGGGAGGAGAGAGGGCACCCCTGTCGAATGGATCGTGTGATTTCGAACGGCTTCGAAAGGTAGCCGTTCACCTTGATCCTAGAACAGATGTGGTTGCTATGTAGGGCAGTGATCCAGCCTCTGAAAACAGGACCGAACCCAGCCGCCGCTAGCACCGCATCCAGGTAACCATGGTCGACCCTATCGAAGGCCTTAGACTGATCCAAGTTGATCAGGGCCCCACCGAAGCCGGGTTTGTTGCCAACCCTCTCTAACATAAATAGATAGATAGATAGATAGACGTGTACCAAACACACACACATTTCTTACTCTCTCTGTCCCTCCCTCTTTCTCTCTTCATCTATATATATATATATATATATATATATATATATATATATATATATATATATATATATATATATATATATATATATATATATATATATATATATATATATATAGGAACGAGTAGGACTCCGACGGCTGAGCTCAAGCCGTTTCGACGGCTAATTCTGGACTAAATGAACATTTTTATCCTGGTATATGAATAACCGAGCTTCTCAGGGGGTAATTCCATATATGGTAAAAGTGATTGTCACAAGGATTGGTCAAAAGTTTGTTGTTGAGACACATAATTCTATCATGGCAATTTGTGGAGGGAAGGGGTAGCTGAACTCTTTCTTCTACTGGCAGGTTCAGCTACCCCTTCCCTCCATAAATTGCCATGATAGAATTATGTGTCTCAACAACAAACTTTTGACCAATCCTTGTGACAATCACTTTTACCATATATGGAATTACCCCCTGAGAAGCTCGGCTATTCATATACCAGGATAAACATTTTAATTTAGTCCAGAATTAGCCGTCAAAACGGCTTGAGCTCAGCCGTCGGGGTCCTACTCGTTCCTATTACCCACTCTACTACCCTAAGTATTGAGTACTTTGGTGCGTTATGGTCCACCTGGTTCCTTACCACATTTCCTCCGTTATATATATATATATATATATATATATATATATATATATATATATATATATATGTGTGTGTGTGTGTGTGTGTGTGTGTGTGTGTGTGTGTGTGTGTGTGTGTGTGTGTGTGTGTGTGTGTGTGTGTGTGTGTGTGTGGAGCGTTGTTGAAAAGAGCTGTGGCCTTTGACCTGGCAATAAAAAACTGTAGACAAAATTCTTTCTGTACCAAGGCACACACACACACAAGTTTGTGTGTGTGTATGTATATATATATATATATATGCGTGTGTGTATGTATATATATATGTGTGTGTGTGTATGTGTGTGTCTATCTATGTTTATATATAAGGGATAAAAATATTGCTTTCTCAGTCACCAAGCTTCTCAATTCATTCCTTACTACTTATTTTGCTACGAGGTATATTATTTTGCAAGGTCCTATTTTTCCCCTGAGTTTGTAATTTCAGAGAAAGGTAAGAAATTCTTCATATTTTGCATCTTTTGTATTTTGACTTTGCAGTTTCAATTGTCTATCCACTCAAAATATTACAACAGCTAACAGTGAAATATAGAATTTAAAAAAAAAGAAGCTTTTTCGACTGAGATCAAATGTTTTTTTTTTATTTCAAAAATAAATAATTTGAAATAGCTTGCTTTTGTTTTGAACTGAAACTTTTTTGTATTTAAATCATACGAGTATTATTTAAAGAATAGAATTTGATTTGGCCCAGTAATCTACTGATATCAAAATCAGTAGTATATTGAAAAATGGAAAAATAGGGTAGGGGGGCGTTTCGTGATTTCGAGGGGCAAAAGGGGGCGTTTGGCCCAAATGGGTTGAGAACCTTTGCTCTACAGTATATTGCTAAGCACAGTTCATTCTCTTCAAATCCACTTCCATGTCACATTGCTTGTTTCCCCAACTTTCAGAAAAAGTTTTAGGGAATTTTTTTGAATTTTCAAAAAATTACAGAAAATTTTGCAAGAAATTTTGGTGAAATATTTTCGAAAACATTTTGATAAAACTTTAAGGAAAATGTTTGAGGAAACTTTTGATGAAATATTTGGGAAAAGTTTCGAAAAATCTTTAAAAAAAGTTTTTAAAATTTGCAGAAAATTTTTAGAGAAATTTTAGTGAAATTTTATGAAGACATTTTGATAAAACTTTAATGAAAATTTCGAGGAAGAATTTTGAGAAAAATTTTGATGAATGTTTTGGGAAAAGTTTCGAAAAATCTTTCGAGAAATCTTAAAGATTTTAAAATTTGCAGAAAATTTTTCGAGAAATTTTGGTGAAATATTTTCAAAAACACCTAATTTCTAATTTGTCAGGTCTCATGAAAAATAACACAGATTATGATGATGATGATTATTATTATTATTATTATTATTATTATTATTATTATTATTATTATTATTATTATTATTATTATTATTATTACGAGGGGAACGATGATGAGACGAAAAGTTTTGAAAATGTTTTTTAAGTTTTCATAAAATTGTAGAAAATTTTGCGAGAAATTTTGGTGAAAATTTTTTGAATTTTTTCGAAAACATTTTGATAAAACTTTAAAGATTTTTTTGAGAAAACTTTTCAAAAAAATTTTGATGACATCTTTTGGAAAAGTTTCGAATTATTTTGAGAGAAATTTTTTTTTTTATTTTTTAAAAAGTTACAGAAACTTTTGCAAGAAATATTGGTGAAATCTTTTCAAAAATATTTTCATAAAACTTGAAAGCAAATTTCGAGTAAATTTTTGAGAAAACTTTTCAATAAAATTTTGATGAAATACATGGAAAACTTTTCAAAAACTTTTGAGCGAAATCTTTAAAAAAGTTTTGAAAACATTGCAGAAAATTTTGCGACAAATTTTGGTGAAATTTTTTGAAAACAGATTGATAAAATTTTTGGGAAAAGTTTTCAAAATATTTTGAGAGAAATGATTCAAAAAGTTTTCAAAACATTGCATGAAATTTTTTTGAAAACTTCGGTGAAATTTTTTTCGAAAACTTTCTGATAAAACTTTTCAGAAAATTTTGATGAAATTTTTGGGGAAAGTTTTGAAAACTTTTGAGAGAAATGTTTTAAAAAGTTTTCAAAATCTTGCAGAAAATATTCCGAGAAATTTTGGTGAAATTCTTTGGAAAATATTTTGCGCTCTGCACTCTGTATAATGATAGTGCTGGTGCCACAACAAAAAGCATTCGGTCCACCCTGTAAGCTAGTCATACTGGTGCCATACAAAAAAAAACCAGTCAAGCCTGCACGGTGGTAGCACTGGTGCCAGGAAAAAGCTCTTGGTACATGCTGTAATGTGATGGGCATTAGGAAGGACCTCCAATCATAGAAAGTGAATCCCAAATCAAATTGTATGAGCAAGATGTGGTCACCTAATTTGTCAGGTCTCATGAAAAATAGACATTAAACACTGTCGAGGATGATGATGATGATGCATATTAACATCATCTTTATGTCGGTTTTTCCATGCTCATATGAGTTAGATAAGTCTTCTCCATTACAGCATCTCTACACTAGTTTCTCTCGTTTGTTAGGTATAGTTTCTTGATATCAGCTTTAACCACCTCTTCCTTCATCTTTCTTGATCTTCCTCTTCCATGATTTTCCTCCACTTGGAATTCCTGGCATTTCTTCACTCTACAATCATCTCCATACACATTACATGTCTGTACCAGCGCAGCCTTCTTTCCTGCACACTACATCTGATTCCTCTTATGCCCAGTTTTTCTCTCAGTTCATCTGTGCATTGTTGTTTACACATACTAACATTACACAACCAAAGGACCATATTTGATTCTTTTCCCTCAAGCTTTTTCATATCCTCTGCATTCAATGCTCACGTCTCACTAACATGCAACATATACTTTACACACAGGCATCATCCAATTTATTCAGAGAGAAAATCCCTTTGTTGCCAATAAAGTTAGTAGATCCCTAAACATTTCCTATCCTGTTCCAATTCTAGCTACTCCGCTTTTGGAGAAACCCCTTCCACTGCTAATTAGATCATTCACTTTCATGGGACTTTCTCAGCATTAAAAAAAGTTTATTTCACTGGTGCTCTCACTACTAACTAAGCCTGGACATCTGCCATATGTAATGCTTACTCTCTCTGTTAACCTGCCTGTGATTTCACTATGTCTCTTGTGTATCCATATTTTATATTGACTACACTGCATAATATTCTTGCCTATTCCTTTTCTGAATATCAAACATGGCTATTTCCCTGATGGCAATAGGCTCTTGTATTCTTTCCTACTTACTTTGAGTTTACTCTGAGCCTTTTTGATTCTAGGATTTGTTTCTCCTTTTCAATGGAATTTCTTCTCTCTATCTTTCACAGATTCAGCTACAAGATCTAGGTCATCATTCTCCAGAAGTTCCGAAGGACAATTGGTCTTAAACTTCTCTGTAATGTCCAGGAGCACTATAATAAACTGATGGGATGAAAGACCAAGCCTTGATGCACACCTACTTGCACACTAAATTCTTCACTGAACACATTGCCAACTCTAACTTTACCTACATCTATGTACATGGCTTGTATTGCTCTCACAAGCTAGTCATCTATGTAAACAGCTTGTACTACTCTCACAAGCTAGTCATCTATGCCTAGTTTTCTTAAATTCTACCAAAGAAAACAACATTGCATTCTATCAAAGTCTTTTTTCAAATCAATAAATAATTTCTACAGGGGCTTCCTTTTGGCTAGGAACTTTTCTTGCAGTTCACTCACTGAGAAAAGGTCATTGGTTGTACTGCCATAGCACAAAAATACAAACATCTAATCTAATCTAATTCTCTTCTAAATTAGTTGTCCTAGAACTCTATCCATTACTTTCATAATGTAGTCCATCAGATTGATGCTTCTGTAATTGCTCCTTTCTAGAGCTATCTTTTATCTTCGTAGCAGTTAATTAGGATGCTGCTACTCTAATCACCAGGTATGATACCATCACTTATTCCTGGTTGATTATGTAAAATACTATCTTAAGCCCTACTTCACCAGATTTTCAGCATCTCTGTGACTATCCCAGATGGCCCAGCTGCTTTGACCTTAATAGCTGGTCCCTTTGTTGTTTCTACTGGGGTCATTCCCCCCTCCTTCCTTGCATTCTCCATATTTATTAACCTCTTGATAATATTTCTATACCCTTTTCCTTTGCCACCAACCATGTTATAGCATGGACTAGGTGCATTTTATTATACCATCAATGTTAAAGAGATTGTCAGTATTTAAGTGTACCCCTTTACACTGTATCGGTTTTTATTCAGAATTACTATTCTCCTAGATAATTTGCCTTCACTACAACTTAGATGTCTCCTCCATGCAAGTATTTATTTGGAATTACTATTCTCGTAGATAAGTTGCCTTCACTCAGCTTAGAGAGCAATGTCTCCCCCATCCAATCAGATTTCATTTGTCAATTTATTCAGACACTGAGTCAGCTGTCATACTGTTACTGGATTCTTTCTTACGCAGGTACAATGTTTTCTTCACTTATTTAAAATTATTTTTGCTATAACAATATTGTCTTCATTCATTTAAAATGTTTGGGTATTATTATCATATATATTGAGCGGTGGATTGGCAGTATCGGTAGAAGGTCGGACGCCATGCTTTGCAGTACAGTTACGTCCCTTTACGGACTGAGTTCAAATCCAGCCGAGGTTAACTTTGCCTTTCATCCTGACGGGGTCGATAAAATAAAGTACCAGTAATACACTGAGATAATTGCTAACCTTGTGCCAAAAAGTAGAAACAATTATATATATTGATATCAGTCATTTGTAAAACTGGAAAGTTAAAGCTGGCGAAACTAAAAGGAAAAGCTAAAATTTCCAAAATTTAAAACGTTACGTTATATTCCAAGAAAAGAAATTATCATCAGCGACTTATTTAATTGCTGTTCTAATCAATTTGAAAACAAGTCGTGACTTTGTTCGTTCGTTGTGAAGTTTATCATCCAACTAACAACGTATGTCCATCCATATTTAAATTACAACTTATATTTTCTTCCATAATTTTTATGACGCAGGCGTACTCAAACGTTGCAATTATCTCCTCCTTTTCAACCGTGGCTCTCCGATACGTTTAACTTATCCTCTTAGAGTCCCACAAACTTCGCAATTTATTTGCTGTACCTCTTAAAAGAATACCAACTGTTGTGATACTGATAAATAATTATGGCACGCAGAAAGATTAAACATGTTTATAAACCGTAAGTTGGTTGTAAATCGTATAATTTTAATACTTTATTTTACAACATGGTGGCCATGTCTGAAGTAGCACATGTCTTCATCATTTTCTCATTCACTCCCTTTTAGCTCACATTATCTTCACTTTTACTTTTTTTATTTACTCAAAATCCTATTTCAATCTTCCTTAACGAAGAAAGATTTTCTTTATTATTGAATTTCATCATACTAATAACATTCGACAAAGTTATGGTTATTTCGTAAGATTTTTAAAATAATCATAATTGTTTTTCATGGTAATTATAATTGCTATATTATAAAGAAATATTCTCTACTATAATTTTCTCAATGCTTTACCACTATAAAGTGTTTCTTTCATGTGTCGAATTAATGTTATTAAAAAATAGCATTGTAGTTTTAAGAAATCTGTTCTTAAGAAATTGTGTCACGTGTCAATATTGCGAGACAAAATTTAGAAAATTTCAAACTATTAATAGTAATTTCTTTTATTTCACTGGAAGTTTCATATATTTAACTCACAATCTGTGTCGATGCTTTTAAACAAACAATCAGATCCATACTACTTGTCTGCGACAAGCATTTCGCGAATCCTTACTATAATAAATAGTTTATCCATAGAAAATGATAAAACTAGACGAAGATAAAATGCAGATTACTAAGTCAGGCCGTAATGAATTTTGTACTTAACTGACTTGTGTGTTTTATCTATGTCCACCCTGAAGAAATTTAACTCCCTGTATATATATTTATTTTTTATGAGAATAAGTTTGTTTTTTACATATCAATTTTTTTATTTCAATTTATTCGCTCCTTGATTTGATCTTTCGCTAATCTACAATGAAAATGCTATCCGATTTTTTTTTTTTTTGCGACAGATCGTAAGATTGTCAACTGCGCAAACCTTTTGGAGCTATTTCTAATAAGTTCAATTTAATCTGATGAAAGAGGGAATTAGTACTAACTGTTGTTGATCTAGGCATCTTTATGTATCTTTGGGGTTAAGGTGACGGATCATAAGGTAGTGCATTTGATTTTTGGGCGGTGCGTTGTCTTGAAAAGGCAATGTATTTTACGTTACTTTTTACGATCGAACTGGGGTACCCTTTCATTAAAACAAATACCTAAGAAAACTGCAACTTCTTTGGAGGCCAGCTGAACTTACATAGGTGTGAGCTGAACATTTTTATTTTTTTTCGTCTCTTAAATGGTAAATATTTTATCCTTTAAAACTGAATATCTAAATTCTCAGAAATATTTCGGCAAAGTATTGCAATCTTATCCCAAGTTAGTTTGATTAGTTGAATACAGCCAGTACTTTCTCGTTAGCTTTTAAATTTCATCTTAATGTTTTACTAACTTTTGAAGCATAAGAATTTTTGGGAGATTTATACAACACCCCTCTCGATTTCGGTGGGAAATATTTTTCCTGTTTATTTTCGTGTGCTATCAACTAATCTGACTCGGAACGTGCCCCAAGTGACTTTTTTCCCGGGAAGCGGGGATGGGGGGAGCCCCCGAACTTGCTCTGCCCGGAGTTTTCTTTACCATTTTTTTTTTCGTATGTTATCAACAAATCTGACCTCCAAATCCACTCGGAAGTGAAGAAAATTAAGAGGGAAGACCCTCGGAGTTTCCCAGACATACACCCCTCTCGGGTTGGATAAGAAATATGTATTTCTTTCATAGTTTTTTTCGCGTATTATCGACGAATCTGACCTCCAAACACGCACTCTAACCCATAGAAATAGCCTTAACGCTAACACCCACCCTAACTCTCTTCTGACATTTGATATGAGGTACAGTTAACTAAAAAACGAATATAATTTACCCCCCCCCCCCCCCCAAAAAAAAAAACAACCGGTAAAAAAATTCAGGGATAGGAGAAAATTCTAGCCCCCCCCCCCTCTCCTTCCTTTGTGTCATGTTAGGAGGTCAGATTAATCGGTGGCACTCGAAAAAACCGAGCGAAAATAATTTCCCATTGTATGCTTTTTGTCTCCTCTTTAGAAAAATGACTGGAAATTAATTTTAAGTAATTTTTATTTTTATTTTTTTATATTCAATCTTTGTTAAATTAGATTTAACCCTCTAGTTACCCAATCCTGCCAAAACTAGCTCTGGTTCTAAAACAAAACCACTCATTTTAAATTAAAATCTAACAATTTTATATAAGAACCATACATTAAGTTACTAGTGAAATAATAATTTTAGTAAATCCTTCAAAATTTTTCATTAATTAATTGAAATAGTGTATTTCATTAGAAATGCAGTCATGAAAGGGTTAGAGTTCTATCTACCTACTAATAAGGAAAATTCATAAAGAAATATAACTCTTGTTAGAAAAGTTATACCATGTTAAGTGGTAAAAGTAATACATGGTTAATGTGAACTTGTTTTCACAGATGTTTATTTAAATCTTCCTTTATAATTTATATATTAAACAACGTTCCCCTAATTAATTTGATATATTTATTTAACACTAAGTTTTTTGTTTTTCTTTTCAAAATCTTATATAATATAAAAACTTATTGTATTTCTAGGCCAGCTGGTGGGGCCACAGTCACACCTAAAGAAAACAAATCAAAAGTACCATTAGATTGTGTAAGTATTCTAAATGAACTGACAAAGTGTTTTGTGTAAGAGTATATAAACTCGGGGTGTCTCACTCTCTTCCTCTGTAATGTTTATCACATTTTCATTAACTACCTATTTGCTATTAATTTTTATCCATACTTGACACACTGTAAATGTGGTTGGCGTTAGGAAGGGCATCCAGCCATAGAAACCAAGCCCAAATCAGTTCTGTATGAGCAGGACATGGTCATCTGATCTGGCTTGTCTCACAATGGGTGAGCTCGTTTAGCATCGAAAAATGGACATTAAATGTTGAGGATGGTGATGAATATGATACCATCTTCCTCTCCTAAACCTCTGCTTACAGGTGTTATACACAACCTAAACATTAATTTCAGACTTGCACTGATTCTTGTGAACAGAATCATTGAAAGCTTCTTTCAACGATCACATTGTGTTACTTAGCAACACAAAAACTTCAGTTGCTACAAATACCAGGCCTCAATTTGATTACACCTCATCATGGCACCTTGACAATCCACTGTAGTCCTCCAAAGGTACAACTTTTCTTTTCGGCTTGCTGAATCCCAATTCATTGTATAATCATTTATAATACTTCTGAAGATGTACAGTATTTAATAATGCTTTGTTATACTCAATATTTTCCCTCTTTATCTAAATTTAAATAACAAGCATTAATTGAATAAGATTTATTGAAACAATAAACAATTATAAAGCTATTAAATTGTTTAAAGAAATTTACTCTTGTCATCTCAGTTATATATGTTGTGTTATTATGTGTCCCTAAATTCTTCTATTCTTTAAATAACATCTCTTCTAAATTTGTTTCTGTCATGTTAGTGACATAACAAAAACCTCCCAGTCCATCCTGTAAGGTGGTCATGCTGGTGACGCAACAAAAACCACCTAACATGGTTGGTGTTTTAGAAGGGCATCTAGCCGTAGAACCAAGCCAAAATACTGATCTATATGAGCAGTACTTGGTTTCTTGACCTGACTTGTCTCATAATGCAACAACCTGTCTAACCATCCTTCATAATTGTCCTGTAATTCTAGATTTTCTCTTTGCCCATGTTTTCCCTGCAGACATTGATTGACAGATGTTGAAACTGAATGTTAACCACATCAGTTTGCAAAGATCAGAAATCCTCCTTCAAGCTTAAAAATAGACATAGCAACATTTCAGATTTTCATCATTGTATAACTTTTTTTTGTAAAATATAGTTGACATATGTTTATGTGTAACAAAATGTCTTCTATGACTGATTATTGGCTTAATTAGTTAATGTTCATGTCTAATAACTCTGACTGCCATTGTGTAATCTTTACCAAACGTTACTATGATGGTCTATCCCGTTGAGATGCTACAGCCTTTTGACACCATATAAAATCTATATGAACGTCTTTATTTTAAATGTAATTTTTTTAAATGTTATCTGCTTATTACAGAAAACAGAAGCATATGTTGACAGTTTGTATAATGCAGCATTTCAGAAGCACACTTCACGGCCTAATAATAATTTGGAAGGTTATTTTATAGTACTTCGCTGGTATAAATTTAGCACAACATGGATAACATATTATGTTGGCGAAGGAGAAATTCGCTCAGAACTTAATCGCTTATTTGGCTCTCCGAAGACACCTAAAGCAATCAATCAATACTTGACCTCAGTTTCGAGAAAGGATCGTAGCAGATTGTTAGCTCTCAAGTGGTTTCCGTATCCTGACGACTTCAAGGTAATTAGTGTAATGTCATTATTGGGAAAGTTTGTTTGCTTTAATGTCCTCTTCAGAAACATTGTTCATGAAAAATATTTTAAATCATAAACATAAAAAAAAATTTTTGCACAAATATTTGTATGTGAACAGCTGATATGTGTAGAAAATATAGCTGTAATGATGTGTAGAAAACGTAGTTATATTGGTATGTGTAGAAACTATAGCTGTGTTGATATCTATTGAAAACAGTTGTGTGATGTATTTGGCCTCATGGATGTTGCAGGATTGACAGCTAGTGATTTGAATAATGTATTTCTATATTTGTAATGGCTATTCTGTAGATTGTAGATTAATTAATCATGCAGATGTTGTGGATGGAAAAACTTTTGACACAATAAGAAGTTAATTCAGTGTGAAAGTATTTTCAGCAGAAGTCATTTAAGTCTGTACAAAACTGCTCTACTGATATAGTGTTGAGCTTGTAACTTCACGCAAAAAGATATCATTAAGTGAGTGGATTGTGGGCACAAAAACGTGTTGACTAGTTCCTACTGGAATTCTTTGAACAGTGACTTACCTTAAATTTTCAAATTAAAACTTATTTTCTTTTAACTTAATAGAACCCACTGAAGTGGTTAGAGTGTTGAGGTTGTGAGTTCAATTCCTAGACCAGGCTATGTATTTTGTTCTTGAGCAAGATTTTATTTCACGTTTTAGTTCAATCAGCTGAGCTGTAGAAATTTGTTGCAACATCACTGATATCAGCCTTTGCTTTTCCCTTGGTCAACATCAGTGGTGTGAAGAGAGGAGACTGGTATGCATGGACGACTGCTGGTCTACTGCAAACAACCTTGCTCGAACTTGTGCCTTGGAGGGGAACTTTCTAGATGCAAATCCAATGGTCATTCGTGACTGATGGGGTTATAAAAAAAAAAAAAACATTTAATGTCTTTTTGAATTGAAATCAGGAATGGTAAAGATTTTAATAATTAGGATTATGTTTATGATTTTATCAATATACTAAATTGAATGATGGAACTACATTTTTCATGATTAATAGATAAAGTAATATTTTGTAATTTCAGGCTTCAATGAAAGATATTAAAGCTGTCATTGCTGCAAAATACAATGAAAATTATGAACCACCATTTAATAATGTTTAACAAAAGACACTACATAGGCTTGCTTGGTAAGTTAGGTGATATGTAACACTTTGTTTCTAATGTATTTCAAGTAAATTCCTAAATGAATCTATACTAGCTTTGTAAAACAACTGTAATTTTATATATCTATTATGAAAATTCAGTGTCAAATACACTCCAACAGGTAAAATGAGTGAAATATTTTAAATATTGTCAACAAGGAAATACTGAACATTATAGTGGCTATAATAAGGTTCCTCTAAGAGGTCTTTGGAGTAACGTTACTGGATAGTGGATAGCTTGGAGATCACAGCTCCGATACTATAAACATCGTCAGAATGTCTAAGGAAAGAATCGCTGGACAGATTTTACAGGCAAAAACCAACCCGAAGGAGACACAGGGGTAGACCCCGAGTAAGATGGTTGGATAACATCCATGAGCTTGGCTGGTCTTGCCTGGGGATCCAGCTAGATCATTGGAGCTGCTTGAGGACCTGCCCCCACGGCACTCCCAGGAATAAGTGGGCAAAGAAGAAGCCTAAAGGCTTATTTTATGGCCAAACTAATTTTATCTAGTTTATCTTATCTTTTTTTGTTTATATTTTTTGCAAGTTGCTTTTGAGGAAGAGAATAATTGGCTCTGGTTTCTGCAGAGACTCAAACCTTCTTTCTGGAAATCCTGGCCATAGCTAGTTGATTTGTTTAAACTAATGGAAATTAAAACATTGAGTTAAAATCTGTCATGTACTGAGCTTAAGATGTTTCTACTTTTTGCATATGAAAATCCTGAAATTCAAAGTCACTATCTAAATAAATCTAAAGTTTACATATTTTTTAAGAAGAAATAAAATAAATCCAACTAGTTCAATAATAAACAGGATTAGAATATATTAATAGTTAAGTAAATTAACCATCTTTTAGTAAGAAAATAGAAATCTTAATTTTCTATAATTACTTTGTAATACATTGTCTGTGTATCTTGTTTGAATATAATCTAACTTGCAGTGATGCTGTAATTTGCGTCTGATGGTGCAATGTGCAGACAGTTGCCTGCTGTCATTAAATGCCATTAGTTCTCACTGAAGAAAAGTTATAACTGAGCAAGTTTATTTACATGATATATTTAATCATCTTCATTGCCCATTTATTCCTGTGATGGTTGTGTGGACAGTCTTCAGACACTTATCAGAGGTTCCTATCAGAAGCATCCATCTCCAAATGATCTTGCTGGGTCTTCTGGTTAAACACTCCTTAAACATGTCTTTGTAGTACGGGAGATGTGATCTCGCTGCGGAAAAGTGGCGACTCCCTGACCTCCAAGCTGTGTACCCTATTGAATAACATTACTCCGAAGATCCTTCGGAGGTGCCTCCTTTTGTTCACTTGTGTTTGTGACTATTTTTTTAGTCATTACTTAAGATTCATTACCATAGGTAAGTGAGTTTACTGTTTACATCTACCTCTCTTCTGATGACCAAGAGTTAAAGCTGATGCATTACTGCACCAGCTCCAACAGTTCCTATATTTAATTCATCCAGCCCCTGGGATACTTCATTCAAAGTCAGCACTAGATTATAAGTTGTTGATACATTTTATTTAAGCTATCAGTGTTTCCAGGTGTAATTCTGACAGAAATGTTCATTTATAAAGAAGAATGTAATCTACAAGAATCACAGCTGAGAAAGTTATGCTACTGCTATTGTTACAGTAATACATTGTCTCTGTGTCTTGTTTGAATATAATCTAACTTGCAGTGATGCTGTAATTTGCGTCTGATGGTGCAGTGTGCAGACAGTTACCTGCTGTCATTAAATGCCATTGGTTCTCACTGAAGAAAATTTGTAACTGAGCAAGTTTATTAACATGATATATTTAGCTAAATCTCTTAATGTAGTCTTCCAGTTAAGTCTTTCATTATCAATTTGTCGAAGAACCCACACATTTTGTTCCAATTTAACCACCTCTCTGTATTAACTGATTTAATTTTGAAATTCATTGTTTTAATGTCTGTTCGACAACATGTAGTCACTATTGATATATATATATATATATATATACATAAATTCAGTTGTATGATGCCTGTGTGAGATGCGTGATGCTGTGTGGCAGCAACTGCAGAGGATATGCGAAGGCTGGGGAGAAATAAAGCTAGCATGCTCCGATGGATGTGAAATGTCGCTGTGCGTGAACGACTAGGCATGGACGAGTTGAGAGTGAAACTGTATAAGAGGGATAAACTGTAGTGTGCGGGAGAGAAGGCTGCGTTGGTATGGCCATGTGATGCACATGGAAGATGACCGCTGGGTGAAGAAGTGCCAAGAAGTCCTGGTGGAAGGAAGACCACGAAAAACATAGTCTGAGGTGGTGAGAGCTGACCTCTGGTCATTGAAGCTCACAGGAGATGACGAAGGACCATGATGAATGGAGAGATGCTGTACTGAAAAGGACCTGCCCCACCCTTACAAGCAGGGAAAAGCGGACATAAAATGATGATGATATATATACTGGTGTTTCATGCATTTATATCCAATAACTGATATTTTTGTCAGAATTTATTTCAGAAGTCTTAAGATTTATGACTGAATATTCCTAGCTAAATTGTTGACTATTCCACAGTGAATGTTTTGTAAACTTAGTTAAAATATATTACAATCCACATATCCCATATGTATATAGTTATCATGATAGCTTACTCACTGAAATAATACTCTACTGTTATTTTGTATAATTACATTGTGTGTCTTGTTTGAATATAATCTAACTTGCAGTGATGCTGTAATTTGCGTCTGATGGTGCAATGTGCAGACAGTTGCCTGCTGTCATTAAATGCCATTAGTTCTCACTGAAGAAAAGTTATTACTGAGCAAGTTTATTTACATGATATTTTTATCATTTTTATTGCCCATTTATTCCTGTGATGGTTGTGGGGCCAGTCCTCAGACACCCTTTTCTAGAGCTTCCTATCAGAAGCAATCATTCTCAAATGATCTGGCTGGGCCTCCAAGTGAGAGCAACCAAGATTATGGATGTTATTCAACCATCTTGCTTGTGTTGTGATCCACATCTGAGTCTTCGGTCAGTTGGTTTTGCTTGTAAAATCTGTGCAGTAATTGTCTTTTTAAACTTTCTAACATGTTAGTAGTACTGCAGCTATGATTTCTTGATGTAGAGAAGCATTGACTCTATCTGGATTTCTCAGCTATGCAATCTATTAACATTACTTGAAAGACTCTTCAGGGAGCCCCATTTAGCTCGCTCATATAGGTAAGCAAGTTTGGCTTTTACACCTTCCTCCCTTCTGATGATGGAGTGTTGAAGTTGGTGCATTACAGCACCAGCTCCAGCAATTCTTGAATTTAATTCCGCCATTTGCCTTCCATCAGTCATGAAAATGACTCTTAGATACTTGAACTTCTCCACCTTTGTGAGTGTAACTCCATTCTCATTCAAAATCAGCTGTAAGTCCTTAGTCAATGTTGATATATTGTCTCAATTTAAGCTATCATTATTTCCAGGTGTAATTTTGACAAATATTGATTTAAAGAATGGTGTAATCTATAGAATCCCAATATACTGCTATTGTTATAGTAATACATTGTCTCTGTGTCATGTTTGAAGATAATCTAACTTGCAGTGATGCTGTAATTTGCGTCTGATGGTGCAGTGTGCAGACAGTTGCCTGCTGTCATTAAATGCCATTGGTTCTAACTGAAGAAAAGTTCTAACTGAGCAAGTTTATTTACATGATATATCTAACTTAGATTTTAAACATAAACCTCTTAAATGTTATAGTCTTTCATTATCAAACCGGTGAAGATTTGTGCCAATTTAACGATCGCTCTGTATTATCTAAATTAACCATTTCAAATGAAATAATTAATAATTTTAGCAAATCCCTTGAAATGCTTCATTTATTGAAATAGTGTATTTCGTTAGAAATGTGGTCATGAAAGGGTTCAGTGTAACTTCTTGTCACTTATCCTGTTGGGAACACTCATGATTGGTTTTCTTCTACTTATCAAATGGCTAATGATATTTTTACTTACTAGCAATATTTTAGGGAGAAAAATATTCAAAATGTGTTTCCATCCTTCTCTTTGTTCTTATATCTTCCTCTTCAATATCCAACTATTTTCTAGCAACTTATGGTATTCATATGGCTTTTTGGCCCTTGTCTTACTATACTGTAATGGGTGTACTTTTTTTTTACCATCACACTGAAAGCATGTCTTTAGTGTAGTCATGATAACTGATGAATTGGTAATACCCTTCTATTGTATTTTAACATATAGTTAACTTGCAGTGATGCTGTAATTTGCGTCTGATGGTGCAGTGTGCAGACAGTTGCCTGCTGTCAATATATGCCACTGGCTCTCACTGAAGAAAATTTATAACTGAGCAAGTTTATTTAACCTTCAAATTTAGTAATAGATCTTCAGTTAATATTGATGTAATATTTTATTTAAGCTATGAATATTTCCAGGTGAAATACTGACATGCATTTTAAATTATAAAGAAAGGTATGATATATAGGAATAAGAAAGATGGCTGCTAATGAAAAAGCTGAGAAAATCATGCTGCTATTGTTTCTGAGATTTGTCATAACTATTATAATAGGACTTTATTGTGTCAACATCTCTTCACTGTCTTCTACTCGCTATTGATATATATATATATTAGAAAGTGTCGAGGCCTGATGGCTGAGCTCTTGCCATTTTGATAGCTAGTTCCACTCTATCCCAAGTATCGGGTACTCTGTTGAATAATGAATGGTCTTATTAGTTTAATCCTGATATATATATATACCCTCACACAATTCATTAATCTGGTGCTTCATGTAGCTATATCCAATAAGTGATATTTTGCTATAATTTACTTCAGAAGTCTTATGACTGAATATTCCTAGATAAATGGTTTTGACTTTTGGACAGTGAATGTTTGGTAAACTTAGTTAAAATATATTACAATCCACATATCCCATATGTATATAGTTATCATGATAGCTTACTCACTGAAATGATATTCTACTGTTATTTTGTATAATTACATTGTCTGTATGTCATGTTTGAATATAATCTAACTTGCAGTGATGCTGTAATTTGCGTCTGATGGTGCAATGTGCAGACAGTTGCCTGCTGTCATTAAATGCCATTAGTTCTCACTGAAGAAAAGTTATTACTGAGCAAGTTTATTTACATGATATTTTTATCATTTTTATTGCCCATTTATTCCTGTGATGGTTGTGGGGCCAGTCCTCAGACACCCTTTTCTAGAGCTTCCTATCAGAAGCAATCATTCTCAAATGATCTGGCTGGGCCTCCAAGTGAGAGCAACCAAGATTATGGATGTTATTCAACCATCTTGCTTGTGTTGTGATCCACATCTGAGTCTTCGGTCAGTTGGTTTTGCTTGTAAAATCTGTGCAGTAATTGTCTTTTTAAACTTTCTAACATGTTAGTAGTACTGCAGCTATGATTTCTTGATGTAGAGAAGCATTGACTCTATCTGGATTTCTCAGCTATGCAATCTATTAACATTACTTGAAAGACTCTTCAGGGAGCCCCCATTTAGCTCGCTCATATAGGATAGCAAGTTTGGCTTTTACACCTTCCTCCCTTCTGATGATGGAGTGTTGAAGTTGGTGCATTACAGCACCAGCTCCAGCAATTCTTGAATTTAATTCCGCCATTTGCCTTCCATCAGTTATGAAAATGACTCTTAGATACTTGAACTTCTCCACCTTTGTGAGTGTAACTCCATTCTCATTCAAAATCAGCTGTAAGTCCTTAGTCAATGTTGATATATTGTCTCAATTTAAGCTATCATTATTTCCAGGTGTAATTTTGACAAATATTGATTTAAAGAATGGTGTAATCTATAGAATCCCAATATACTGCTATTGTTATAGTAATACATTGTCTCTGTGTCATGTTTGAAGATAATCTAACTTGCAGTGATGCTGTAATTTGCGTCTGATGGTGCAGTGTGCAGACAGTTGCCTACTGTCATTAAATGCCATTGGGTCTAACTGAAGAAAAGTTCTAACTGAGCAAGTTTATTTACATGATATATCTAACTTAGATTTTAAACATAAACCTCTTAAATGTTATAGTCTTTCATTATCAAACCGGTGAAGATTTGTGCCAATTTAACGATCGCTCTGTATTATCTAAATTAACCATTTCAAATGAAATAATTAATAATTTTAGCAAATCCCTTGAAATGCTTCATTTATTGAAATAGTGTATTTCGTTAGAAATGTGGTCATGAAAGGGTTCAGTGTAACTTCTTGTCACTTATCCTGTTGGGAACACTCATGATTGGTTTTCTTCTACTTATCAAATGGCTAATGATATTTTTACTTACTAGCAATATTTTAGGGAGAAAAATATTCAAAATGTGTTTCCATCCTTCTCTTTGTTCTTATATCTTCCTCTTCAATATCCAACTATTTTCTAGCAACTTATGGTATTCACATGGCTTTTTGGCCCTTGTCTTACTATACTGTAATGGGTGTACTTTTTTTTTACCATCACACTGAAAGCATGTCTTTAGTGTAGTCATGATAACTGATGAATTGGTAATACCCTTCTATTGTATTTTAACATATAGTTAACTTGCAGTGATGCTGTAATTTGCGTCTGATGGTGCAGTGTTCAGACAGTTGCCTGCTGTCAATATATGCCACTGGCTCTCACTGAAGAAAATTTATAACTGAGCAAGTTTATTTAACCTTCAAATTTAGTAATAGATCTTCAGTTAATATTGATGTAATATTTTATTTAAGCTATGAATATTTCCAGGTGAAATACTGACATGCATTTTAAATTATAAAGAAAGGTATGATATATAGGAATAAGAAAGATGGCTGCTAATGAAAAAAGCTGAGAAAATCGTGCTGCTATTGTTTCTGAGATTTGTCATAACTATTATAATAGGACTTTATTGTGTCAACATCTCTTCACTGTCTTCTACTCGCTATTGATATATATATATATTAGAAAGTGTCGAGGCCTGATGGCTGAGCTCTTGCCATTTTGATAGCTAGTTCCACTCTATCCCAAGTATCGGGTACTCTGTTGAATAATGAATGGTCTTATTAGTTTAATCCTGATATATATATATACCCTCACACAATTTATTAATCTGGTGCTTCATGTAACTATATCCAATAAGTGATATTTTGCTATAATTTACTTCAGAAGTCTTATGACTGAATATTCCTAGATAAATGGTTTTGACTTTTGGACAGTGAATGTTTGGTAAACTTAGTTAAAATATATTACAATCCACATATCCCATATGTATATAGTTATCATGATAGCTTACTCACTGAAATGATATTCTACTGTTATTTTGTATAATTACATTGTCTGTGTGTCGTGTTTGAATATAATCTAACTTGCAGTGATGCTGTAATTTGCGTCTGATGGTGCAATGTGCAGACAGTTGCCTGCTGTCATTAAATGCCATTAGTTCTCACTGAAGAAAAGTTATTACTGAGCAAGTTTATTTACATGATATTTTAATCAACTTTATTGCCCATTTATTCCTGTGATGGTTGTGGGGCCAGCCCTCAGACACCCTTTTCTAGAGCTTCCTATCAGAAGCATCCTTCTCCAAATGATCTGGCTGGATTTCCTGGTTAAACACACCTTAAACATCTTTGTAGTACGGGAGATGTGATCTCTTAATGTGGAAATGTGGCGACATCTACCTCTCTTCTGATGACCAAGACTTGAAGATGATGCATTACTGCAGCAGTTCCTGCATTTATTTCAGCCAGGTCTCGAGATAATTCTATCTCATTCAAAGTCAGCACTAGATCATCAGTTGTTGATACATTTTATTTAAGCTATCAGTGTTACCAGGTGTAATTCTGACAAATGTTCATTTATAAAGAATGTAATCTACAAGAATCACAGCTGAGAAAGTTATGCTACTGCTATTGTTACAGTAATACATTGTCTGTGTGTCTTGTTTGAAGATAATCTAACTTGCAATGATGCTGTAATTTGCGTCTGATGGTGCAGTATGCAGACAGTTGCCTGCTGTCATTAAATGCCATTGGTTCTCACTGAAGAAAATTTGTAACTGAGCAAATTTATTAACATGATATATTTAGCTAAACCTCTTAATGTAGTTTTCTGATTAAGTCTTTCATTCTCGATTTTTTTAAAATAAAATAAAACCACAGCCTGCTTTTATAATAACCTTGTATTTCAGATTCCAAAAGCCCCCTAATTTCTTAGTTATTCTTAATTGAAACCCTGGCAATTTAACTTAAATACTTTAGAAAAACCTAAATCTTTTTTTTTTTTTTCATTGCAGAAAGCTGGCCAATTTTCTGAATATAAGTCCATATTATACCATTTTTAACATCAAAGAGGTTTAAATTCAGAAAAACCTATTTTTTGCTGAGAATTACTAAATTTTCACAACTTCAAATTTGGTAAATAAATGATGAATCTAGATGAATTTTGATTTTTTTTTTCTTCAATAAATGATTCAATTGTTCTTTTTCTTTAAAGATCTTGTAATTTTGAATTATTTCATAACTGACATTTCAGTTTTACCATACCATGATGGGAGTGGGTGTGGTCCAATTGCTTCTAAGAATTATTGTTGAAATGTATGCACATAAATAGAAAATAATTGGAAGTAGTTTTTAAAAATGTTCATAAAGTAAATTTTTTGTAAGTTAAATATACCATCATTAGTTGTTTTATGACTGCCTTTCCATGCTGGCATGGGTTGGACAAGGCCTTTTGAGGCAGTCTTTCCTTACAAAAAGGATAAAACAGTTTCTGATGGATCTCTACTGATTATAACACTGACTATTTTGTATACGTGTAATGTCTGAATGAGTATCCTCCACCTTCAACTAGTTCTCCGTTTATTGATCCCGGTCGACAGGAGGGAGACTTGCTGGAACAGCTGCTCCACCTTGTGGCATTCGCACTTGCAGGCAACCAATTCCATTCTGATAGCAATGTGGTCCAGGGGCCAAGAATGCTGGAAGTCTATAATACAGGGTGGTACTTATTCTACTGCTGCAGAACACAAACAGCTTTATTTGCTTAGTGTCAATATGTACATGTTAGATGTGCTTCCACATCCTATCACTCAGAAGGCATTGGTCAACTTGAATATATAGTAGATGATTGCTGAGCAAAATGCTTAACCACACAACCCCATGTCTATGCTTCAAAAATGCAAATTTTTTACCTCATTTAAAAAAAAAAAAAATTCGTAATTTCTGCAATGTTGGATTTACAGCAGGTGGTGAATTTTTATAATAAATCTAAATACTGTTTTTTCCATACAATGTAATATTGAAGGAAAGTTATTAGTGATCTGTAGCAGTAAAGGTGGTGCTGAGATACTGGGATAGTTTGACAAGGGTCCTTCCATAAGGTGAGTTGCCAGCAGATAGTATTTTTGTTTTAGTTACATTAACCTTCATGCCAACATCTGATATATACACAGTGAAGTGTTTAATGGCTGATTGATCATCAATGTAGTTATTGCTAATTATTGTGATGTCGGCAGTCGGTCACAAAGCTGAAGTTTCGTTCTAATGGAAGACATTCAGGCCTGTTGGTCACACTTGTTTTGAGTAATTCCTGGAGTAGTAGTTTGAGAGATATTGAAGCCAAGATATTCATCATCATTCTTTTACAAAGACATGAATATATGTCTTACTGTACATCGATAAGTAAAACCAACATAATTTCTTACGTTTGATAGCACAAAGTCCTAAGGACTGCTATTGTTGATATTTAATATAATTGCCTCTAAAATTTACCAATTTAAAACAAACCCAAGTGTGACAATGTAGTTTTATCTATGTCCTGACTGGAGAGAAAAAAATGGAGCTTATAGTTGTAACCGTTTGAAATCTTGATTAGGGATGACCTGGGGTTAAATATTAACCAATTAAAAAAAAAAAGAAATGTATATAGTCATTCTGCCAACAGGATTAATGAAGAATAATACATTATCTACACTGTTCCCACTTAGAATTACAAAGTAAGACTAACGATTTCAAAGTGAGCTCCTGTCACTCGAATCTCGTCCTCCACCCAGTTAATTAAATTTTATTTCAAGTGGTAGCATTCCTGTGACAATTTGCTTTATACATTAAAAAACATACATAACAAAAGAAGTATATTACAAAAAATTCCATACGTTATAAATAGGATGGGCTGGGCTCTTAATATGTAAACTAAATAACTAATTCTGTTTTTTTTTTTAATATCAAGGGAGACAACCTGGAAAATTTACCGATTCCTCACCCCTTATTATTTGGTACCCGAGAGTAAACAAAACCTAAACTTGTTTGATTTAGCCAAATGTAAATATTCCATCTTCTTCGATAAACTGTAGCAGGGAAGAAAAGACCATTTTTTGTTTTCAAAATCTTAATCGTAATGTTTTCTGAAAATATTACATTGATAAAATTGGACTTCTTTACGCACACTACAGCCCTATTTATGAGATGGACTACCTGCTCTAGAGTCCTTAATAGCACTGAGGAGGGGGAAATTGATAATTTTCTTAGGTTGCCTCCCTTGATTATTCGAAAGTATTTTTTGAAGTTACTATTTATGAAATAAACTGCCTATTCTAGGATCCCTAATAACACTGAGGAGGGGGTATCGATAATTTTTTAGGTTGCCTCCCTTGATTATTCGAAACACGAAAGTATTCTTGTAATGTTAAGACAAAACAGCAAAAAGTGAACATTGAACAAAGAAAACTAATCTTTTCGTTTAATTACTCGGTTCATAAAAACATATTACAAATGATTTTATTTCATGCTCTGTTTTTTGTTAATCTTATTTAAACATCCTTAACCTCACTTTGATGTGATATCTTTTAGTCTTACAGATATTGTAGTTATCCCTTTTAATGAACACTTCAGTAGATAAACAGCTGTGCCAAGCATCGAGTTTTTCCATAGTACCCTCGGGTCCCAAATAAAAATCGATTTTTTTTTTTTTTTTTTTTTTTTTTTTTTTTTTTAATAAACCAGAATGTCATTTAGTTTACATATTGCCCCCTCACCCCGACCTATCGTATTTATTTTATAACGTATGGGATTTTTTTTTTTGTCATGTATGTTTTTTTTAATGTCTAAAGAAAATTGTCGCAGGCATGCTACCACTTAAAATAAAATTCCGTCAAAGATAGAAAAGTAAAATTTAATAATAATATAATAATAATGAAATTATTGTGTACAGTGCTCAGGTGCACTACAACTCATCAAAGGTGCATGTATAGTACATAGAATAATGTACAAATGTCAGGAAAATGAACAGTGTATGAGTCATGATATAATAATAATAATAACAATAATGAAATATTGTGTACAGTGCCCAGGTGCACCACAACTCATCAAAAAAGTGCATGTACAGTACATAGGGCAATGCACAAACATCAGTAAAATGAACAGTGCACGAGTCATGATACACACGTGTGCATGTGTATGGAAGGGGTACATCAGGTGTAGTTTTGGCGTATTTCGGGAAGTATGAGTGTCTTAAAGGATGCAGTGTCTCGGCAGCTAACAATTGATGCAGGCAGTTTGTTCTATGCTTCAGCAACTCTGAGCGTGAAAAAATGTCTACGAAAGTCATGGGAGCTGTGCTGTTTTCTGATCTTGTAGGCATGTCCACGTGTGTTAGACACATGGAGATCAAAGAGGCGCTCAGGGTTGCAATTGGCGAGATGGTTAAAAACTTTGTGGGTATTCACCAAGTCCATTGCCAGACGTCGGAGCTTCAATGAATCCATGCCCAGGGAAGCAAGGCGTTCAGAGTACGGTAGGTGTCTGATGGAGGGTATGCGCTTGGTTGCACGTCTCTGAACAGTTTCCAGGAGGTCAATGTTCTGAGCAAGATAGGGGTTCCAGACTGATGATGCGAATTCCAAGTGTGGTCGTACCATAGCTGTATACAGTTTTAAATAGATGGCTGGAGAGCGGCTAACAAAGGTCTTGCTGAGTGATGCCAAGACACCCTCGGCCTTCTTGACAATCTTAGAGACATGCTTTGTCCAACGCAAATCGTTGCTGACAGTAATGCCCAGGTCACGTTCACAAGAGGACTTTGATATCAGTGTTGTGGAGGGAGTATGTGGACGCTGGATTTTTCCTTCCAAAATGCATGGTGGTACACTTGTCCACAGCCAGCTTCAGTTGCCAGTCTGTGATCCATTGCTGCATTGTGTCCAGGTCTGATTGTAGGAAAGAGTTGTAAATTTCAGGATCAGTCCTTTTGATTTCAAGGTACAGCTTGATGTCATCTGCATATTTTAGTACCGTGGCATTCTGTAAGTTGGCATCTATGTCATTAATATATGCCACAAACAAAAGAGGACCAAGAACAGATCCCTGTGGTACACCAGATGACATCTCATATGGTGAAGAATGCTGTCCTAGAACCGTGACTACTTCTTTTCGGCTGAGAATGAAGGATTTCAACCAGTCGAAAAGATCATCCCTCACACCCATTGCAGAGAGTTTTGCCATAAGTCTTTTGTGTGGCACAGAATTAAAAGCCTTAGCAAAGTCAAGGTAAACAACATCCACCCATGAGCTGCTGTCAGTGATCCGGGTGATGTCCTCAAGGAACTCGATAAGCTGATCACAGCAGCTGGAGTTAGGGATAAATCCAAACTGTGAGGGCCGGATGAGGCTGTGAGAGCTCCAGAAGTTCCAAAGTGTTTCTCTGACACAGAATTCCATCAGTTTGGCCATACAGCTAGTAAGACTGACTGGACGATAGTTGACAGGTGACATGCGGTTGAACAGGGGAATGACACTGGCAGTTTTCCCCTGCTCCGGAGTAGCACCATTGTTGAGACAGTATTGAAAGAAGAAAGAAAGCTGGCGCAAAAGGAAATACCCGCCACGTTTGAGAAGCAGGTATGTCACACCATCAAGACCGGGGGAGGCATAGTTGCGCTTATTCTTAAGGTGACGTCGCAACATTGCAGGTGTAAATTCCATAGTTGTTATGGAATTTGATGTTAGAGATGGTGGAGATGGTACATTCTGGTTTTCAACAGTAAAAATACTTGCATAGCACTCAGCAATGAGTTCTGCGCATTCCTTGGGATCGTCAGTGATCTGGCTTGTGTGGGGATTGCGAAGAGGACCAACTGGAGAGTGAGGTCTCTGCTTTGAATGAACATATTTCCAGAACACCTTACTGTCAGGATTGGTTGCGATGCACTGTTCAAATTCAAGCACTGCCTTCTTTGTCACTTGCTTGAGATGGTTAGAAGATTTATTCCGCTTTTTTCTGTTGGCATCTGATTTATGCAGTTTATATTCCCGTTCAGCGTTCCGACGTTCTTTCCTGGCAAGTCGGACCACTGAAGTTTCCCAGATTGCACTTTTGGGGTGGTTATTTTTCCGCTTCCGTGGCACTGATGCTGCACACGCTATCTATATTGAGTCCAGGATGCTCTGGAGTATAGAGTTCACATCTCCAGAGTTATACATCTCATGCCAGTTTGGGCGCTGTAGCTCAGTGCAGTACAAGTTCCAATCCGCCCTCTTCCAATCAAAGCAAGCAGATTGGAGATGGCTCTGGTTTTTGTTGCTGCCCTCAAGTGCCAGATTGGCAATGATCATAGCATGATCAGAGTCGCCTAGAGGTTCCTCAGTAGTACAACTGATAACCACTTCAGGAGTAGTGGTGAAGATCAGGTCCAAAGTGTTGTCACCTCTTGTTGGAGAGGTAACTACTTGTGACCAGTTTGAGTCCAGCACTAGTTCAAGGAAATCGTTTGCACCTTGTGGCCAACGAAAGGTTTCCCAATCGATCTCAGGATGATTGAAGTCACCTGCAATAAACACATAAGTGGCTGTTTTCTTGGCAGCAACTCTGAGGATATCGCAAAGCTGTGTGTCCTGATGGTAGTTTGGGGGGCGATAAACAACACCAAGCAGAAGTGTTGACATGGTCATACGTATGTCACAGAAAAAAACTTCTTCCTGTGATTCGTTCAAATCAACGCAAGGAATTACCGAAAAGTTTGAACGAACATAGACCATCACACCACCACCACGGTGGTTAATGCGGTCCTTGCGGAAAAGGTTGTACCCAGTAATGGTGAAAACCCCATCACAGAGTAAGGAATGTGCCCATGTTTCCGTGACTGTGATGAAGTCAGGGTCGATGCTTCTGACGTAGGATTCGAACAGATGTATCTTGTTGCATAAACTGCGAGCATTTAAGGACAACAATTTGTACCCTGCTCGCAGTTTATGATGGTGTGTAGAGGGTGGCAGGTTGTTCTGGTTTAGTTTCCCAGAGTTGTAGCAGTTTTTACATTGCCAGTTATTGTGGGTAGATCACACTCAGACCAGCTGGTATCTCTCTTCCACGTTTCACCAGCCTTGACAAACCTCCAGATCTGCCCATCATCACGCAGACTAAAACTTTCATCTTGTGCTGAGTTCCGATTCAAGGAAGCTGCAGCACGTAGCTTTGGACGTACATGGGGTGGTAGGCCTGGGCGTGTTCGGAAGGTAATCCGATTTTCACGCCCAGCTTTAGCAGAGGCCAGATGATATGAGGTTGCCTCTGCGGGGTCCGAAAAAGACAGCCTGATGAGTCTGGGTTTTGGACCAGGTCGACCAAGGCGGAGAGCACCCTTTGGGGGAACACAGCCTAGGTCTTTGGCTGAGCTGGCAGCAAATGCCTGAAGATCAGCCTTGTCCTCTGGTACCCCAATGGCAATCACTTCATGGGTAGCAGATTCCGCAGTCTTTTCAGCAAGAGGTACAGGGAGATTCTTTAGCAAGGCATTCCGATAAGACCCCTCATTGTGGGGTCCTACCCGAATGCTTGCCTTTATTCCTGTAACTTCCCTTCTCAGAGCAGAAATCATTAGTTGCAGTTCCGCAAAATCTGTACTGGTCGGTTGTTGTTGTTGCTGCTGCTGTCGTTGTTGGTGATGATGATGTTCCTCCACGGGAATGGCAGGGGAGGACACAGTTGCCAGTTGTTGCTGTTGTTGTTGTTGGTGATGATGTTCCTCCACGGGAATGGTAGGGGAAGACACAGTCACCAGTTGTTGGTGTCGAGATGTACTGGGAGCGGAAGACATGGGTTGTTGTTGTTTCTGATGTTCTCCCACAGGAACACCAGTAGAAGCCAGTGTCATAGGTTTTTGCCGTTGTTCAGTAACAATGGTAGAGGAAGACACAGTCATTGGTTTTTGTTGTTGTTGTTTTTCAATAACATTAGTGGAGGCAGGCACACAGGCCAGACACTGAAAGGACCAGGATTTTAGCTGGACCATCTCCCATATTCCATCCATCATAGCATTATTGTCTCTTTTTTTGGCCTGGGATCCTCCGGAAGCCTGTGGCGCATTGAAGGCAGACAGAGATGCGACAGGTTACACATTCGACCCAGCGATTACGGAATGAGTTTTCGGGTTCCGCACAGATATGGCAGATGTGATTTTCTGGGCAATGTTCTATTTTGGGACATTGACCGGTTTTGTCGCATATTTCATCGATGGATATCACCATGGCAATTTTGTTATTTCTACCCATCCGTAGAAAAACACAGAATGTAAACAATATAGGTTTAGCACACTTGATTACGATAGAAATAAAATGTCTGTTTTTTTGTGTATTTTGTTTCCATTTTCCTAAATGTTGTGTGTGTGTAGAAGAGTCTGTGCATGTAAACAAATAAATATGCTGCATAAGTTAAATGAAACGTACTATAGAAGGCAGTTGTTTATTAACAGCGAAATAACGTTTTTCTTTTAATAAGTTATTTTAATAATTATTCAGTATTATGTGAATCCAAGTTTCATTTATTTTCTTCTTAAAGTATGTAGTTTGTCCCACCTTTTTTCTTTCCTTTTAAATGGTGCCTTGATAATTTTCACTATCAAGTCATGAAATAAACACAATTATTAGTATTGTTGCAATGACTACTATATATATTTTTAAAAAAAGTATACAAACAAACCAAACCAATTAAAATTCAATATTTTCAACATCAAATGGTGGTCATTTGATATTTCTTCATTGTATAAATTGCTTATAACTATTTTCAAACTAGTATGGTGCAAGAAAAATGAAATGCAAGACACGGAAAACAAGTGTATAAGGTGAATGGACAACTACATAATATAATAGACCAGTGCAGAAAATTCTGCAAAGATTTAAATCTTAATATGAAATAAAACTTTTCTAGAAAGTTCAACAGTTTAAGTACAAAAAAACCTAATCAACATTGTGGATTGGACATCAGATGCAACTTGGAAATACCATTTTCCTGTACAATTCTCTAAATCTGTAGCTTCTTTGGCAAGTAATTTTTAAGGCATTTGTGAAATGCAATGTTAAACTATTTTGTTGAAATGGGCATGCATAAACCAAATTTATGAATAATGTAAAAATGTTTGGATCACAGCTGCTGGATGACTACCAGTTGCAAATATCTTTGTAAAATTTCAGACATGTCCAACATCAATATTAACTAAAAAATGCCTTGGATGGATGAATTAATGTTTACATACCAAACACCTGCTTATTTAAATAACCCATGTCCTGGCCAACAAGAGTTGTTCATTTACTTGCCACAATATATATATTAGTCATTGGCTAATGTTTTTCTCATTGCATATTTATTTTAGATTATTAAATGCTAATTTACTACGTTTTTAACATCTTGCATATTATACACTGGAATGGTTAGTTCCAGGTTCACAGAACTCATATTTAACCATTGAAAGTTAGCAAAATACTTTTTTATAGTCTTTTACCTGAAATTGCTTTTGCAATAGTACCCAACAACAATTAGACTCAGTGAGGAAGAACTCATTATCATGGCTACTGCATTGAAATTGGACTATCAACATCTTTACAATATTTACACTACATTTTGATCTCTGTTACCATGTATATTCATCAGTGACTTCATCATAAAATAAGTATTAATCCTTAGTTCAGAAATAAAGGTTCCTAGTTTAATCCAGGAACAAGACACTTGACAATTGGAAATCACACTGGCTCATCCTTAACCCTTTAGCATTTACATTACTCTATATATACTATTGTATTTTTGTGGTAAAAACTTTATCTTACATAATATCGAATCTATGAGATTTTGATGTTATTTATTTTGAGAACAATACCTTATCAGTATGAATAGAAAGAGAGAGACAATTCTGACCAGATATGGCTGGTTTAGATGCTAAAGGGTTAAAGATGAAAAACAAATCCTATTAATTCAAGTATCAAATCATTTAAGATTTGGAACCAACCTTAAGATGACATTTTATGATTTCTCAACAAAAATGATCAACAAAATCTGAGTAAATGAAATTATATATATACATTGTTTTTATTCAAAATATTTACAAATAGGTATACAACACAAGAATTTCTCTCTGGTTACCGAGCATCAAAAACAATCACTGAAAAGAGTTAAGGATCCCATAAATACAATGAACATTCTGAAAATAAGTCTTAATTTTTTAAAAGAAATTCATTAAAAAGATGATCTAAACATTTAACATTCATTACTGAACTTGTACATTCACCACTATTTCAGCAAGTACGAGACTTTCACTCATAAAGTCAGAATAAGATGTATGTTTGAAGTTGCATATCGAGTGCAGAGGAGATATCTTGCCTTTTGACATAAACTGAAGGGTCACCCCAACCCCTTGTTCGGTAAGCTTTCTACAGCCAGATGCCCTTCCTATCACTTTACAGCATATTCTGGGTGCATTCATCATGTAGATCACCGACATTGTGTCTTTGACAAAACTAAAGGGTCTTCTCAACCCTTTTAGGCATAGCTTCGGGGTGCCTTTCCTGTTGCCAACCACCCTTACGGAGTGTACTGGGTGCATTATTGTGATACAATCACTAGAGAGACTGTTCGTCATAGACTCAACTGTAGAGCCCTCTCAACTCTGGAGAGGTATGAAGCTAAATATTTCAGGGAACACAAAAAATAATTGCATTTCTGCAAAACTGTTATAAAGATAAATAGCAACATTTTGTTACATGACATCAGCTTCACCTACTGAAAGTAAAGAAACTCTAATTGGTATTTAAAGTTGTTGTCATTAATAATTAGTGAAGAACTCAAAGCAGAGAATCACGGCCTTATAGTATAATATATATATATATATTTTGATTTTAGTTATTAGCAAATGATAGAATCAAATAGACTATCTAGACATGTCTCAAATGTAAAGACAAAATCAAAAGGATACTTCTTGTTGTTCGTTTCTTATACATAATTCTGTAACCACATTCGCGACAGCGAATAGGGTCTCTGGCTTTGATTTCATTTTCCTGGTGACATTCTACAAATAAACCATAAATACAATTCTGTTAAGTTAGACCAGACAACATTTTTAGTATCAATATTATCACATCTAAGAAGTTTTTCCATCACAACTAAATTCTGACTATTACAAAATACATATTCTTCATTTATTATTTATGTCACATTATCATCATCACCATTTAACGTCCATTTTTCCACACTAGCATGGGTTAGACAAGCCAAGTCAGATGACCATGTCTTGCTCATACAGAACTGATTTTGGTTTGCTTTTTATAGCTGGATGCCCTCCCTAACGCCAACCACATCTACAGTGTGGACTGGGTGCTTTCTATCATGACATCTACACGACCACTTTACAGTGTAGAACGGGCACTTTATGTCATGTAACCTATACAACCACTTTACAGTGTGGGCTGGGCATTTTTTGCTGTGACACCTACACAACCACTTGACTGTGTGGGCTGGGTGCTTTTTGTCATGATACCTACACAAGCACTTTACAATGTGGGCTGGGTGCTTTTTGTTGTGTCACCTACATGATCACTTTATAGTGTGGGTAAATATGTATATTTGAATACGAATTCTTAGATTCCTTGACATTTTGATCGTCTTCTTAAAGTCAATCAAAGCTGGAGATGTAGCTATTTTCACCTAAACAAGCTGAGATAATTAATATACCTGACCGCTTATATGATTATCAATTTACTGTATATAAGCTGAGAAAAATCTGACAAAAAAAAAAAAAAAATCGATGGTAAAATGTAAATTATATTCGATATCGATATTTTGCCGCTTTTCACCAACTTCAAATTTTATGTAAATAAGGTGGTACAATATCTGGAGTGAAACACTATTTTCTTTTACAACATCGTCATTGGTGTTATTTATGCATTCATTCCCTTGAAAATATTTCCAACAAATTTTTATAATTTGAACTATTTAATGCTTTAATATCCCATACACATGCCCATGCGCACACCAATGTTTTTCTCAGACTTAATACTTTTTCTTTTAATCTTACGTAAGATTGAAATCTCACTTCTGACTTCTATATTATTGCACTCTCCTTTCTCCGTCTCACTTGCTGTCCCTCCCTCTATGAATCCCTATACTCTCAGCATGCATATGAGTGGTTGGAAATAAACCTAAATTTGAAAAAACTTGTTGAAACTATAAAATGGATGAAATGGTAAATCATTATGTAATGGAGTTGTGAAACAAAAACTAAACTTTAAACAACATCATCGAAACATAATAAATTGATTAGTTGACTTTGCTTATAAATGGGGTTTAGATTTTTGCCCATTTCTCAGACATAAAATAGGGGGTTGGCTTATATTCAAGTATGTATTGTAGTTATTTCATTCACTGTTATAAGCAGTAGAACATAAAATTACCAAGTGTTTGATAGTTCCCAATGATGAGCCCAAATCCTCTCATCATACATGTTACTAATAGTAATGAGCTTTGTTGATTTTATCTTTTAATTGTGCCTTTATGACCTAAGAGGTTATGTAAATCACATGAATTGAAGAAAGAAAATTGATTAATACTTAGCTAGAGTTAAATAACTATTTGATCTTGTCATATCACATATGAAATATAGGATGGAAAAACATGGACAGGAAGGCATTAAAGTGATCATTTCAATGTTCTCATATTTAAATCAATGAGAATTTTTCATCTCATCTATAGACCAAAGGCATGACTACCTCAACATCTTCCACTACCTCTTTTTTACAACTATATTTTCACTACAGCTATCACCAGTTCTAATGAGTTTGATTTAAGAAACACAAACTATTAACAATCTGAACAGTTTGTGGATGGACTTCATTCTATAGGGGTTCTTATTGCTAACTACACCTTAAATCTGCCAAAGTACCAAAGATTTATATATATCTATATCTTTTGTGTACCCATTGCTATGGTATACATTGCCATAGCAGTTAGGATTTATTTCTGCCAAAGTTTTTAAATTTCTAAACTTTACCATGATGAAATAAATTGGAATGACATTTAGATCCACCTGTATGTATTAAAACCAAATGAGGAAATTATTTTACCTCCACATATATAAATCATTGCACTTTTTCTTGCAGTTGCCTGGTTATTGTCTTTGTTTTGCTGCTCCATTGCTTGATTGCTGTAGTAAGACAAATCAATAATCAATTGTAAATAAATAAGAGTCCAACTCTATAGTTTGTGATAGTATAAATACTGCAAATAGAGAGGAGACAGGTTATTGGGGCAAAATAACAAAAAAGAAACAACATTGACTATGCATTTTTCCAAATCATTATTCAGTACCATCCTTGCTAACAGTGACAATATTCAATATTTAATCTATTTGAGAGTACAAAGACATAGAAAACAGCCATAAAATTGACAATGTTGATGACTTGCATTTATTGACAAAAATGTTTAAATGTTGTCTGTCACGAAGTGAAAAGTATACACTGCCAGTGATTCATTCAGGTTTACTGCTGCATTAAGGAAACAAAAGCCCAATTCACTCAGAGCCGGTTAACAAAAGGGTTAAGGATGAATCTTGGAAGACTGCATATGTAGTAACAGCACAGTCGAAGGTGTGGGAGTAGTACTCAGTACTTTGACGTGGGCCCCACCAAAGCATGTAGAATTATAGTGCCTTGAAAGAGAATACCAATATCGGCTGTTGGATAGACTTAAAAAGACAAGATGACCATAGCTGACCTGAAGCTAGTATCGGCAGCTCTCTGGTAGGTTTGTGGTAGAACCTGTAGCAGTAGAGACTTCCGGCATTTTTTACCCTAGGACAACTATTGGAGTGGAGTTCGCTGCCCGGAGGTTCGAGCCCGTGAGGTGGAGTGGCTGTTTCAGCATGTCTCCGGGGCAATGTGTTCTCCATCCTGTCGGTTGGGACCCAAAGGCGGAGGCTAAGTTAGTTAGAGGTGGAAGATACTCGTTCGGACGCCATACATTTCCTCTTCTCATCCCGCTTTCACTCACTCTATGTATTATGTATGCGCTTCTTCATGTGATATCAACATTCTCTCTATTCCAATTTTAGAATACCTAATGTCGAAGCAAGTTCTTTCACTTTAATGACTGTATTTTTACAAAGAATAACAGTAGTACACAATACGGTAACAACACCGCACACTGGACCTTTCGTTTTTAGTTTGTACCTATGAACAAAGTCTATTTCGTAATAATATATGTTTGATTTAGATATGCTATTATTGTTTAGCACCGAGTTAGCTCTGACCGAGCAGAATTATGAAGAAAGATGTTCCAGCGAATACAAACGGCCGAAATGGTTTTCCTCCGAAGGGTCTTTGGAGTAACGTTACTCGATAGAATACGTAGCTCGGAGATCAGAGTCACTCCAGGTGGAGCCACTACTCTCCGAATTGAGAGATCACAGCTCCGATACTATGGGTATGTGGTTAGAATGTCTCAGGAAAGAATCGCTGGTCAGATTTTATGGGCAAAACCAACCAGCAGGAGACACGGGGGTAGACCCTGAACAAGATGGTTGGATAATATCCCTGAGTTCGGCTGGTCTCGCTTGGAGATCCAGCCGGATCAGTTATGTGACAGGACTCGCTGGAAGGAGTGCTTGAGGACTCTGGCCCCACATTCTTCTCAGGAATAAGTGGAAGAAGAAGGAAGGACGTTCCAGCGTGACCATCACATCTTTTTTCTCTCGGATATAGCGTAGCCAGGACTACATTATCCACTTCGTTTTTTCTCTTTCAAGAGGGTAGTGTGATTTTTTGAATTGGTTTCTATTTCTAGGAAGTCCAAAGTCTACATAGAGGCTCAAAGATAGAACAATGACGTATAAGGCTTCTTCGTTTATTCGGCTTCATCTATATATATATTTAAACTGGCATTTAAATAATTGCTTCTACTTTAGGCACAAGGCCAGAAATTACCCAGTGCATTACTGGTACTTTATTTTATCGACCCCGTAAGGATGAAAGGCAAAGTCAACCTCGGCGGGATTTGAACTGGCATTTAAATAATATTAACACGTGGTAACAATGTGGAGTGAATAGAGTATATTGTTTTGCAAACATTTTGTTAAATTGCTTCAAATAAACGTAATTAAATATTGAATTATTAGATAAGGAATAACAACAATAGAAATAGCTAAAACTACAAGGAGTAAATAGTATAAATGAACTTACAGTTAACAAAATAAAATTATGGGAAGTTGGTGAATACGAAGCTTAGAAATATCAAGAATAATCGAGAGTTAGAAAAAGATACATTCGCGTTGACGAGAGTTGGTGAATCTCCTGAGAAAAATTTTTTTTTTAGTTTATCAGTTCCACTGAAAATGATTTTTGTTTACATAATTAACAGTTGTAGTTTATGTTCGTAAAATAAATTAATAAAATAAAGTTTATCTTAAATTTGTTTACATTGTGGCTTCCGTAACGATGTCGTGACCATGCCATACTTCCGGTTAAAATGTTTCGTTGTAATCGTGTTAACCATAGTGATGTCTCGCCGACTTTCAGGTGCTACTTGTGTTGCTATAAATGCTAATGAAATTCTCTTAGTCCCTCTTGTTTTGCCGTAATTCATCATAATGCGTAGACATGTATTTCTATGGCGAACACGTCATTGATTAACACGAACTCTCACGTCTCAAATAATAAAGGATGGGGATCGGTAATATTTCTAGCTTGTCTCCCTTGATTAAAAAAAACCCAGAATTAGTCGTTTAGTTTGCATATTGAGACCCCCAACCCATCCTATTTATTTTATAATGTATGGGATTTCTAGTAATGTACTTTTTTTTGTCAGGTAAAATGTTTTTTAATGTCTAATGAAAATTGTTTATCGTAGGAATGCTACAACTTAAAATAAAATTTCACTGGAGATAGATTAGCAAAATTAAATAAGTGGGAGGGGTGGAATAAGACCGTTTTGGAGGGTGTGGTTTGGTACTGTAGTATTTACCAGAGCAAGAACAAAGTTTGGGCACTACAACGCTATTAGCTGTCAGTCGAAGCAGCCGATGAAAGCAAAACATCGTTTATTTCCGTATTACTACCACGCGTAAGTGGAGTTACTTAACTTAAATTTTTTAATTTTTTAACGCGTTTTTTATTTTTTTTTTATTAAAGCATATAAATGTAAGTGGAGTTACTTAAATGAAAATATAGGTAGCCCTTAAAAGGGCCAAATTAGAATATACCGCTGCGTTTTTACAGTTTTACTAGTTACACATACACACGCACACACATATATATACACACGGTGTCCCCCCTCCAAAATATATACACACTTTGATTACTTTGTTGTTGAAGTGTGTATACATTTTTTGGGACACTGTGTTTGTATATATATATATATAAAATATTTATATTACAACACAACGGAAAATACTGTATATATATATATATATATTGGGGGAAGGGAGAAATTTTTGGATGCTATACCTGACATAATAAAAAACCAAAATACACCCCTAACATTTGTCGGAATATCAATCACGAGAGTAGATAAATAAATATATAAATACATAAATAGGAAATGATAGAAAAGGAAAAGAAAATCAATACATTATGTAATATTCCCAGTCACCCCTAAATTTTCCCTAAATCTCAAAACCGGGAGGGAAAAGTCCGAGGGTTAAAATCCCAAATGATGGTACCTCAAATACTAGTGTATCCTTTCGCATTCTCTATTACTGCTTCCCCGTTCTCTCTGTTTCTCTCGCCTTCTTTCGCCCCCTATGTCAGTTACACTTTCTCTCGACTGACCTCTTCCTCGCACTTCCACTCACTCACTCTCTGTTTCTCCCCTTCTCACTTCCTCCCATTTGGCTAGTAGTGGGGTCCTTTCTTGCTCACATCTCACACACGTCGGACGGTCTGTATTTTGATCGCTCGTGAAATCCACCCAGTTTATGCTGACCGGATAACCATGTTGCTTGTTTTTTTCCTATCTTCAGTTTGCTTTTATCCTTCTATGTTGTTTACTTGTCTCACTCGCTTTACGCGATTCACTTGTCCCAATAGCTTTTTTTAGTTATTGCTCGCACCAACCTGAGGTATATGATTTTTAATGCGATGAAATACCAATGATGGTTGGCAAATCACTGACGAGGGACTAATTTTATCATATGTAACCCATGTGCAACCACGCAGTATTTCTCTTTCTTCTCATGTTTTATATATATATATATATATATATATATATATATATATATATATATATATATATTTATTAAAATAACAGATTAAAGTTTAAGCAAAGAATCGCTGCTTTCACCCTTAACGGGATCTTCTGAAACTAACAAAGTCAATCTGTAAACGCAGAACTGGATATTTTAAAAAACGTTGCAACCGGAGGAAGACAGGAAGACGATACTTTGGTTCGTGGTAACGTTCGCTGGCAAAGAACGGGAAAAAACGAATAATACGTCATTAATAGGAGCGGTGAAAAACAATTACGCGCAAAGACAAAACCACGTTTATGGTATAAAAGAGGTCGTAGACTAATGTTCTCTTAGGTGGTGCATAGAGACGTTCTCTGGCAATGAACGAAAAAACGAAGATAATAAGTCATATGTGGAGCGTGGAGAACAATAGCACGCAAAGACAAAACCACGTAAATGGTATAGCAGAAATCGTAGACTAAAATTCTCGAGCCCTCTTTGGATTTTAGCCTTCAATTTTATTATTATTACTATATATATATATATATATATATATATATATATATGTCAAAATCTTTCCCTCTGTCTATCTCTTTCCCTCTCTGTCTATCTTTTGCCATAAAAACGATAATGATAATCAATTCAATTAAGAAATATATATATATATATATATTATTAGTATTATTATTAAAATTAAATACCATTTATTCTGCGGCAGAGAGCTTCATCTTCTCCATCATTCGCTCCTCCAGAATCGTAGTACTCGTCGTTATTGTATGTGTGTGTTTCTGCGTATATATATATATGTGGTGTGTATATGTATATATGTTTGCGATCGCCACTCTCGCCCTTCGTGAGGAGAATGCTGTGTACGTATGTATATATATATATATGTGTGTATGTGTGTGCTTGGAATATTTACCAATGGTTGGTATATCGATGAACCTCTGATAGGCTTATACAGAATTAATGGATCTCGTATCGGTTCCTTTCGTTCGATCACCAAGAACTACACACACATTTGAATTTATAATGTAGATGGTTAAATGTTTCACAAACACTTGTACTCCCTTACTTTAACATACCCCTCCCCCATATACACATACTATGTGGGCACTCAGTTTGCTAAAAATAACAGCCAATTCTTTCCACCCACCTTAAAAAAATATTAAGAAAGAACACGATGTCCGATAATGTACTTATTAGATACACCTAAAACGACGGGATGGTCGTGGCTGGAATACCGTTGATCATAATGGAATTCTGTGGTTTAGTCAAGGTTGACCTAGGGCTAAACAACAACCCTTGCCCCTCAGGTGAAGGGGCCTTACTATCATGGAACGGGAATATTGTGATGGGACCCGACTTTTCCCCGCCCCCCTCGGTCTAGCCTCGCAGGTACAGTCGAGTCCGCTTAAGAGTATACCCTCGGGAATGGAAAATAGTATACTCTTATCCGGACTAAGTAAAAATATTCCATAGTATTATTATTTTGAGTCTTTCAATGATTAACAATCGCTTTATTATCGTTTAAAATGCAAGTCAACAAAACTCTCTTGCAACATTGTAGAGTGAATGTAAAATTTTATAAGCTTCAGCTTTGAGAAACTACTCTCACCATTTTCCATCGATACTGGAAGTGTGAAAAGGATGCTCAATGCAATAGCATCATTTGAGCGATATAAAAAATTTTCCCGATTTTAGAATTATTCCAGTTTATCATTTTTCCGAACTTACAAGGAAAAAATACGTATATACGTATTCACATATTTAGAGGTAATATCACGTGAACACAATCACGTGACAAATCACATTATTCTTTCAAAAGGAAAAGTTTGGCGCCAAATTCTCTTAGTGTTGTCTGAGGAACCGGGGTTATTCCATTTCTGTCAACAACTTACTGGCGAAACAGACCTCTTTGGATTTGTACGTGTTATATAGTTATAGAGGTATTTATTTACGCTTTAATTTATATTTTTAATTATCGTGTCTATAGTCTGCCTTTCATAGGTTATAGATTCCATACACTGGTGGTTTTTTCCCTGTTTTATTGATAGCGCACTGTATATCTCTCTCTAGTGTGTTACCTTTTCAACATATTATATATATATATATATATATATATATATATATATATATATATATATAAGTGTGTGTGTGTGTTTGTATATAAAAATAAAGAAGAAAGACGGTATCACTTGTTCATCCCTATTTATTTTATTATACTTATTTCGAAGACATATGTCATTTGTATAATATCTGCCCTACGTGTTTTCTTCCGACAAAAATCCATGCAAGATGTAAATATCCATTGATATCCGTTGATATGAGAACACGTAGGGCCGATGTTATACAAATGAAATACGCATAATAAAATAAATAGGGATGGGAAAATGATACCGTCTTTCTTGTTTATTATTATAACCTGCCGAGGTTAACTTTGCCTTTCATCCTTATGCGGTCGATAAAATAAAGTACCAGTAATACACTGGGTAATTGCTGGCCCTGTGCCAAAGTAGAAACAATTATTATAATAAAACTCCGTATAAACATAAACTGTTGAGTGTTTGTCATCTCTTATGAAAGAGTCGACAGATTTTCAATCAACCAACTTTCCTTAGTTGAATAAATATATGTATGTATATATATACGTATATTTTCTTTAATATTGCAACATTAAAGGAATATATTCTTCTGAAAGAATCGCGAGCAATTTATAATGTTATTTAAGCATTGGTAATGTTATTTATGTATATATTTAAAACATATTTGCTATGTTATTCTACTGTACATTTATTTATATGCTTTGTATATATTATATATACACAAATAATGAATCTGTATATTAAAACATCGTTTGTATTATTCAATCAGTTTATTGAACAACTAGAATGCTCATCGTCAAGTACTTTATATATATATATATATATATATGTGTGTGTGTGTGTGTATGTATGTATTAATCTATATATATGTATATATATGTATGTATATCTATATATATGTGTGTGTATGTATATATACGTGTGTATGTATATATATATGTGTGTGTATGCATATATGTATGTGTATGCATATGTGTGTGTATGTATATATATATATGTGTGTATGCATATATGTGTGTGTGTATGTATATATATGTATGTATATATATATATGTATATATATATATGAAGATAAATTAACGGAGCCATAGAGTCGCGTTATTCCCTGTAAATTATGTGCTCAAAGGGAAAGGAATCCTATACATATTGTATATGTATATATATATGCATGTATGTATATGTGTATATATATGCATGTATATCTGTATTTGTATATATGTATATGTGTGTATGTATGTATATATATGAATGTATATATATATATATATATATATATATATATATATATATATATATATATATATATATATATATGTATGTGTATATATATAGGTGTAATCTGAACAGTATGGTAGAATATTAAGTGTTAAATGTTAATTGAACAAGTACTTTCATGCTTTCGCAATCTTCAGGTTCATATTCTATGGTGACACTCAAGTTTGTAATTTTCAACTGTAATGAGATGGGGAAATTTTGAGCCTTATATACAGTGAAAAGTGGCTAGAGAATGCTAAATTTTGCAAACTGTATTTCGACCAATTGGTGTGTAGTTTCACTGGATTACTGAAGCTGTTTGGTTTAGGCATCATGGTTGGTTGAGCATGTCTAACAACTTCTATTTGGCTCTATGCAAAGCATCTATTGTTTTGCTATTTTTAGAAAGGATGTAAATAGCATTTTCTAGGGTTTTTATACCCCTAAGAATTATTATTGTTCATTTAGCTTGGGTTGGAATTTATCAATAAAATTCTTTTCTTTGATTTTTCTCTTGATTTCACTTGGCCTGTGTAATTTGTAGAATGGAAATATTATAAATATTTTCTGACCACATGTTGCTAGATGGTTACTCAGGGGTATCTGACGGACATTTGGGTCTATGATTTGCTGTCGGTGCATCCGTGCACGTTCCGATAGTGCATTTCCAGTTTGACCGACATATAGTTCTTCACTATTCGGGCATTTAATACAGTAAATTAGATTTCTGCTTTTGCAGTTCATATTTGCATTTGGGAATATTTTTCAAAATTCCAACCCAAGCTAAATGAACAATAATAATTCTTAGGGGTATAAAAATTACCCCAACCCTTAAACTAAACCCTAAACTATACCCCAACCATAAAACTAAACCCTAAACATTACCCCAACCCTAAAACTAAACCCTAAACTTTACCCCAAACCTAAAACTAAACCCTAAACTTTACCCCAAACCTAAAACTAAACCCTAAACTTTACCCCAAACCTAAAACTAAACCCTAAACTTTACCCCAACCCTAAAACTAAACCCTAAACTTTACCCCAACCCTAAAACTAAACCCTAAACATTACCCCAACCCTAAACCTAACCCAGGGAAATAAGTTGATTGGAAGCATCTAGGAGGTCAGATTAATTAATAGCACAGGAAATATACCGAAAATGATTAAGTCCCACAACATGTGAGTGGGGTGTAGATCTGCAAAACTCTTCCCCTCTCCCTCTCCTCTTTCTCCAAAGCTAGTTGTTTGTGACTGGTTTGGAAGTCATATTCACTGATAACGCATGAAAATAGAATCAAAGAGAAAATTCTGAGTAAGCAGGGGTTATCCTGGATGAATAGGATGAATAGGATGAAAAAATTTCACATCACATCACACCACATCAAATCACTCCGCACGCCATCACATCACATCACGTCACGTCACGTCACGTCTCATCTCGTCACGTCTC
The DNA here is from genome assembly GCA_964016885.1 of Eledone cirrhosa. NCBI lineage: Eukaryota > Metazoa > Mollusca > Cephalopoda > Octopoda > Eledonidae > Eledone > Eledone cirrhosa. The sequence continues at coordinate 304,008,446 of OZ024740.1, forward strand.
ATCTCGTCTCGTCTCGTCTCGCCTCGCCTCATTTCACCACGCCACGCCACATTTCATCACATCACATCACACCACATCACATCACATCACGTCACGTCTCGTCTTGTCTCGTCTCGCCTCGCCTCATTTCTCCACGCCACGCCACATTTCATCACATCACATCACATTTCACCACACCACGCCACATCACATCATATGCCATCACACCACATGCTACCACACTACATCCCACCACACTCCACTACACCATATCCCCCACCCTACATTGAACCACACTCCACTACACCACACCACTGTCCACTACACTAAACCACACTCCACTACACTACACCACACCACACTACTGTCTATTTGACTGTTTTCTATATCGTAGGTATGTCCAGTTACAGTAAGAGAAAGAAAGTTATTTCAAAGGATCTGAGTAAGTAAACACTTCATTGACCATCATTTTAAGCAGAATCTCAGTGTAGTTTTAAATTGACCTTTTCATATGATTACACCTCAGTCTTAACTTAATCACCTGTAGATGGTTGCTACATGTAATGTTAAAATTAGTTAAACACTGTTTCCCCCTTCTCATCACATGTGGATGCTACATGTGTATTGTTAACATTAATCTAACGTTGTGCCCCCCCCCCCCCCCCCCCGCCTCACCATATCATACCACACCACATCACACCATGTTGTACCACACCAGACCACATAACACTATGCTATACCATATATATATATATATATATATATATATGAGCTCCCCACTCGTTATATTAACTGTATCTCCTCGGTGTTTCGTGAAAGTCTGAGAGATCAGCTATATATTTGTTTACAATTTTTTTTTATATTTAGATGGAAAAGAAGGAAAAGACGACGAAACAGACGACTAAAATGAAAATCACAACAAAGACAAAGAAGACACGGGAAACAAAGATGACGAAAAGAAGAAGAAAGTATGATCTCAGTTCAGTCTAAACCTAATGATTTATAGATATGATCTTAGTTCAGTCTTAACCTAATGACCTGTAGATACGATCTATTTAGGTTTAACCTAAACATTCAAAGATATTTGTATATACTTTTGTTGATGTTTGACATTGTTTTTTTAGTTATGAAATAGCTTATAAGCTACATTATAGGATCACAGTGCATGAGCACACTGCTCTTTAAATTAACTTTATCTCCTCAGCACTTTGTAAAGTCTGAGAGATAGGCAACATATATGTTTTACATTCTTTGTTTTTGGTATTTAGATGGGAGAGGAGAAGATAAAGGCACAGAAGAAGTCAAAGGCACAGAAGCAGTCAAAGGCACAGAACCAGTCAAAGGCACAGAAGAAAACAAAGGCACAGAAGGAGACAAAGAAAATGAACAAGAAGAACAATTATTATTACTATTACTATTATTATTGTTATTATTATTTGTATTATTATAATCAAACTAAGCCACACTACATCAATCTATACCATACCACACCACACTGACAAACATTATACCATACCACATTATCCAACACCACACTACGAAACACTGTACGACCTCACATCAGACCATGCTATGAAACAATATACCATACTACACTATACAACAATAGACAACACCACACAAGACTATGAAACACTATACTTTACCACACTATATCACACCACTCAAGTTAGAGAGGATCAACTTTTTTCCTGGAAAGTAGAAAACCTAACTTTAAGCTAAAACCGAACTTTAAAAATAACACTTACCCTAACACTTGCACTCACACATGCTCTAACACTTGCACTCACACATGCTCTAACAGTGAACTTAGCGCTAACATGAAAACTAACACAAACACAAAATCTGAAAACTAACATTAAATAGAAAATTAACACAAACACTAACCTGAACACTAACACTAAAACTGACACTAACACTAACCTGAACACCAGCACTAAAACTAACACTACCGTAAACACTAATACAAACACTAACACTAACCTGAACACTTACACTAAAACTAACATTAGCACAAACATTAGCCTGAACACTAGCACTAAAATTAACACTACCATAAACACTAACACTGACCTGAGCACTAACACTAAAAGTAACACTAACACAAACACTAATCTGAAAACTGATACTAACCAGAAAACTAAGCTAACATTAACTTCAACACTAAAACAAACACTAACGCTAACAGAGATACTAACACAAATATTAACACAAAAACAAACACTAACACAATCTCTAACACTAACCTCAACACTAACACTAAAACTAACATTAACTTGAACACTAACTCTAACTTGAAAACTAAGCTAACATTAACCTGAACACTAACATAAACACTAATGCTAACACTAACAGAAATACTAATGCTAACATTAACGCTAACCTTAACACAAAAACAAAGACTAACGCTAACACAATCACTAACACTAATGGAAACATCAAACACTAATGCTAACAGAGATACTAACACAAATATTAACACAAAAACAAATACTAACACTAACATAATCTCTAACACTAACCTTAACACTAAAACTAACACTAACATTAACTTGAACACTAACACTAACCTGAACACTTACACTAAAACTAACACTAACAGAGATACTAACAGAAATATTAACACAAAAACAAACACTATCACAATCTCTAACACTAAAACTAACATTAACTTGAACACTAACACTAACCTGAAAACTAAGCTAACATTAACCTGAACACTAACACAAACACTCATGCTAACACTAACAGAAATACTAATGCTAACATTAACACAAAAACAAAGACTAACGCTAACACAATCACTAACACTAATGGAAACATCAATCACTAATGCTAACAGAGATACTAACACAAATATTAACACAAAAACAAACACTAACACAATCTCTAACACTAACCTTAACACTAAAACTAGCATTAACACTAACATAACTTGAACACTAACACTAACCTGAACACTTACACTAAAACTAACATTAACCTAAACACTAGCACTAAAACTAACACTACCATAAACAGTAACACAAACACTACCATAAAAACTAACACTAAAAAAAACACTAACACTAACCTGAACACTAACACTAAAACTAACACGAAAACTGATACTAACCAGAAAACTAAGCTAACATTAACCTCAACACTAAAACAAACACTAACATTAACAGAAAAACAAAGACTAGCACTAAACACTGATGGAAACACTAACACAAACATTAACACAAAATAAAACACTAACACTAATGGAAAAAATAACACTAACACTAAAACTAACACTACCATAAACAGTAACACAAACACTAACACTGATCTGAGCACTAACAGTAACACTAACACTACCATAAAAACTAACACTAAAAAAAACACTAACACTAACCTGAACACTAACACTAAAACTAACCCGAAAACTGATACTAACCAGAAAACTAAGCTAACATTAACAGAAAAACAAAGACTAGCACTAACACTAATGGAAACACTAACACAAACATTGACACAAAATAAAACACTAACACTAATGGAAAAAATAACACTAACACTACCGTAAACACTAACACTAACCTGAACACTAACACTAAAACTGACATTAACACGAACATTAACCTGAACACTAACACTACCACTAAAACTAACACTACCATAAACCACTAACCTGAGCACTAACACTAAAAGTAACACGAGCCCTAACCTGAAAACTAACACTAACCAGAAAACTAAGTCAACATTAACCTGAACACTAACACAAACACTAACACGAACACTAATGGAAACACTAACACTAACACCAATGCTGACACTGACGAAGATGGCTATGCTGGCACAAACGCTAGCGCAAATGTTGACACAATCGCTTACGCTGACACAAACACTAACGTGAATACTGATGCAGGTGCAAAGCCAAATGCTGACAAAGACTCTGACGCACACGCTGATGTAAATGCTACACAGACTCTAACGCTAACGTGGACACTGACACAAATGCTCACGCTGATGCAAACACTAAAGCAAATGCAGACACTAATGCAAACACAGACGCAAATGTTGATGCAGATGTTAAAGCAAACGTAAATGCTGACACAAACGATGACAGCGATGCTAATGTGAACCTTAACGCAGACGTAAACATTGACGTAGAAGCTAAAGGAAACACTGATGCAAACACTAATGAAAATGCTGACGCAGACGCTGACACAGACGCTAACACACGTTAACACAGATACTAACGTAAACACTGACGCAGATGCTAATATAAACAATGACGCAGACGCTAACATAAACGCTGACACAGATGCTGACACACGTTGACGCTAATGTAAACGATGACGCAGACGCTAATGTAAACGATGACGTAGAAGCTAACGTAAACGCTGACACAGACGCAAATGTAAACGCTGACACTGATGTAGATGTAAATACAGACACTGACACAGACGCTGACGTAGAAGCTAACACAAACGCTGACACAGACACTAATGTAAGCGCTGACGTAGAAGCTAATGTAGATGCTGACATAGAAGCTAATGTAAACGATGACGTAGATGTTAACGTAGACGCTGACGTAGAAGCTAACGTAGACGCTGATGTAGAAGCTAACGTAAACGCTGACGTAGAAGCTAACAAAACGCTGACGTAGTTGTTAACGTAGATGCAGGCGTAGAAATTAGCGTTTACCCTTACCGCCGAAGCTGATCTCCAAAACGCAATTGCTGATGCGGATTGCTAAAGCCAAGCTAACGCTGACACAAAGGTTGAGGCAGTTTTGCCGGCGCTGACGTGTATGCTGACGCTAACGCAAATGCTGATGCGGACGCTAGGGCTAAGGCTAACGCTAACGCTGATGCAAATGCTGAAGTTAACGCTTACATGGGATATGCAGACGCTGCAATGATGCGGACGCCACAGGAAAGGTTAATGGAAACGCCAATGCTAACGGAAACGCTGACGTAGACGTTACGGAAACGCTGACGTAGAAGCTAACGTAAACGCTGACACAGACGCTAACGTAAATGCTGACACAGACGCTAACGTAAACACTGACGTTAACTGAAACGTTGACGCTGATGTAGATGTAAATACTGACGCTGACACAGATGTGGTCGGAAACGCTGACATAGATGCTAACGTAAACACTGACGTAGAAGCTAACGGAAACACTGACACAGACGCTAACGGAAATGCTGACAAAGACGTTAAAGGAAACGCTGTCGCAAACGCTAATGCTAATGTGAATGCAGATGCTGACGCAAATGCTAACCCCTGCACAAATGCAAACGCTAATGCTAACACTGACTCAAACCCTAATGCAAATGCTGACGTGCACGCTGATGCAAACGCTGACACTGAGGGAAATACTGACACTGACACAAGTGCTGACATGGACGCTAATGATAATGCTGACTCAGAAGCTGACGTAGACGTAGGCACTGAAACAAACACTAATGCTAACACTAATCTTGACTCAGACGCTAAGGAAATGCTGACACAATCACTATCACCAATGCAGACGCTGACGCAAATGCTGACATAGATGCTGGCACTTACGCAAACACTAAGGCTAATCCAAACACTAACGCAGATGCTAACACCAGTCTACATAGACACTAACACAAAAGCTTACATAGATGCTTATGCAAATGCTAACGCTGATGCAGACAATAACGCAAACAGTAACTGTAAGAGTAACAGTTACAGTAGCACTAACAGTGACAGTAATGCTAACAGTAACACAGTCACTAACAATAAACTTACCATTAACAGTAAAACTTACCCTAACACTAACCATAAATTTAACATTAACCCAGAGAAAAAAGTCATTTGCAATCGCATTTAAGGTCACTCTTTAAGATATAGAAGATAGGCATTACATTTTAATGATTTTAATTTAAAGAGAATCACGCTATACGATGCAACACAATAACACACCTCACCACACTAACCTACACTACACCAAACCAGATTATACCATACCTTGGTAAATTTATGATAGGTTTCCATGTTATAACTACACCAAACTAAACCATACCAAACTACACCAAACCAAACCACACCAAACCAAACCACACCATAACAAACTACACCATACTACATCACACCATGCTATTGAACTCAGTGTGAAACATTTTCTTCCTGCTTTTTTGTCTTTTTTGTGTGTGTGCTTACCACACAATCTGACATTAAAAGTGTTCGCAATTAACTATTTTTTGCACATATTATCAATGAAGACTTTGAAACCTGTTAAAAATGACTAGTGGTTAGAGCATTGGCCTTGCAATCGAAAGGTTGTGAGTTCAATTATCAGACCAGGTGGTGTGTTGTTTCCTTGAGCAAGACACTTTATTTCACATTGCTCCAGTTTACTCAGCTGTAGAAATGAGATGATAGGGACTGGAGTCCCTATCATTCCACTGCAAAGTGGTCGTGTAGGTGCCACAGCAAAAACCACCCAGCACTCACTGTAAATGAGGTTGGTGTTAGGAAGGGCATCCAGCTGTAGAAATCAAGCCAGAATCAGTTCCCGTCCCACCCTTGGACGTAAAATGATGATGATGATGGTAAAAGCATAGTCGGCTGTGAGCATGTTGGAGGTTGGAAAACCATACCACATTAAACTACATCAAACTACACCATACTACATCACACCATGCTATTAATCTCAGTGAGAACATTTTTCTTCCTTTTTTTTTTTTTTCTGTGTGTGTGTGCTTACCACCTAATCTGATATCAAAGGTGCTCACAAATGACTATTTTTTTACACATTATCAATGTATATAACTTGTAAACCTATCATTTGCAATAGGTTCCCATGTCATAACTACGACAATCCAAATCACACCATAACAAACTACACCATTCTACATCACACCATGCTTTTGATCTCAGTGTGAAAAATTTTCTTCCTGTTTCTTTTTTTTTTTGTGTGTGTTCTTACCACCCAATTTGACATAAAAGGTGCTCGCAAATTACTATTTTATGCACATATTATCAATGGTTATGACATGGAAACCTGATGAAAATGACTAGCTTTGTAGAAAAAAGAGGGAGGATGTGGGTGGAAATACCATTTACAAAGCTAGCCATTTTTTATTGCAGCGGAAGTCATATTTTTTGTTAATATGCTAAAAGCATAGTCCACTGCGAGCTCCTTGGAAGTTGATAGCACATGCAAAAATGAAGGAAAAATTTTTTTTCTAACATAAATCAAAGTGGAAATTTAAATCCTCACTTATAACAAAGCACACCACAGCACATTAATCTACCCCAATCCAGACAAATAAATTCACCATAACCATACTTCACTATATGGTAAATTTATTACAGAACACCTACTCCTACCATTACATCACACCATGGTACGGACGTCAGTGTGACAAATTTGCTACCTGCTTTTTTTTTTGTGGTTACCACCTCAAACTAACATCAAAGATGCTTGCAAATGACTATTTCCCCACACATTATCAATGAATATGACATGGGAATCTATCGTTTACAATTGGTTTCCATTTCATAACTTCACCAAACCACACCATACCAAGTTACACCATACTACATCACACCAAGCTATTGATCTTGGTGTGAAACATTTTCTTCCCGTTTCCTTTTTTTTTGTGTGTGTGTGCTTACCACTCAATCTGACATTAAAGGTGGTCCCAATTGACTATTTTTTTTCCATTTATCAATCATTATGACATGGAAACCTGTCGAAAATGACTATCTTTGTAGAAACTTCACCAAACCACACCATACTACATCACACCAAGATTGTGGTGTGACAAATTTTCATTTGGCATTTTATTTTTTTTTTTTTTTGTGTGCTTACCACCCAATTTGACATAAATGGTGCTTGCAAATTACTATTTTATGCACATATTATCAATGGTTATGACATGGAAACCTGATGAAAATGACTAGCTTTGTAGAAAAAAGAAGCAGGATGAGGTTGGAAATACCATTGACGAAGCTAGCCATTTATTATTGCAGCGGAAGCCGTATTTTTTGTTAATATGCTAAAAGCATAGTCCACTGCGAGCTCCTTGGAAGTTGATAGCACATGCAAAAATGAAGGAAAATTTTTTTTTCTAACATAAATCAAAGTGGAAATTTAAATCCTCACTTGACAAAGCACACCACAGCACATTAATCTACCCCAATCCACACCATATACTTCACCATAACCATACTTCACCATATGGTATTACAGAACACCTACTCTTACCATTTACATCACACCAATGCTCGCAGTTGACTATTTTTTTCACATATTATGAATGAATATAACTTTGAAACCTAACGTCAATGATTAGCTTTGTAGAAAAATGAAGGCAGAAAGTGGGTGGAAAAACCATTCACAAAGCTAGTCATTTTTAATTGCAGTGGAAATCATATTTGTTGTTAATATGCTAAAAAAATAGTCAATTGCAAGCATTTTGGAGGTCGGATTAGTTGATAGGACATAAAAAAACAAAGGAAAACAAATATTGTCTATATGTTCCTGTGGAAAGTCGGGTCTTCTGTATTACTGTGTGACGCCAGAGGTCATGGTCGTGTGTCATTGCCCTTGAGAGGTGCAATTGGGAAAGGTCGGCTTAGAAATATTTACTTCTGCGTTCACAGATTGATTTTTTTTTAGTTTCAGAAGATCCCATTAAGGGTGAAAGCAGCCGATTCTTTGCTTAAACTTTAATCTGTTATTTTAATAAATATTTGCTCTACAGTTTTTATATATTTGATATATATTTATCTTTAGCGAGCCCTCTTTGGATGTTAGTCTTCAAATTTATTATTATTACTATTTGGCTCCCTTGACTGAGTACTCTATTGACTTATATTCATCATGCAGAAACATCTGAATATTTCTACAAAGAACATACCCGTACCAAGCAGGAAGAAATAGCTAAAACTACGTCTCCACGAACCAAAGTATCGTCTTCCTGTCTTCCTTCGGTTGCAACGTTTTTCGAAATATTTTCTTCTGCGTTCATAGATTGATTTTTTTTTAGTTTCAGAAGATCCCATTAAGGGTGAAAGCAGCCGATTCTTTGCTTAAACTTTAATCTGTTGTTATTTTAATAAATATTTGCTCTCATCATCATCATCATCATCACCGTTTTACGTCCGTTCTTCCACGCTAGCATGGGTTAGACGGGTTGTCCTGTTGTGGGCAGTGTCTGGTCGGCTGACCATGCCTTGCTCATACAGGAACTGATCTGGCTTGATTTCTACAGCTGGATGCCCTTCCTAACACCAACCTCATTTACAGTGAGTGCTGGGTGCTTTTTCGTGGCGCCTACACGTCCACTTTACAGTGTGGGCTGGGTGCTTTTTTGCCGTGGCACCTCCACGACCACCTTGCAGTGGGAGGGTGTGGGGGCATATTGTTTATATGCTTCAGCATGTACCCATGGGAGGTCGGGTACCCTGTATTACTGCGTGACGCCAGAGGTCACGGTCGTGTGTCATTGACTTTGAGAGGTGTAGTTGGGTAAGGTCGGCTTTTATCACCTCATCCCAAGTCATCTTGGGTCTCCCCACTCCGCGGTTTCCATCAACTTCTAGTGCTCTGCACCTTTTTATGCAGCTGTCATCCTTCATACGCATCACATGTCCATACCAGCGTAACCGCCTCTCCTGCACGCAGCATTTGATTCCTCTTATGCTCAGTCTCTCTCTCAATTCCTTTATGCTTTGTCGTTCACGTATATTACTGTTACACATCCATCGGAGCATGCAGGCTTCGTTTCTCTCTAATCTACGTAAGTCTTCCACCTTCAGCGCCCAGGTCTCACTACCATGCAACATCGCTGTTCGGATACACGCATCATACAGTCTGCCTTTCATTCTGAGGGAGAAGCCTTTTGCAGCTAGCAGTGGTAGTAGTTCCCTAAACTTCTTCCATCCCGTTCTTACCCTAGTTATTGTACTTTCTGAGCACCCACCTCCGTTGCTAATTCGGTCACCTAGGTAGCAGAAGCTGTCTACTGTTTCTACAGGGCCCTCCCAGAGATTGGTGGTACTTGTTTCCTGTGGCTGTTTGCTTGCTGTTTCAGCACAGCTGCTGCATGTGAATCCTACATTCTTAATTAAGCTTCCTGAGATCCCGCTACATCTCTTGTGTACCCATTGTTTGCATTTGGGGCAAAGAATGGAGTTCCTACCTACACCTTTCCTACATACTGAGCAAGGCCATTTCCCTGAGGGGATCTGGGTTCTGTTTTCTCGTCTACTTATAAGGACCTTAGTCTTTGTCATGTTGACTTTGAGGCCCTTTCTCTCTAGTCCCTGCTTCCAGGTTTGGAATTTATTCTCTAGTTCTACCATAGATTCAGCTATGAGTGCGAGGTCATCAGCATACAGGAGTTCCCATGAGCATCCGGTCTTAAACTCCTCCGTTATTGCCTGCAGGACTATGATGAACAGGAGAGGGCTAAGAACAGAGCCCTGGTGGACCCCAACCTGTACGCTAAATTCCTCGCTATACTCATTGCCAATCCTAACTTTGCTGACTGCTCCCCTATACATGGCTTGTACCGCTGTCACAAGCCATTCATCTACTCCTAGTTTTCTAAGAGCCCACCAGATTACTGCACGTGGAACTCTGTCAAAGGCTTTCTCAAGGTCGACAAATGCCAAGTAGAGTGGCTTACTTTTAGCTAGGTACTTTTCCTGTAATTGCCTCACAAGGAAGAGGGCATCAGTGGTGCCTTTCCCTGGTACAAACCCAAATTGCATCTCGTCTATATTCACCCGGTCCCTAATCAGCTGTGCTATAACTCTTTCTGTTACTTTCATGACCTGGTCCATCAACTTTATACCTCTATAGTTTCCTCTATCTAGTGCATCGCCTTTACCTTTGTAGCAGTTGACAATGATGCTACTGCACCAATCTTTTGGTATGGCCCCCTCTAGTATTACCTGGTTAACGATACGTGTGGTTATAGTGTGACCTACAGACCCAGATGCCTTCAGCATCTCGGCAGCTATACCCGATGGACCGGTTGCCTTCCCTATCTTCATATCTCTGATTGCCTTACTTACTACGCTGCCGCTGACTTGCTCTATGGTTCTTATATAATTGATATATATTTATCCCTATCAAGCCCTCTTTGGATTTTAGTCTTCATATGTATTATTATTACTCATATATATATATACTCTTTTACTCTTTTACCTGTTTCAGCCATCCGGCTGAGGCCATGCTGGGGCACCGCCCTTTATATATATATATATAATGGAAAAATTTGAACAGGAACAAAACAGAGAGGCAGTACAACGAATGTTTATTAATTTCACGCTCTGGAGAGTGGGGTGGTGGTGGGGAACGACGTTTCGGGCATAAGCCCTTCCTCAGGTGAGAAGTGTGTGGGAACAGAGTTCAAAGGGTGTGTAGGGGAGTGGTGGAGAGACATATAGCGAAAGGAAATGGTGCGAATGAAATTAAAAATAAAAATAAAAATAAAAATAAAGCATGATCAAAATAAAAGGAATGAAATAAAAATAAATATAAAAGCATGATCAAAATAAACTGAAATTAAAAAGGGGTAAAACAGGTGGTGGAAGGGTGTGGGGTGTGTAGGGGTGGCGGCGGGTGGAGTGGGGAGAGGGAGATGGGGTGTCTGAGCGGGGAGGGCTGAAGGTGGTGTGTGTGTGTAGGTGTACGTGTGTGTGTGTGTGTGTGAAAGTAAGGGTTGGGGGAAGAACGGGGTTGCATGTTCAGGAAGAGGTGTGTGTGTGTGTGGGGGGGGGGGGGGGGGGGGGGGTTGTAGGTCGGAGTGTATATATATATTCAAAGATCGGAATTAAGAGTATTCCGCAGTTCACTGTAATAATAATAATAGTATTAGCTCAAAGAAGAATAGAGAATTTCCTTCTGAGCTCAAATGCAAATATATTACACAAAGAGAAGTGTGTTACACAGTGAGATGTGTGTAAAGAATTATTACAAGTGAGTTTTACCGTTACTGTATAGAGAATTAAATAGAAAAAAACTAAGTCAGAATCAAATCTCTGAATTAGAGTTTTAAATTACCAACCTTATAACTATAAGTTTGCTGATACGAATCTCGCTTCGTTTCACCACTGATATGTGCAGTGTAACAGGTCACAGGATCCTCAGTCAGCAAATGTGGACACTGTTCACGACACATCTAACCTCATGGATAGAGAGAAAGCTAATATACACGCTGCCCAGAGTAGGGCGAAATCACGTGTTATTTGCATCAAATAACGGCTCTCATGGATTGGGGAAAATGCTAGAGAGGGCAGCCCAACCATTTGAATTTATTAGCTCAACAATTTGGAGCTCGTTAAGTATACAAAGATCGGAATTAAGAGTATTCCGCAGTTCACTGTAATAATAATAATAGTATTAGCTCAAAGAAGAATAGAGAATTTCCTTCTGAGCTCAAATGCAAATATATTACACAAAGAGAAGTGTGTTACACAGTAGTTCAATTCTCACACCGGGTGACACTTTATTTCACATTGCTTCAGTTTACTCAGCTGTAGAAATGAGATGATAGGACTGGGGTCCCTATCATTCCACTGCAAAGTGGTCGTGGAGGTGCCACGGCAAAAAAGCACCCAGCCCACACTGTAAAGTGGATGTGGAGGTGCACAGGAAAAAAGCACCCAGCACTTACTGTAAATGAGGTTGGTGTTAGGAAGGGCATCCAGCTGTAAAAATCAAGCCAGAATCAGTTCCCGTCCCACCCTTGCAAGCAGGGAAAAAGTGGACATAAAATGAAATGATGATGAATGCTCCCAGCTGTGGTCAGCCCATAGTATCAAACTAACCATGGAGCTTGAAGCAATCCAATGAAACTACACCAAGAAGGTTGCCGCGATGAAGGAGATAAACTACTGGGAGAGTCTAAAAGAACTGAAACTCTACTCCTCGGAATGAAGACGGGAGAGATATGCAATGATATACATATGGAAAATCCTGGGGGGACTAAGACCAAACTTTCGCATTGAGAGCTGGACCAATTCTCGAACAGGACGTCACTGTGTGGTACCAAAGGTCCCGTCTTCCACATCTAGAATCAGGAGCAGCTATTGCAATAACCTGGGATTCAAAGGCCCTCAACTTGGTTTTCAAAATTTAAATTTGTGTTTCCTATTCATCAATGCTTCAAGCAAGCTATAAAACTCTGTTATATTTCATCATCATCATTTTATGTCAGTTCTTCTATGCTAGCATGGGTTGTCCTGTTGTGGGCAGTGTCCGGTCGGCTGACCTTGTCTTGCTTATACGGGAACTGATTCTGTCTTGATTTCTACAGCTGGATGCCCTTCCTAACACCACTCTCATTTACAGTGAGTGCTGGGTATTTTTTTTTTTTTTGCCATGGCACCTCCACGACCACTTTGCAGTGGAATGATAGGGACCCCAGTCCTATCATCTCATTTCTACAGCTGAGTAAACTGGAGCAATGTGAAATAAAGTGTCTTGCTCAAGGAAACAACACATCACCCGGTCCGAGAATTAAACTCACAACCTTTCAATTGCAAGCCCAATGCTCTAACCACTGAGCCATGTGCCTTCTATTGTTGGCAATGTTAGGTCAGGTGACCATGTCTTGCTCATAAAGAACTGATTTTGGCTTGGTTTCTACAGCTGGATGCCCTTCCTAATGCCAAGCTCATTTACAGTGAGTACTGGGTGTTTTTTGTTGTGATTCCTCCACAACTACTTTACAGTGTGGACTGGGTGTTTTTTACCGTGTCACCATCATGACCACTTTACTGTGTTTCGTTCTAATGAAAGATATATTGGCGGGTGGGATGGAGTGGTGCATACTGTATGTATGTTTCAGCCTTGGTCTGGGCCCGTGGGAAGTTGGGGTTTCTGTATTACCTCATAATCTTGGTCCTGTGTCATTGCCTTTCAGAGGTGCAATTGGGCAAGGTCGGCTTTTATCACTTCAGCTCAAGTCTTTCTGGGACTTTATGTAGCTGTCATCCTTCATACGAATCACATGTCCATACCAACATAATCTCCTCTCCTGCACACAACATTTGATTCCTCTTATGCCTAGTTTCTCTTTCAGTTTGTTTATGCTTTACTGTTCACGTATATTACTATTACACATCCATCGGAGCATACAAGCTTCATTCCTTTCTAATCTACGCAAGTCTTCTACACACAGCGCCCAGCTCTCACTACCATGCAACATTGCCGTTCATATGCACACATCATACAGTCTACCTTTTATTCTGAGGGAAAAGCCTTTTGTATCCAGCTGTGGCAGTAGCTCCCTCAACTTCTTCCATCCCGTTCTTTCAGAACACCCCCCTCCGCTGCTAATTCGGTATTGTTTTTACCAAGTCCTCCCAGACTTTGATGTCACTTGTTTTCAGTGATTGTTTGTTGCTTACTGTCCTGGTGCAACTGCTACATGTAAAGCCTACATTCTTAACTAAACTTCCTGAGATCCCACTACATCTCTTGTGTACCCATAGTTTGCATATGGGGCAGAGGATGGAGTTTCTACCTACACCTCTCCTACATAATGAGCACACACACACATATATATATATAAAAACACTCACATATATATACTAGCCGAATTACCAGCGCCTTGCTGCATTTCACACATTTTTTTTGTAAGAAAATGATGATTGATTTTAAATCAGTGATATAATTTATGGAGAAAAACTCAATATTACTCAATGTAAAATATAATGCATGAAAAATTGGAAAACATAATTTTTTGTAATATATCAAATCAAAATTGCATTATTAAATCTTATTCTTATTTTGTTTCTTGTAAATAATTTTTTTCAAAATATCAATTGAAAACTTTTGTGAATAGGCATCATATCTTGTCATTTACCTATGGTTTAAGTTTCATATAAATCGAAAGGGAAAAATTTTCAGCGGGGGTTTGTACCCCCGGGGAACCCTAACATGGGGTTTAACCACCATTAAGGTGACTTATATTATTGAAATTTTGTGAATAGGCATCATATCTCTTCATTTATCTATGGTTTAAATTGCATATAAATCGAACCGAAAAAATTTTCAGCGGGGATTTTGTGCCCCCTGGTGAACCCTAATAAGGGGTTTAACCCTCATTAAGGTATTGTAATTTTATTGAAATTTGCTGAAATGATGTGAATAGGCATCATATCTTGTCGTTTACCTATGGTTTAAATTGCATATAAATCGAAGGGAAAACATTTTCAGCAGGGGTTTGTGCCACCGGTGAACCCTAATAGGGGGTTTAACCCCCATTAGGATATTTTAATTTTATTGAAATTTGCTGAAATTTTGTGAATAGGCATCATATCTTGTCATTTACCTATGGTTTAAATTTCATATAAATCAAAGGTAAAGTTTCAGCGGCAGTTTTGTGCCCCCGATGAACCCTTTGATTAAAATGAAATATACTTATACAAGTACCCTGGGCAATGTAGTTTCAGAATATATATGGTTATAGGGGTCTATCTCCAAAACCATAGGAGGAGTTCATAAAATCTTGTTCCATTTATTGGCCAAACTTTTCACTATAGGGCGTTTAACCCCCATTAGGGTGTCTTAATATTATTGAAATTTGCACACACACACATCACACACAGACACACACGCATATATATATATATATATACATACACAAACACACACACATATATATATATTTTTTTAAATATAGATGAGATTCTACAGGACTAGAACTGTTTCATTCTTTAGAAATCATCAGGATTCCTGATGATTTCTAAAGAATGAAACAGTTCTAGTCCTGTAGAATCTCATCTATATTAACACTTTTATACTCTGCAATGTATTGAGTACCTTACTTACTGTGGTTACCTCCGACTCAACCCGGAATAACGTATATATATATATATATATATATATATATACGTACAATAACTAGGGTAAGAACGGGATGGAAGAAGTTTAGGGAACTACTACCACTGCTAGCTGCAAAAGGCTTCTCCCACAGAATGAAAGGCAGACTGTATGATGCGTGTATCCGAACAGCGATGTTGCATGGTAGTGAGACCTGGGCGCTGAAGGTGGAAGACTTACGTAGATTAGAGAGAAACGAAGCCTGCATGCTCCGATGGATGTGTAATAGTAATATACGCGAACCGCAAAGCATAAATGAATTGAGAGAGAGACTGAGCATAAGAGGAATCAAATGCTGTGTGCAGGAGAGGCGGTTGCGCTGGTATGGACATGTGATGCGTATGAAGGATGACAGCTGCATAAAAAGGTGCAGAGCACTAGAAGTCGATGGAAACCGCGGAGTGGGGAGACCCAATATGACCTGGGATGAGGTGATAAAAGCCGACCTTACCCAATTATACCTCTCAAAGGCAATGACACATGACCGTGACCTCTGGCGTCACGCAGTAATACAGAGTACCCGACCTCCCATGGGTACAAGCTGAAGCATATAGACAATATGCCCCCCCCCCACTGCAAGGTGGTCGTGGAGGTGCCACGGCAAAAAAGCACCCAGCCCACATTGTAAAGTGGACGTGTAGGCGCCAAGAAAAAGCACCCAGCACTCACTGTAAATGAGGTTGGTGTTAGGAAGGGCATCCAGCTGTAGAAATCAAGCCAAATCAGTTCCTGTATGAGCAAGGCATGGTCAGCCGACCAGACACTGCCCACAACAGGACAACCCGTCTAACCCATGCTAGCGTGGAAGAACGGACGTAAAACGGTTATGATTATGATGATGATGATACACAAACACACACACACACACATACACAAACACACACACACACATATTTATATCTTTTAGCAGAGTATTTTAATATTGCCACTCAATGAAAACCCTTTGTTTGTTTGGAATAAATGAATCTTGAAAATTAGGAGTGCCTGTCAATGTGTATGGGTTTGTCTACTTAGCATCAATTTATTACCCTCCCCTACCACCAGAAAATACCACCATATTACATTGACAGTCGGCTTTTCTGATGATTTCCTCTGAATGAAACAGTTCTAGTCCTGTTGAAGCCATTTCTATATTAAATATATATATATACTCTTTTAGCTGTTCCAGCCATCCAGCTGAGACCATGCTGGGGCACCACCCTTGTTGCTACACATTCTATCTCCAGCCTGTGTTGGCTGGCCATTGATGTAAGAGGGAGTTCGTTGCTGCTGCCCTTAGGTTACCTTCGTACCGTGATGTGGGCTCATCCAGGATCCTGGATAACAGGGTGTCGAGAAGTTTCTTGAAAATATCCACGGCCACACCATGTAGATCTCTCAAATCCCTCGGCAGTTTGTTGAAGAGTTGAGGGCCTTTGAACCCCAGTTTATTGCAATATCTGCTTCTTGTTCTAGATGTGGAAGACGGGACCTTTGTCACCACACAGTGATGTCCTGTTCGGGGGTTGGTCCTGCTCTCAATACCAAAGTTTGGCGCTAGTCCCTCCAGGATTTTCCATATGTATATCACTGCGTATCTCTCCCGTCTTTGTTCCAAGGAGTAGAGTTTCAGTTCTTTTAGCCTCTCCCAGTAGCTCATCTCCTTCATCGTGCAATCCTTTTGGTGTAGCTTCTTTGGATTGTCTCAAGTTCCGTGGTTAGTTTGATACTATGGGGTGACCACAGCTGGGAGCAATAGTCCAGGCGGCTTAGGACAAATGGCCTTCATACTATCAACATGGTCTCCCGGTCTCTTATATAGAAAACCTCAAATAAAAAGTCAAGATTTGTTTCGATTTAACAGAGCAGAAAGAATTCGCGTCAGAATATTCCAACCAATCCAGCCTATATCAGCTGAATAAATATGTATATGGAGATATATATATACACACCCACATGCACATATATATATATATATACACACACACGCACACACACATATATACACACACACACAATACATACACGCATGCATGCATACATGATGGCTGCCCCCTCGTTTTCGAGTATGGCCATTGCACAATATACCATTATTAATAATTATTAATTAATTCTATCGTGTAATGCCTGTGCATGAAGATATTTTTTTAAATGAGGAAAGACTGTGCACTGAGCCAATCCCACTCTCTGAGCGACAGTAGCTATAACCCGAAAAGAAGAAAATATCAACATCATCGGTAACTATTGAGCCGCAGGTTTTATATCAGAGTTATCCCAGTTTCCTGAGTTGCTTTCTCCTAGAAGAATGCCCTGACAAAGGCTAGGGGTCCTTCACTCCCAGTGGTTTAACCGCGCGATTGGGTGTCCAGCTCTATTATTTCTATGTCCCCGCGCATGTACATACACATGCACCCATGTATATACACATATACATATACATATGTACATGTGTATATACATATTTACACACTTTTGGATGGCCGTTGACTCTTATGAGATCTTCCGCCCTTTGTCAGGTTTTGTTTTTTGTCCTGCAGGGTGTCCAAAATCACCCTCCTCACCAAGTAAACTTGGTGGGGTTGCCGGTTTAGTCGCCGCCGACCCGACCATGCGACAGGTTGTACTGGGTTACATGTTACCAATAGCACTCAAGAGTGACTCAACATACATACATACATACATACTACATGATGGCTGCAAACTCGTGTTCAAGTATTGCCATCGCCCGATAAAATGTTCAAAAATATGAAGCACAAATGTGACTCTTTAAACCAGCCAAATACTTGCACCCTCTGGCACACATATGGCAACTTTAGGCTCCCCCAAAACCTTCCATTGCTTTGTTCTGGCTGTATGTTCACATGTATCTTTTAAGACCTCCCATGCTTGTACATTTCTTACACCTTTTCAGATCATAATCTACATGAGGTCTACTGATATGACTTTGTTCATGTCTAATCAAACCAGCTTTGCTCAGGCTGACTCGACCACAGTGCTGGCAAACCAGATGATGTTCAACAGCAGGCAGTTCAGAACAGTCTCAATCCTCACCTTCCTTTTCAGTGTTAGGTGTTCTCTCCGACGAGTTTCAAAGTGTTCACCACCTGACTTAATCAAACGTCTCCGCTTCACACGTTCGTCAGCCATTTTCTCCCATTCGTCAGATGAAATTACAGCACAAGCCAAGGTGCCCCTGATACAGTCCCGGTACCGCCTTTTTGGTTTATGTGGTGGTCGCCTTCCTTCACACAGTTCTCCATAGAGAAGTTGCTTTGGAATACGATCATCAGACATCCGGAGCACGTGACTGCACCACTTCAACCGATACCGAAAGATTATGCTCTCTATAGTCACGCACCTGCTCCATTCTAGAACTTCAAAATCACTGGGGAATATTTTCCACCACACCCCAAGTAACTTATGAAGAGATTGTTGGTGAAATCTCTCCAGATCCTTGAGGTGCTTTCTGTATGTGACCCACGTTTCACAAACATAAAGTAAAGAGGAGACGACACAAGTCAGATACACTTTCACCTTGGTTTCGATAGTGATACCTCGTCTGGACCATAAACATTGATGCAGCCGTCCAAAAGCATCACTGGCTTTCTTGATTCTTAAGGATATTTCATTATCATGTGTGCATGAAGTGTTCAACGTACTACCAAGGTAAACAAACTTGTCAGCAACATTTAGCCTCTTTCCGTACACGTACGCACTTGGTGCAGTGTACTCGTTTCCAGGTATTGGCTAAAACATCACAACAGTCTTTTCCAAGCTTATTGTGACGCCCAAAGTGCTGCAAGCTGCAGAAAAAGAGTTCATAATATGCTGCCTGTCACTTTGTGAGTGTGCAAAAAGATCGCAGTCGTCTGCATACAAAAACTCTCGGATTATAGATGTTAATACCTTTGTGCTTGTACCAAAGCGCCTGGTGTTGAACAACCTTCCTGAAGTGCGATACCTGATGTAAACCCCATGAGAACAATATTTGAATGCAATGAGAAACACTATCGTAAAATATAAGGAAAACAGAGTTGGAGCCGGAATGTCCCCCTGCTTCACTCCATTTTCAACTGATATTGGTTCAGAGATGCTACCACCAATACTGATCAAAGCCTTCATGTCATCATGGAAAAGATGCAGAATCTTCTACCCTACCTTGGATTTTTTTCCCACAACGCAGTTCGATTGACAGTGTCAAAGGCCTTTGTCAAGTCAACAAAGACCTGGTAAAGGTCCATACATTGTTCGATACACTTTTCTTGCAGCTGCCGAGCAGAAACGATCATATCCACTGTTCCTCTTTCGTTTCTGAACTCACACTGCGACTCAGGCAACACATTCAGAGCAACTCTTGGGATCAATCTATCCATCAATATTCGACACGACTTTACCAACTACTGAAAGAAGGGATATGACATGAT
Organism: Eledone cirrhosa; assembly: GCA_964016885.1. Classification (NCBI taxonomy): domain Eukaryota; kingdom Metazoa; phylum Mollusca; class Cephalopoda; order Octopoda; family Eledonidae; genus Eledone; species Eledone cirrhosa. The sequence continues at coordinate 304,028,681 of OZ024740.1, forward strand.
AATTGCCACATTTGTCCTTGCCGTCCTTTCCTTTATGGAGAATCACCATGAGCGCATCCTTCTTGTGGGACATTCTCATCTTCCCACACCATTTTCATGAGGTCAGTCAGGCGCTGCGTGAAGTTTTCACCACCACACTTCAAAACCGCTCCACTCAGACCATCCATACCAGGAGACTTACCACAGTTCAGCTTATGCACAACAGAAGTCCCCTCTGCAAGAGAAGATACATTAGCCATCTCATATGCTTCACTGGTTCAATAGGAATGGAACAAATGAAATCATCATCAACCTGGAATGGCTGGTTTAAGAGCTCATCAGAGTGATCTCTCTATCTGTTGAGTGTCTTTTGGGTCGCGCAGTAATTGCTTGCCATCTTTCGATCTCAAAGGGCCACTGGAGAGCTGAAAGGGCCATACACCTCTGTGAGTAGAAAGTGCAGCAGTTTCACATTGTTGCCGTCAGATGCCACTTGAACTTCATCTGCTTTGTTGCTCCACCAGGTATTTTGCATAGTCCTGAGTTTCACCTGCACTTCCTTCTTTACCTGTCTGTAACGCTCATAATTGTCACCAACAGAGCTACCACCTTTAAGAACTGCATCAAGTGCCTTTTGTTTTCTGTCTAGCAGAGCCTTGACCTCCTGGTCATTCTCATCAAACCACTCCTTGTTTTCTTGTAACAAAGCCAAGGACCTCTGCAGAAGCCTCATAGACCGAGCTCCTGAAGTCCTTCCAGTTGTTCTCATACACGCATACATACTTACATATATACATGTATACATACATGCATACATCCATACATCCATCCATCCATACATACATGTATACACACATACATACATCCATCCATCCATACGTGTATACATACATACATACAATGGTTAAAGTGTTTGACTGAAGACCATAAGTTCATGGGTTCATATTTGGGACCGGGTAGTTATTGAATCAACCTGATATCAATGTTTTTTATACAGCACACTTCCTCTTTGGTATAATATGACACATAGTAATATCTAACATAGTACCCATCTAATCTGTTATAATATGATTTACCTTTCCTCTGTGAAGGCACATGCCTTAGGGGTTACGGTACTAGACTAACCATTATAAAGTCATGGGCTCGTTTCTTCGATCCTGCAGCATGTTGCGTCCTTCAGTAAAATACTTTAGTTCGTGTAGCATCTTCTACCAGGACTTGCGGCAGACAGATAATATCAGTAATGGAAAAAACCTTGTTTCATTAGTATGACCTGGAAATCAGTTCCACTCTATTTATCTTCTTTATTAAAGGCAATCAAATTATTTTTTTATTTTATTCTTTTTCTTATTTTTCCATGTTTGTTAAATAAATTCCAAAAAATCGAACTAAATTGAAATTTTGTAATAAAATTTCCATAAAAGTTAATGTTTACAATACAATAAAATGTAATAAAATGTATTGAAGTGGACGAAATGTGGACCTTCATTTTTGAAAGATGGATAATGTTATAAGCAGACCTTACAATATTGTACCACAATTTTCCTTTGTGCAAAAGTGGGCAGCCGAATTTAGGGAAGGATAGGGGATTCTTGAAGATGACCCAATGTCTGGACGTCCTACAACTGCCACTACCGAGGAAAACATTGATCTCAGTACTGCAACACCGATGGAAGAAGTGTGTGGAACGCAAGGGAGACTATGTTGAAAAATAAACCTCATTTGGTCACATTCCATGAGAGTATCTTTGTCAACCCTCGTATCTATGCGTAATATACGTAAAGATACAGAATTGCGGGCACTACAACGTTATAAGCTGTCATATTTGTTGGTGAAAAAAATTTGATTATAAAACTTAAATTTATGAATGACTTGTTTTCTACATTGATAACCATGACTTGTTTTCTAATTAACTTAAATTTGTTTTCTAATTTGGCCCGCTTAAGGGCCACCTATATTTTCATTTAAGTAACTCCACTTACATCGATATGCTTTATAACCATGACTTGTTTATTATTTGTTTTCTAATTTGGCCCTTTTAAGTCTTCCCTCTCTCTCTCTTTCCTATCTCTCCTCTTCCCTCTCTCTCTCAAAAAAACGCGTGAAAACTCCACTTATGCGTGGTAGTAATACGGAAATAAACGATATTGACGAGTGACGTCACCTTCGGCTGTTTTCCACTGGACTGACAGCTAATAGCGTTGTAGTGCCAAAGTTTGTTTGGTGCAAGTAGCATGGCAGTGTCATTATGAAAGACTCCTGAATGAGAATGCATGGGAAGAAAAAAGTTTGCCCCAAGTAAACCCAACAGAGAGACCAGTGGTACAAGTCAGCGGTAATATAGTAAGCAACTAAAGATATGAAGACAGGTAAAGTAGCTGGACCTTCTGGGATAGTTGCTGAGATGCTGAAAGCATATGGGATAATGGGTCACGCCTTAACCTTTTAGCATTGAAACTGGCCATATTCGGCCAGAATTTCTCACCTCTTTCTGTTCAAACCGGTTGTAACCGGCCACTTATACCGATGTTAAGGTATTGTTCTCAAAATAAATAATATCAAAATCTCGTAGATTCGATATTACGTGAAATAATTTTGTGAGATAAAGCTTTTACTGTAAAAATACAAAAGTATATAGATAGTAATATGAATTCTAAAGGGTTAACCACACATTGTAAACCAAATAATACAGGACTGTGTCATACCCAATGACTGGCATAGCAGCATCATTGTGAACTGCTACAAGCGCAAAGCAGGTGCCCTTGACAGGAAACTATAGAGGCATCAAGTTGATTGATTAGGTTATGAAGGTCACAGAAAGAGATATAGCACAGCTGATCAGAGACAGAGTTAACTTATATGATATGCAGTCTGGATTTGTGCTAGCTAAAAGTACCACTGATGCTCTCTTCAGGAGCAACTGCAGAAGAAACACCTAGTTAAAAGTAAAGCTCTATATTTGACATTTGTGGACCTGGAGAAAGCTTTTGACAGAGTTCCCCATTCTATTATTTGGTGGACTCTAAGAAAACTTGGAGTAGATGAGTGGCTTGTGAGGGCAGTATAAGCCATGTATAGAGGAACAGTCAGCAAGGTTAGAATTAACAATGACTATAGAGAAGAATTTAGTATGCAGGTAGGAGTACATCAAGGCTCTGTTCTTAGCCCTCTCCTCGTGCAGGCTATAATGGAAGGGTTTAAGACTGGCTGCCCAAGGGAGCTTCTGTATGCTGATGATCATAGCTGAATCTATGACAGAATTAGAGAAACAATTCCAAACCTGGAAGTAAGGCCTACAATCTCCTCAGGGAAATGGCCTTGCTCAGTATGCAGGAAAAGAGCAGGTAGAAACTCCATTCTATGCCCCAAATGCAAAGTATAGGTGCACAAGCGATAGAGTGGGATAGGCTAGCAAAGAATGCAGGTATTGTATGTAGTTGCTGCACAAGTGCTGTAAGTAGCAACAGCCTACAGAATACTAACTCCTTTATGCTCAGAGGGCTAAGTAGAAGTAGTTGATAGTTTCTGTTACCTGGGTGACCAAATTAGCAGTGGAGGTTCTGAAAGCACTATAGCTAGAGTGAGAATGGTATGGAGAAAGTTCAGGGAGCTACTACTGCTGCTAGCCACAAAAGGTTAGGCAGATTGTATGATGTATGTATATGAACAGCAATGTTGCATGGCAGTGTGGCCTGGGTGCTGTGTGCAGAGGACCTATGAAAACTGGAAAGAAATGAAGCTTCCATGCTTTGATGGATGTGTAATAGTAATATACATGAATGGCAAAGCATAAATGAATTGAGAGAGAAACTGGGTCTAAGAGTAGTCAGATGCCGTGTGCAGGAGAGGAGAATGCACTGCAATGGACATGTGATGCATATGAAGGATGACAGCTGTATAAAAAGGTGCAGAGGGTTCAAGGTTGATGGAAGCTACAGTGTAGGAAGACTTGAGATGAGATGATGAAAGCTGACCTTGCACAATTGCACCTCTTGAAGGTGATGACACAGGATCGAGATCACTGGTGTTATGAAATAATACAGAAGATTTGCCTTCTCATATGCATGAGTTAAAGCATACAACTTGTATACACTATTTCCACTTCCTCTTTCTATACACCCCCATGCCTTAACAATCATCATGACCAGCACAAAAAGGAAACAACCTAATTATAGTTTGACTCAGTGTTAGAGTTATAGTATCAGTTAGAGTTAGATCTGGAGAGGAGAAGGGCTCAGGTAGGTTTTAAGAAATGTTACTTTGGCTATACAAATTCTATATTTACATACATTGTTAGTAAGAGCTTGAGTTACAGTGCAATTTATAGTGTGAGTTAGCACTATAGTTGAAGATGAAGTTTGAGCTGTGATTCGAATTTGAATTTGAATTTGATTTAATGTTAGAACAAGAGTCAATCGTAGGAACCAAGCCAAAACCAGTCCTGTATGAGCAAGTCATGGTCATCAGACCTGATTTGTCTCACACTGGGGCAACTCATCTAGCCCACGCTATCATGGAACAGGGATGTTAAATGATGACAATGATGATGATAAATCCAAACCTTCCTGTTACTGTGTTTTAGTAAACCATGATATTAAAATCATATAAAACTTCCTCGGAAGTAAGGGGTGTCCCTTAATCAGATCCACACAACACATGCCAGGACAGCACATCATCTCCATCAATGGAAAATGAAAGACAGCCCAACATGTGACTGTCTTTCATTTCATCCCCTGACCGCTTATTCCATCTCCTCTCTATTATTTGGGACCCGAGAATACACATTCCTATGCATCCATAAATATACATATACTCAAAACATATACACATACATATACTCAATAAACATATATACGTCTAAACCCATGCTAGCGTGGAAGATAGATGTTAAATGATTGCGATGATGATGATGATATCTATATATATAAAGTTGTAGTTCCTGTCTGTCTGTTTGTTTGTTCACAAACTCCTCCTATGGTTTTGGAGATAGACCCCCCATAACCATATATATTCTGAAACTACATTACCCAGGGTACTTGGATAAGTATATTTCATTTTAATCAAAGGGTTCCCCGGGGGCACAAACCACTGCTGAAAATTTTTTCTTTTCGATTTATATGAAATTTAAACCATAGGTAAATGACAAGATATGATGCCTATTCACAAAATTTCAGCAAATTTCAAGAATATTAAGACACCCTAATGGGGGTTAAACCCCCTATAGTGAAAATTTTGGCCAATAAATGGGACAAGATGTGTTGTAACACATGAGAACTTGATTGAAGCAACAATTATATTCGGGGCTTACAGAGGTCAAGCTCTTCTCATTCCAAGGATTCCACTTATACCAAGTGATAGCGAGTTGCCTTTTACATTTAAGAGGCTGCAGTTCCCAGTGAGGTCATGCTTTGCTATAAGCATCAATAAGAGTTAAGGTCAAACTTTCAAAACTATTGGTATAGATCTGACAAACCCATGTTTCAGTCATGGCATGTTTTATGTGGCTGTTTCAAGGACTGGAACTTCAAAAAATCTCTACATTTTAACCAATCAAAGAAAGATAAGAAATGTTGTTTATCCTGAAGTTCTTCATTAGGACAAAGTATGAAATATATTTCCATGTATTTATTATGTTAAAAAAAAAATATTAAACTTTGAATTTCTAATTTGAAAATAATGCTTTACACAAAAATGAAATGATTAAGTTTTGAATTGATATTTTGAAAAAAATTATTTACAAGAAACAAAATAAGAAAAAGATTTAATAATGTAATTTTTTACAAAAAATAATGTTTTCCAATTTTTCATGCATTACATTTTACATTGAGTAATATTGAAATGCAGAGTTTTTCTCCATAAATTATCACATGCTAATCTGATCTGATCCGATTAGGATGGGAGGGGGGTGTTCCGAGGCTATAGTATCTAGAATAAGGACGGGTTGGAAGAAGTTTAGGGAGCTGCTTCCTCTGCTGACAAAGAAGGGTTTCTCCCTGTGTACGAAAGGCCGGTTATATGATGCCTGTGTGAGGAGCGCGATGCTGCATGGTAGTGAGACATGGGCAGCAACTGCAGAGGATATGTGATGGCTGGAGAGAAATGAGGTAAGCATGCTCCGTTGGATGTGCAATGTCAATGTGCGTGAATGACCCAGCATGAATGTGTTCAGAGAGAAACTGTGTCTGAGAGGGATAGAATGTAGTGTGCGAGAGAGGAGACTCAGGTGGTATGGACATGTGATGTGCATGGAGGATGACCGATGGGTAAAGAAGTGCCAGGAAATGCCAGTTGAAGGAAGACGTGATAGAGGTAGACCACGAAAAACATGGGGGAGGTGGTGAGAACAGACCTCAGATCGCTGAAGCTCACAGTGGAGATGACGAAGGACTGTGACAAGTGTAGAGATGCTGTGCTGAATAAGACTCGTCCCACCCTTGCAAGCAGGGAAAAGCGGACGTAAAATGATGATGATGATGATGATGATTTAAAATCAATCATCATTTTCTTACAAAAAAAAATGTGTGAAACGCAACAAGGCACAGGTAATTTGGCTAGTACTCAATAAACACATACATATACTCAAAACATACACATACATATACAATTCACAGATTACTTTTTTCACTCCACCACAGCTTAAACAGTTCTTCTTCTTCTTCTTCTTTTTCTCCTCCTCCTCCTCCTTCGCCCACTTATTCCCAAGTGGGTCGTTGGGCAGAGTCCTAAATTACATCCTATTTTCTTAAATAAAGTTTATATTTGGGTAGTCCATTATATACAAAAAGACAGGATGATCAGAGAAAACCTGGGGCTCAACAACTACTACTGTAACAAGCTATTAAGGAAACCTCTGTGGTTGCTTGGATCTGCTTTAACCCTTAATGAAATACTACTACTACTACTACTACAACTACAACAACTACAACAACAACAACAACAGCAGCAGCAGCAGCAACACAACAACAACAACCACTACTACTACTACTACTACTACTACTACTACTAACGCTGCTGCTGCTGTTACTACTACTACTACTACTACTACTACTACTACTACTACTACTACCACTACCATTACTACTACTACTACTACTACTACTACTACTACTACTACTACTACTACTACTACTACTACTACTACTACTACTACTACTACTACTACTAAAACAGCATTCCAATCAATCATTGTCTTCTCCATCTTGTATAAACAAACATATGCTGCTATTGCTATGGGCAACTGTCTATTTCAGAAAACAAAAGAATTGTAATAAAGTGAGGCATATGTTCAATAAGTAATGAGAAAATTTCAGGAGAGACATTTATTTCATAAGCTTACAAAACATTGTCTCCTTCAAAATAATTGTTTCTACTTTAGGCACCAGTGCATTACTGGTACTTT
>OZ024740.1:304036258-304093758 GCA_964016885.1 Eledone cirrhosa
CTAATGGTCTGGAGAACTATAATAAACAGGAGTTGGCTGAAGACTGAGCTTTGATGAACACCTATGTGCACATTGAATTCCTCTCTAAACTCATTACCTAATACCATTTTACTGAAAACTGTTCTGTACATGGCTTTAACAGCTCACACAAGCCATTCTTTTACACCTAATTTTATTAGGGCCACCAGATGACAGATTGTGGTGTTCTGTCAAAGGCCTTCTCCAGATCCACAAAAGCTAGATATAGTGGCTTATAATTATCTAAGAACTTCTCTTGTAGTTATCTTACTAAGAAGAAGGCATCTGTAGTGCTCCTCCCTGGCACAAAACCAAACTGCATCTCAACTAATTTAACTCTTACCCGAATTAGCTGTGCTAGAATTCTTTGTCAGTTTTATAACTTGGTCATTTTTAGAGCATCACCTTTTCCCTTGTAACAATTAATGAATATACTACTATTCCAGTCATTAGGTATGACCCTATCACGTATTACCTGAATGATTATATCGGCAACTAGTTTGACTCCTACTTCTCCCGAATATTTCAGCATCGCAGTGACTTTCTTTGATGGACTGATGACTTTACTTCTTTTCATCTCCTTCATTGATTGTTTGACCCTATAACTATCAATTTTAATAGCTGGTCTCTCTGATGCATCAGCTGGGGTAGTCTCTCTTTCACCCACTCATTCTCTCATAGTAACATTTCCAGGTTTCTATCATTTGAGCATCAGTGATGCTAAGAGCACCAGTGTCATTACAAACACATTTTCCCCAACAACATCCTGGTTTTCACTGACACTCTGTTTAGCAATATAGAACACTTTGCATCTCTGATACAAGACATTGGTAATCCTCCTAAGTTCAGCTTCTTTGAATGTCGTGTATACCTGTCATTTTGATTCTCTTTTAGCTACCCGGTACAGATTTTTTTACCCTCATTTTTCCAGTTTTTTCATGCCTGTCTCTTGGCTTTAATAGCTCTATCTAAACTTTGTGCATGTATATACACATGTATATTCATGTGCACATGAATATACATGTGTATATACACGCGCAAAATCTGCTCTACCTATTATACTTCAATACCCACATATACCCACACTCAAAAGTATAGGGCCGATGCTTATATATACACCCATCATCTCACAAATCACAACAAACTATATTTTTTGTCACATCACCAGTCTGAAGAGCAGATCGATAATGGAGTTGGGTCCATAACTCCTATGGGTGACCCTGAGCCAATCCTCTGTGAAACGTGTGTAACAGGTCAATACACAATAAAAATCTAATACATGTAAACGAAACTTCATTGTTTTTTTAAAACAAAGATAATTACAAACTAAACGTCAATACTAGAACCAAGACATCATCTATAATTCCTACCTAAGACATCATCCATATTTCCTGACACAAACTCCATAAACCCAACCACCAACCTGCTCTAAATATGAGTGTTGGGGAGACAGACTTTTTCAAGCTGCAGCTGTCATATTACACATTTTCTGTATAAGAATAGACAATACAGCCCACCCTGTAAAATGGACGTGTAAAAGACATGGCAAAAAGCACCCAGCACACACTGTCAATATGATTGGCATTAGGAAGGGAATCCAGTCATAGAAAACCAGCCAACAAACACTCCTATATGAACGAGACATGGTCACCCAATCCAACTTGCCTCTAAATGGGACAAACCCATCTAACCCATGCTAGCGTGGAAGATGGACGTTAATCGATGATGATGATGATGAATAAACAATGTCTGTTATTATCTGCAGTGACTAAAACCCCATTGCGAAATAATCGACATCAATAAGACCCATTCCTGTGACTAACAGATAAAAATTATTTAAACACTAGAGTGCTATCCTACCTAACAAACTGACATCTCTACAATCATCGTTAGTCCTAAATAAATCCATTCGGAACCATTTGATATTGCAAAGACTTATTAAATGCATAAAACATAACCTATTTTAAAAAATTTAATATATTTACATTTTTATTGTGTACTTCACTAAATCACATACACTATATATCATCATCACCGTTAAACGTCTATTTTTTCATGCTTGCATGGGTTAGACAGATCTTTCTAATGCTCACATGGATTAGACAAGTTGTCATGTTCTGAAGTTAGACTGATCGGGTGACCATTTTCGCATGGTTTTTACAGCTGGATGCTCTTCCTAACACCAACCACTTTACAGAGTGTACTAGGAGCATTTTATCATGATAGATTATGATATCTACTTTTTTTCCCCACTTTCTATCTATATACACATATGGGTATGGTTGATTTAGTTTTGCATCTTTGTATCTTCGTTCTATTTTTATGCCCTATATATAAAAGTACACAACTTTAACTCAAGCAGAGGAAGATTAGATTTAGCCACAGCCGGCTATAGTCAGCTGGCTACCAAACTTAGTTCTTCTCTCTCTCTCTCCCTCCCTCTTTTACATTTTTCTGCCCCAACACACACATATACGATAGCTACATAAACATTCACACAAACACACAGAGACATATATTGCCCAGTATATACTCACACATAATGAAACATTCCTCCACCAGAAATATACTGTCAAATATTTCTTGTACTAATATGTATCATGCTAATATTTCTATGAATATTTGTTTGTAAACGAACTCTGTCACTTTCTAATACATTACAATGAGATAATCTAAACTAGCTTCTCAACAATGTTGTAACAATGCACTATTGATCTCTACCATTGATCTATCATGATTGATTTAGCAGGAAATAAAATACTTGTCTCATAAAACTCCTATACCAAGCCTTTTTTGTATTATTTTATACCAAGCCTCTTTCAAGCTTCCTTGGAAATTCTGCTGTTAAATATATATCAACCTTATTCATTTTCCTCCATTTTTTTCATTTGTAAAATTCTGCCACAGTTACAGTGGTTATGCTTGTAGATAAACAAATTTTATTTAAAAGAACTGTTTGAGGCCATCTTTGAATCTATGAGCCATATCTTCCATGGTATCAATGTTAATATAATTAATTGTTTGAAGATGATGAAGTTTTAGAATGAGTTGTGTAGAGCATCAGACAAAATGTTTTTTGGCATTTAATTATGTCTCTTTACATTCTGAATTCAAATCTACCAGGGACAGCTGTAGGAATGCAATTTCATGCAAGCAGAGGTACCAAGCTAACACATGACTGAGATCTGTCATCATTCGTAATCTGCTGTTTGTGGATCATGCAGCCAAGGAAACTCAGGAATTTATAAACCATTTCTCAATCACTAGCAAAGCTTTCAAGCTTACTGCCAGCATAGAGAAGACTGAAGTTGTCTATCAACCCCCTCCAGACCCAAATAAGAGATGTCAAACACGAGCTATCAGTTCACTAGTTTCCGTCAACTCCCATTAAGACATAAAGGAAGAATCTCAAATATGTTAAGTCATTTACATATTAGGGCAGTCCATCGAAGTGCCAAAGCTTCTAGTACATTTGGTAAACTTTGTCATCATCTCTGGAATGAGAGGGGCATAAACTGGAAACCAAAATTAAAGTTTACAAAGCCATTGTTCTCTCACTACTCTTTTATATGGATCTGAGTCCTAGACTCTGTATTAACATACATAAATCAGCTAGATGAGTTCCACAAAGATTGCCTTTCTATAATTTCATTTCAAATGCTGATCTTTTCATGAAATGCAGAATTGGAGGTATTGAAACTTTCCTCATGTAATTCCTATTACATTAGAATGAATGACGATCAAATACCTAAGGTTCTTACATACAGTCAGCTTCACAGTAGTAAAAGGAATGTAAGAAAGTCATGGCTTGAGTAGAAGGACAAGCTGAAGAGTAATCTTGAAGCTGTTGGTATAAATTTTAAGACTTTTAAGAATTTTAAGACTTTTGACACTGGCTGAAAGAAGTGGAGAGTGAGTTGTTATAGTAGCATTAAAACTTTTGAATCTATCCATCTCCAACAGTTTAGTGAGGCAATAGTGAGAACTAAAGCATCCACACTAGTACCAGCTACCTTGTCTCATAACTCACATTTTTGCACTCTATGTTGTCATGATTGTATGTCTTTGATGGGACATAAGTGTCACATCAGAGATAGAGAGACATCTGTCAACTGACTAAACTAAAGCTGATAGACACTCATACATCAAGATCGATGGGAGAGTCCATCATATATACATATATTCAATATGTATTATCAATGTATTCTTACACTGTATCTGTCTATTCTGTATTATTTATGCACATCAGTGGATTGGCAGTATCAGTAGAGGGTTGGACGCCATGCTTTGCAGCATAGAGTTACGGCTTTTTACGATCTGAGTTCAAATCCCGCCGAGGTTAACTTTGCCTTCCATTTTTACGGGGTTGATAAAATAAAGTACCAGTAATGCACTGGGATAAATGCTGTGCCAAAAGTAGAAACAATTATTTATACTCATAGTATGCTGGGAATTAAACATATGACATATTTTATAAAACAATGTCTGAGATAAACTGTCAGAAAAAAAAAGACAAAATTCTGATTGGTCATGGTTGAAACTTTTAATCATAGGTCTTCTGTATCAGGGTTAATCTGAGGCTAAATAACAGCAACAACAATGTTGAATTCTTTACATAAAATTTTCATTATTATGAAGTTATTATTGTTATTTAACCCTAGGTCAGTGTCAATAGAAGAGTGTTGTGATTTTAGCTAGGATCATCCCATCTTTTTATTTTCCATACATCTACAACTGTATTACTCAATGTGTCTTTTTATTTTTTCTGATGATGAGGTGTAATTTCAGGATTATCAACTACTATTTCTAACAAGCCAAACAGTGAGTTAGTGAAATTGTTAGAGTATTCGATGAAATGCCTTGTGGCATTTGTTCTGAGTTCAAATCCTAGTGTGTGTTACTTGCCTTTATCAGATTCCACTTTGTTGCAAACATTCAGACCAGGTTAGGTTTTTTTTTTTTCTGGTGGCTTTATATGGAGGGAGAGGTTATGTTGATGACCTTTGAAGGTAGTCCAACACCAATGTGATTCCTGTTAAGGTTCAGTTTAATGTTGATGTTCAATGCTGCAGGTCAACTCCTACAGGAAGGACATGTGCAGAGAGAACATTGAGTATTCTAGAAGATGTTTTCCTTCTTCCTTCTCTCTTATCACCCTCAGAGGCTCTGGAAGAGTAATTGGCACTACACTTCCTTCTTCAAATAAACAATAAAAAGAAGTATTGTATACTTCTGTGACCATGTCACTGCCAATTCCATTGCATCTGTTGAAAGTCTCATGATATTTTTATCATGTTTATAAGTCTCATGATATTTTTATCTTCTTCTTCTTCTTCTTCTTCTGCTTGAGGGGCTGTGAGGACAGAGTCCTCAAACACTCCTTCCAATGGGTCTTGTCAGAAGCAATTACATTTCCATTTAAACATAAGAATAGTTAATGTCTTTTGCCTCAGTTATACAAACATCAATTATTTGAATTTCAGATGATCTAAATAAAGTCTCCGTGTTCTATGAATATCTAATTCACCATACTGTTTGTGATCTGAACTCAAGAATAATACTGATGCTATCATTTTGTCTTTTATTCACAATGATTCAAAGTGAATTTGAATAATTGAATATGTAAAAATGATAGATACATTAAAGAGGTGTTATTAGCACTAGTGTGATAACTGTGTTTTGTTCACAGTTATCAAAAGTACCACATGTCAGCCTACTGTGTCTTTTGTACACAGTTATTAAACATATCAAACCCCTGCCTGTTTACTAGTCTATAAATATAATATTTTGAACACAACAATGACTGAAATGATGAAGGATCTAAAAGCAGGGCAAAATCATTGGTGTCTTCTATTATTTGGGACCTGACAGTCCCAAATAATAGGAGTTGGTGGGGCTGGAATAAGCGAGAGATTTGAGAAATCAGTAATTTTTCTAGCTTGTCTCCATTGATTTTTTAAAAAAACAGAATTAGTCATTTAGTTTACATATTGAAACCCCAACCCATCCTATTTATTTTATAATGTCTGGGATTTCTAGTAATGTACTTTTTTTGTCTTGTACAATGTTTTTTAATGTTTGAAGAAAATTAATTATCGCAGGAATGCTACCACTTAAAATAAAATTTTGCCAGAGATAGATTAGCCAAATTTAATAAGTGTGTGTGGGGTGGGTGAATGTGGGGTGGGGTGGAAAAATCTGAAAAATCAATAAGCGGTGGGGAGACGATTAGTCAAGGCCTGAAAGTACTCTAATACTTTGTTCTGAGTACTTATCTGTTACAAGTAATTGAGTTTGTTGCTATGTCTAAAATAAAAATATTGACAACCGAATGAAGATTTTGAAATGTCTGGATTGTGGTGAAAAGACACCAGATATTTCACAAGAGTACAAGAGTACACCTTCATAGAACTCATAAAATGTTTGTAAATACATTTTATGTAATTATGTTCAGTATTGCTTCTGTGGTTTACAATCAGTTAACAATGAGAGTCACTATTGTTTATATTGATGCACAATGTAAATATGAGAGAAAAACAGAGCATGGATGAACTGAGGAAGAAGCTGTGTTTAAGAGGAATCTGAGTTGGCGAGGAGGCGAGAAGACTGCATTGGTACGGACATGAGATACACATGGATAATGATAATTGGGTGAAGAAGTGCCAGGAAATGCAAGTACATGGAAGCTGCAGTAGAGGTAGCCAAAGAAAGACTTGGGCAGAAGTGGTGAGAGCTGACCTCAAATCGCTGAGACTCACTGCTAATTTGATCACCCAGGTAATAGAAATATCTACTACTTCTACAGAGCTCTCAGTTTGTATCTTGAGAGCTCTTGCTTCTTACTGCACCTGTGCACAGGCCACATGTAAAACCTACATTCTTTGTTAGGCTGCCTGAGATCTCACTACATCTCCTTTGAACCCATAGTTTGCATTTGGGACATAGGATGGAATTTCTTCCTGAGGAGTTCTGGTTTCTGTTTTCCTTTCTACTTACTAGAACTTTAGTCTTTGCCAAGTTGACTTTAAGACCTTTTGATTCTAGGCCATGCTTCCAGGTTTGGAATTTCATCTCTAATTCAGTTATAGATTCAGTTATAAGGGTTAGGTCATCTGCATACAGGAGTTCCCATGCGAAGCCAGTCTTAAACTCCTCTGTTGTTACTTGCAAGATGATAATAAACAGAAGAAGGCTAAGAACTGAGCCCTGATTGACACCAACCTGCACGCTGAATTCTTCACTATAGTCATTGTTAGTTCTAACCTTACTGACTATTCCTCTATACATGGCTTGTACTGCCCTCACAAGCCACTCATCTACTCCAAGTTTTCTTAGAGCCCACCAGATAATGGAACGGGGGACTCTGTCAAAAGCTTTCTCCAAGTCTACAAAAACCAAGTAGAAGAGTTTACCTTTAGCTAGGTACTTCTCCTGCAGTTTCCTTACAAAGAAGAGGGCATCTGGGGTACTTTTACCTGGTACAAATCCAAACTGCATCTCATCCAGGTTAACTCATTCCCTAATCAGCTGTGCTATAACTCTTTCTGTGACCTTTATAACCTGGTCAACCAGCTTAAAGCCTCTATAGATTTCTCTATCTAGAGCATCAGCTTTGCCCTTGTAGCAGTTGATGATGCTGCTGCTATGCCAGCCATAGGGTATGACACCATTTTGTATTACTTGGTTTACAATGCAGGAGCAGCTGGACCTTCAGGAATAGTTGCTGAGATGCTTTCAGCATTTCAGAAACTATTCTTGAAGGTCCAGCTGCTCTGCCTCTCTTCATATCCTTAATTGCCTAACTTATTATAGTATTGCTGATTTGTACCACTGGTCCCTCTCTTGGGTCGACATGAGGCAAACTATTTTCTTCCCACGCATTTTCCTCATTCAGTAATCTTTCATAGTGGCACTTCCATGCTACCTTCTTTTCAGTGTAAGTGAGAGCAAGTTTGCCATAATCATTTCAGACACATTTCTCCCCACCAACATCACATTTTTCCCTGACACACTGTCTTGCGATCCTGAACACCTCACATCTTTGGTCCTCACACTGCAAAACATGTTTAAATTTGTTTATTTTACGCTTCCTTTCTTGCAAAATAAACTTGTCACCTAACTTCTCTCTTAGCATTCTGGTAGACTTCTCTACTACCCCCATTTTGCCATTCCTTCCAAGTCTGTCTTTTAGGCATAATTGTCTCATCTACCTTACTATTCCACTACCAAGTCATTCTCCTTCTTCCTAGTGACCCACTCCAACAACAGATTTCATTTGTCACCTTCAGTAGGTTATCTTTCAGGAACTCCCACTGCTCCTCTATATTGTATGTCTCTATTTGCTCTTCTTTTCTGCCAAAGGTGTCAATCAACATGCTTCTAAACTTGTTATTGGTTGATGGGTCTTTTAACTTCCACATTCTTTGTCTCATTGTTTAAAAGTTTGTGTTACAGATAGATAGGTCATTTGTGTTGTAGAATTCCAGCAGTCTGAAACCTTCCTCGTTTCTAGTGCGGAACTTGTAACCCCCATGGATCCCATCGAAGCCATCACAATATGCCTGTTAAAGTCACTTGCAATGAATATGAATTTGCTGTTGTTTATTTGGGCGATAGTGAGCATTAGGGACTCATAAAACCTGTCTTTTAGTACGTCAGGCTGTCAATAAATATGTTGCAGCAAGAGAATTTTGTGTTTTGGATAACCTTGTGAGAGACTGGAGAAAGATATCAAATCAAATTCAGAAAATCTCAAAACAATAGAGGTAAATATAGCAAGTAGCCAGAACTGGAGGGAAAAAAGCTACTAAGTATATACTGGAAACTCAGCAAAATAGAATAAGTGACATTCATGCAGATTTCTGAATTTATGCATGAAAAAAAAAAGAAGGCTGGAATTTTTGATGAAAGTGTTGTATTGTGTACATGGTTCAGGAAAATACACAATTGGTATTTTAATTTTACTTAAAAGCTAAGATTTCACAAAAATTATCTGATGTGCTAGATTTTTTAATGGCTTATCTTGAAGAGGAAAAATTGGTGGCAGGAAGATAGGAAGTTATGCTTAGACTAAAAATCTAACCTGAATACTTGCAACTAAAGACACCCAAGGACTAGGTGGTAGCATTAAACTAAGCAACAGATTAAGCCTAAAGAGTAAAAAAAAAGCATGCATAATATTTAGAAGAGCTACATAGCCTTATGATTTTCAATATGCTGTAGGATGTCTGCTTTGATGCATTGACCAATACTGTAATTTATATTTTTTTTCTATTTATTTATAGATCAATTGGTCTTCAAGTAAAGATATGATATTTTGAATTCAGGTTTACATTACAAACCCCTCATAAGTCATGTAATAATCAAGCCCATAAGTTTAACTTTAAAGACGTGTCTTAAAAAATTGACTTTTTACTTGAATATATATCATATATATATCCAAAATGTCTGACTGAATGTGTTTTATCACCCTTTTTTTCCATGTTTTCCTCCTTCCTCTTCTCACTCTTTATGTTTCTATTTTATCTTCTATTTCTAACTCTATCTTCTGATGAAAGATGAGTGTTCGAAACATTAAGACACTTTTCCTGTTATTTCAAGCATTAAACTAATATATTTCATCAATGTACTGTGTCTTATGTTTTGTTATTTCTGTTTACATTTTATATATATATAATTTAATATATTATGTATTTTTCAAAGTTCACAGTTGTATAAATAACATTAAACATTGTTTATAGTTCTTACAGAGTGAAAATATAAACAGAGATATAAACACATATAATAAATACAATTAATTATTGCTAGGAACATCACAAATATAATGCACAAAATATATGATCAAAGCAAAAGAAAAAGAAAAGGATAGAAGAAGAAAAACAAAAACAACTATCAATTCACTACCAAGTATGACAATCAGCTGCACACAAACATATCATCATCATCATCATTTTACGTCCGCTTTTCTCTGCTTGCAAGGGTGGGACGGATCTTATTCAGCACAGCATCTCTCCACTCGTCACGGTCCTTCGTCATCTCCACCGTGAGCTTCAATGATCTGAGGTCTGTTCTCACCACCTCCTCCCATGTTTTTCGTGGTCTACCTCTACCACGTCTTCCTTCAACTGGCATTTCCTGGCACTTTTTCACCCATCGGTCATCCTCCATGCGCATCACATGTCCATACCACCTCAGTCTCCTCTCCCGTACACTACATTCTATCCCTCTCAGACACAGTTTCTCTCTCAACACATTTATGCTGGGTCGTTCACGCACATTTACACTGCACATCCAATGGAGCATGCTTGCCTCATTTCTTCCAGCCGTCGCATATCCTCTGCAGTTGCTGCCCATATATATATATATATATGTATATATGTATATGTGTGTGTGTATATATACATATATGTATATACATATATGTATGTATATGTACATCATCATTTCATTTTACGTCCACTTTTCCCTGCTTGCAAGGGTGGGACGGGAACTGATTCTGGCTTGATTTCTACAGCTGGATGCCCTTCCTAACACCAACCTCATTTACAGTGAGTACTGAGTGCTTTTTTGCCGTGGCACCTCCACGACCACTTTGCAGTGGAATGATATGGACCCCAGTCCCTATCATCTCATTTCTACAGCTGAGTAAACTGGTGCAATGTGAAATAAAGTGTCTTGCTTAAGGAAACAACACATCACCCGGTCTGAGAATTGAACTCACAACCTTTCAATTGCAAGGCCAATGCTCAAACCACTAAGCCATGTGTATATATATATATATATATACATCTGTATATATATGTATATATACACACATATATGCATACACATACACGTATATGTATATATATGTATATATGTATACATACATGTGTACACATATATACACATATATATGTATATATACATATGTATATATATATGTATCATCATCATCATTTCATTTTACGTCCATTTTCCCTGCTTGCAAGGGTGGGACGGGAACTGATTTTGGCTTGATTTCTACAGATGGATGCCCTTCCTAACACCAACCTCATTTACAGTGATGTATATGTATATATATGTATATGTATACATATGTATACATATGTACATATATGTGTATATATATATATACATATACATACACATACACATATATGTGTACACATACACATACATACACACATATATACACACATACGCGTACACATATATACATATATACGTATATATATACACATATACACACACACATACGCATATATATGTGTATATATATACACACGTACACATACACATACGTGTATATATATATATATACACATATATATGTGTACACACATATATACACACATATATATACACACACACATATATACATATATATATACACACACACACGTATACACGTGTATACACACACACATACACATATATATATATACATATGTACACATATGCGTACATATACATATATATATACATACACACACACGTACATATATGTGCATATACACACATATACACATATATATACATACGTATATATATATGTATATATATATACACACACATATACACACGTATATACACGTGTATACACATACACATATACATACATATATACGCACACACATGTGTGTATACATATATATACACATATATATACACATATATACGTACATATATGTGTATATATATACATACACATACACATACACACATATGTACATACATGTGTACACACACACATACACATATATGTACACACATGTGTATACATACACACACATATATGTACACACATGTGTATATATATACACACATACATACGTACATATATGTGTATATACACACATATGTACATACATGTGCATACACATACACACACATGTACATATACGTGTACACACATACACACACATATACATATATATGTATACACACGCGTACACACATACACATACATGTGTACACACATGTGTACACATATATACATATATACGCGTATACATACGTGTACACATATACACATACACACACGTGTACATATACACACATACGTACATACATATATATATACACGTGTACATATATATATATATGTATATACATGTGTATATATACATATACACGTACATATATGTGTATATACACATATGTATACATATGTGTATACACATATATACACACGTACATATATATATATACATGTATAACATACACATATGCATACATACGTGCACACATATATACGCATACACATGTATATATATATACACATATACACATGTGTGTGTACACATACACCCACGTGTGTGCACATACACATACACACACACACACATATATGTGTGTATATACCTGCGCGTGCATACATATACACACATACATATACATACACACACAAACACAAACACACACACACACATACATATATATGTATATATATATATATATATGTATATATATATATGTATATATATGTAAAGATATGAAGACAGGCAAGGCAGCTGGGTCTTCGGAGATAGTTGCTGAAATGCTGAAAGCATCTGGAACGGTGGGACACACCATGGTCACCCGGATAGTAAACCAAGTCATATAGAACGGGGTCATACCAAATGACTGGCATAGCAGCATCATCCTTAACTGCTACAAGGGTAAAGGAGATGCACTAGATAGAGGAAACTATAGAGGCATTAAATTAATTGATCCAGTCATGAAGGTCACAGAAAAAGTTATAGCGCAACTAATCAGAGAGCAAATTGATCTAGATGAAATGCAGTTTGGGTTTGTGTCAGCTAAAAGTACAACAGACGCCCTTTTCCTTGTACGACAACTACAGGAGAAGTACCTAGCTAAAAGTAAACCCCTATACTTAGCTTTTGTTGACTTGGAGAAAGCATTTTACAGAGTACCCCGCGCCATTATCTGGTGGGCCCTTAGAAAACAAGGGGTTGATGAATGGCTTGTGAGAGCTATACAAGCCATGTATAAAGAAACAGTCAGTAAGGTTAGAATTAACAACGAATATAATGAAGAATTTAGCATAAAAGTTGGTGTTCATCAGGGCTCTGTCCTTAGCCCCCTTCTATTTATTATTGCCCTTCAGGCTATAACAGAGGAGTTCAAGACCGGCTGCCCATGGGAACTTCTCTATGCAGATGATCTAACGCTCATATCTGAATCGATGGATGAACTAGAAAAGAAATTCCAAACATGGAAGCATGGCCTAGAATCAAAAGGCCTTAAAGTTAACTTGTCTAAGACTAAAGTTCTAGTATGTAGGAAGGAAAATAGGGCACAGATCCCCTCTGGGAAATGGCCATGCTCAGTGTGTAGGAAAGGAGTAGGCAGAAATTCCATTTTATGTCCCAAATGCAAAGTATGGGTGCATAAAAGATGTAGTGGGATCACAGGTAAGCTATCTAAGAACGTAGATTTTATATGTGGCCGGTGCTCAGGTGCAATAAGTAGCAAGCACCCACAGGATACTAGCTCCTTCTATTACCCAGATGGCTCTATAGAAATAGTGGACACCTTCCGTTACCTGGGTGATAATATCAGCAGTGGTGGAGGGTGCAGTAGCCAGAGTCAGAACGGGATGGAAAAAGTTCAGAGAGCTTATACCACTATTGGCCGCTTATACTATTATTGGCCGCTAAAGGTTTCTCTCTAAAAATGAAAGGCAGACTGTATGATGCTTGCATACAAACAGTTATGTTACATGGCAGTGAAACATGGGCATTGTGTGCAGAGGATCTGCGCAGACTGGAGAGGAACGAAGCATGCATGCTCTGCTGGATGTGTAATAGTAATATACGTGAACTGCAAAGCATAAATGAACTAAGTGATAAATTAGGTATAAGAGGGATCAGATGCTGTTTACTCGAGAGAAGACTACGTTGGTATGGTCACGTGATGCGCATGAAAGACGACAGCTGTATAAAAAAGTGCAGGGCGATCAAAATTGACGGAAGTTACGGAGTAGGCAGACCCAGAAAAACCTGGGACGATTTGATAAATTCTGATCTTACACCATTACACCTCTCTAAGACAACGTCGCTGGACTGAGATCTTTGGCGCTACGCAGTAATACAGAAAACCCGCCTTGCCTAAGTACAAAACGAAACCTATAGTCAGTAGGCACCTCTTAATCAAATATATACCCCCCCCCCCCCCCTCTCACTACCCCAACTTCCCCACCCCCATCAACACCACCCCTTTCTCTGTAAAGTTATGTTTGTACCACAACATCCAGTCCTAAAATAAATGAGGTTGTGTAGGTGTCACGACAAAAAAAAAAAAACGCACAGTCCACACTGTAATGAGGCTGTGTAGGTAACACGGTAAAAACCTCCCAATCCACACTGTAAACATGGTTGGTGTTAGGAAGGGCACCCAGCCGTAGAAAACCTGCCAGACAGTCTTACACGAGCAAGACAACCAATCTTGCCTCAAGTGGGACAATTCCCGTCTAAACCCATGCTAGCGTGGAAGATAGATGTTAAACGATGATGATGATGATGATATATAGTTGCTGAAATGTTGAAGGTATCTGGAATGGTGGGACATACTGTGGTCACCCGGATAGTAAACCAAGTAATACAGAATGGGGTCATACCAAATGTAGCAGCAGCATCATCAACTGTTACAAGGACAAAAGAATCGCCCTGGATAGAGGAAAGTATAGGGGTATTAAATTAGTTGACCAAATCATGAAAGTCACAGAAAGAGTTATTACTCAACTAATTAGAGACCAAATTGATTTAGATGAAATGCAGTTTGGGTTTGTGCAAGGTAAAAGTACCACGGACGCCTTTTCCTTGTATGGCAATTACAGGAGAAGTACCTAGCTAACTGTAAACCCCTCTACTTAGCTTTTGTTGACCTGGCGAAGGCCTTTGACATGGTGCCATGCACCTTAATCTGGTGGGCTCTTAGAAAACTAGGAGTGGAAGAATGGCTTGTGAGAGCTATACAAGCCATGTCTAGAGGAACAGTCAGCAAGGTTAGAATTAACGATGAATATAGTGATGAATTTAGCATAATAGAAGGGGTTCACCAGGGCTCTGTTCTTAGCCCCCTCCTGTTTATTATTGTCCTACAGGCTATAACAGAGGGGTTTAAGACTGGCTGCCCATGGGAACTTCTATATGCAGATGCTTTAACTCTCACAGCTGAATCCATGGCTGAACTAGAGAGGAAGTTCCAAACATGGAATCAAAAGGCCTTAGAGTCAACTTGTCAAAGACTAAGGTTCTAGTATGTAGAAAGGAGAATAGGGCACAGGTACCCTCTGGGAAATGGCCATGCTCAGTGTGTAAGAAAGGAGTAGACATAAACTCCATTCTATGTCCCAAATGCAAAGTATGGGTGCATAAAAGATGTAGTGGGATCAGAGGTAAGCTATCTAAGAATGTAGATTTTATATGTGGCTGATGCTCAGGTGCAGTAAGTAGCAAGGACGCACTGGATGATATCTCCTTCAACTGCTCAGATGGTTCTATATAAATAGTAGACACCTTCCTTTACCTGGGTGACAAAATCAGCAGTGGAGGAGGGTGCTCTGAAAGTGTAGTAGCCAGAGTTAGAGTGGGATGGAAAAAGTTCAGAGAGCTAATACCAGTGTTGGCCACAAGGGGTTTTTCTCTAAAAATGAAAGGCAGATTGTATTATGCATGTATACGAATGGCGATATTACATGGTAGTGAGACTTGGGCAATGTGTGCTGAAGACCTGTGTAGATTAGAAAGAAATGAAGCTTGCATGCTCCACTGGATGTGTAATAGTAATGTGCGCAAAAGGTGAAGCATAAACGAACTAAGAGGGAGACTAAGCATAAGAGGTATCAAATGTGTTCTGGGGAGGAGATTGCATTGGTATAGTCATGTGATGCGTATGAAGGATGGCAGCTGTATAAAAAAGTGCAGGGCAATGAAAATTGATGGAAGCTACGGAGTGGGTAGACCAAGAAAAACCTGGGGCGAGGTGATAAAAACTGACCTTGCCCACCTACACCTCTCTAAGAGAATGACACTGGATCGGGACCTTTGGCGCCATGCAGTTGTACAGAAGACCCGACTGCCATTGCATACAAACCTACAGTCAGTAGGTACCTCTTAACTCAATATACACCCCACCCCATCCTCACTCACCCGTTCCGTCCATTGTGTCGATGACACAACAGCCCACACTGTAAGGTGGCCGTGAAGGAGACACAGTGAAATGGCTCCTAGTCCTCACTGTAAATGTAGTTGGTGTTAGGAAGGTCATCCAGCTGTAAAAACAAACCTGCCAGAGACGCTTCTGTGCGAGCAAGACATGGTCTCCCGACCATTCCCACATCAAATGGAACAAAACTGTCTAACCCATGCTAGCATGGAAGATGGACATTAAACGATGATGATGATATATATATATATATATATTGTTGTTTCCTTGAGCAAGAAACTTTATTTCACATTGCTCCAGTTTACTCAGCTGTAGAAATGAGATGATAGGACTGGGTCCCTATCATTCCACTACAAAGTGGACGTGTAGGTACCATGGAAAAAAGCACCCAGCACTCACTGTAAATGAGGTTGGTGTTAGGAAGGGCATCCAGCTGTAGGAATCAAGCCAGAATCAGTTTCCCTCCCACCCTTGCAAGCAGGGAAAAGCAGACATAAGATGATGATGATGATGATTATATATATATATCTATATATATATATATGTATATATATATATATATATACAAGCCCACAGACTCCAAGAAATATCTTCCTTTCAACTCTTGCCACCCTAGACACGTTAAAATTAATAGTCCCTACAACTTAGCCAAGAGAATCTGTACTATAGTCTCCAATAAAAACACCTGCTACTTACGGCTGCAAGAACTAAAGGACACACTCATAGGCAGGGACTACCCTGCATTACTAATTGACAATGGAATCCAACGTGCCCTAAAACTCAGTACCCAGGACCTTAGACACCCTAAAGTAAATCAACCGAAACTAAAAGCTCTTCCATACATCTCCACACACAACCCCCTCAACAATGAGGCCTTTGACACCATCCTCCAGAACATCCCTGTGTTAAAAAAGGACCATAGAATGAACCAAATCCTACGAACACACGATATCATAAAGAGCAAAAGACAATCTAAGTCAATGAAAAACATCCTAACACATGCCAAAGTACTGACAACCACAACAACGAAACCCACAGTAAAAAAATGCGATAGACCCAACTGTGGCATATGCATCAACCTAATAGAGGGTTCGGAATTCTATTTCAAAGAAGGACAACGTTTTATAGTAAAACACAATTTCACATGCGTATCAGAAAATCTAATATATGTATTAACTTGCTCAGGTTGTCGAGAACAATACATAGGCCAGACCAAAAACAGCCTCCGCCAACGCATGACTGTCCATAGATCCCAAATTAAAATACGGGAATACAGGAAAATACCACTGAGTGAACACATTGATACGTGTGCCGCCCCAAATCATCCCAACTTCAGAATCTTTCCCCTCTACAAATTTAAAGATAATGCCACCCACACCCAGCGCATCAGCAAGGAATCTCACTTTATTAACAAATACGGACCCCATCTAAACACTTCTCCCTAAGACGAACCCACAACATACACACGTCAACATACATACCTACATCAGCATACATCTCTATCCACATATAAACACAATGACATACGTAAACACACATGTTCTATGGTGCAACACAAATATACACAAATTTGCATACCTTTTGATGTCTATAGATATAAACGTGCCGACACACACACATACATAAACGCACACATGCATTGCACACTGATGGGCACATACATATTTGTACACAAGTATTCCAATACGGCAAGGCCTAATGGATTCCCCTTGCAGTACGTACAATCTGGACACACACACACTCACACATACCTTGGTGTTATGACAATACTATATATCATTTCACACCTTTTATTATTAAGGTTTTTGATGTTCTATTGAGAGAATCGTTTTTACTGAAAATATCGAATAATGTACACCATTTTACCAGTATCACAAAAATACTGGTCCACCCCCACACATACACACACATTCTCACATACACACACATATATACACACACACATACACACGCGTACATTAACATACAAAGTGACACACACACACACACACACACACACACACACACACACACACGTCTCCGTATAAGACAAGAAGAGCTGAAAAATATCTTTTAACATGTTAAAATATCCGCCACACACTTACAGACACATTCCTACTGACCATCTTTCTACCACGAATTACTCTGCTACACACACACACACACACACTTGTCTTAATAGGCATTTGAACTGTCAACAGGCTGCGGTTCGCACACACATCCCTGCTGACCATTATCACAACAACGAACCTCTTTACTACTACTACTACTACACACACACACACACACATATTTGTTTTGAAAGACTTATTTTTCAGTGACTTCTCAATCAGCCGACACAAACCTACATTTGGCGCAAAATCAATTTTTAACATTCACATGACCTCTACCGACCAATCAAAATTGTTTTGACCACAAGAATTTTTGCAACACGAATTGGCGCGAAACTTATTTTAATACATCTGGAGCCACTTTTTTCACATAAAAACAGGTAAAATTTCCAAAACTAATCAGATTAGAGCAAACACCACGGACGCTCTATCTCAAAATTATTTTTGAAAAGCATTAGAAGTGCGCAACCGGTAAAACTTAAAACCAAAACTGAATACTAACCAATACTATTACTAATTTTCACTTATTCCTAATTAAACTATTTTTCACTGTGAACAATTTGTCAGCATTTTCTTTTCCGTTTACCAATATATATATATAATTGGATATATGAGAGAGATGAACACAGATATAAGTATACATGTGTTCCAATTGCAAATTACCAAGTTAGCTAGGTTGAAAAAATACTAATTTAAAACAATATGGTTTGCCTGACTCGATTTAAAGTAATAAATCAATAAAAATAACAAACCTATATCGGGCAATAGCCTTTGATTCCCGGACAGACGTAAATCTGTTCGCAAGAATTATTAAGTGAAAGCCAGAATTCCTGTGCTCTTCTGCGGGTATCCAGGAAAATTCGTACTTTTCACTTCAAAGGATCTAAGAAGACTGAACGATATGCTGATATAAACGTACATGTCGCAGTGCCTAGCGCATCTCATACTCATGCCGCTACAAATAGCAGCTGGGTTTATGAGACTAGATTTAGCTCTACATAAGCTCTACATAGATTGAGTTAGAAACTCAAAATAGTCTTTTACATGTATACTTATATCTGTTTTCATCCCTCTTATATATCCAATTATATTATATGGCTCGGAAAGATTCCCTTCTTTGAGCTATTTAATAGTCAACGTGGGTGGATGTGCAGGTGAAGGAATGGCGGATACGGAAAGACCCGTCAGGGCCTAGGGCCTGTAAGAGTGGTGAGGGTGGAAATAAAGGGACAAGTGTTGCAGCAGGAACGGGAACAAGGATGAGAACTGGGTGGAGTTGTGGGAGAGAACGAAAAAGAACAGCGAACCAGGAGGTCGCGGAGGTTTCGGGCGCGCTTAAAAGCAGTAATGGGTGGGTTTGGAAAAAAGCGCGAAGTGACGGGGTCAGAAGTGAGGATACGGAAGGAACAGTGATGGGGTGGTAGGTGAGAGGGAAAGGAACACGGGTGTTGGGAGGGCGGGGTGAGAAGGCTGTGGTGCGGTCTGTTTCACGGGCGCGGGTGAGAGCAGCTTGGATCAAGGTGGGGGATATCCACGCAGGATGAAGCAGGAAGCCATGCGAAGAGAATGGGTTTCAAAATCGTCGTCCTGGCTACAGAGTCGACGAAGACGGAGGAATTGGGAATAGGGTATGGAGTGTTTGGTGTGGGTTGGATGGGAGGAGGTGAAGTCGAGGTAAGTTATATTAGGTTCACGCTTGGTAAAAGTGGAGGAGGTTTCAACATTTCAAACAGAAGTCCTTCTTCAGGAAAGTTCAGATAAGGAGAGAACAGATACACGTAAGAGTAGAGTGAGAAGGTTAGGGAAGGAAGTTGGATAAAAAATATTATATATACGATGGATGTGTAATAGTAATATACGCGAATGCCAAAGCATAAATGAATTGAGAGAGAGACTGAGCATAAGAGGAATCAAATGCTGTGTGCAGGAGAGGAGGTTGCGTTGGTATGGACATGTGATGCGTATGAAGGATGACAGCTGCATAAAAAGGTGCAGAGCACTAGAAGTCGATGGAAACCGCGGAGTGGGGAGACCCAAGATGACCTGGGATGAGGTGATAAAAGCCGACCTTACCCAATTACACCTCTCAAAGGCGATGACACACGACCGGGACCTCTGGCGTCACGCAGTAATACAGAGTACCCGACCTCCCATGGGTACAAGCTGAAGCATATAGACAATATGCCCCCACACCCTCCCACTGCAAGGTGGTCGTGGAGGTGCCACGGCAAAAAAGCACCCAGCCCACACTGTAAAGTGGACGTGTAGGCGCCACGAAAAAGCACCCATCACTCACTGTAAATGAGGTTGGTGTTAGGAAGGGCATCCAGCTGTAGAAATCAAGCCAAATCAGTTCCTGTATGAGCAAGGCATGGTCAGCCGACCAGACACTGCCCACAACAGGACAACCCGTCTAACCCATGCTAGCGTGGAAGAACGGACGTAAAACGGTTATGATGATGATGATGATATATATGAAAACAGGGAGAAAAAGATGATTATTAGGAAGAAAAATATTTTTTTTCCTTTTTATTTTTTTCTCTCTTTTTTTTTCTAGGTTAGAAAATGATTGAAACGAAATATTTTACTTTGTGTGAAGTGTTAAGGTATTAGTTGATTTATTTATTAATTAACAATGGCATTTATTTATTTATATATTTAATAATTGTCTATTACCGGTTCCAGCATTTTTATGCATTATCAAATGATAATAATATGTATTGGTGTAGATTGGTTGTGTTGGACATGTTAAAGAAATGGTGCAGAAAGAATAATGTTATTTACAAACAAGGTTTATGAAGTGAAAATAAAAAATAAAAAAAAACGAGCGTAATGTGGAGCATAATAAGGCAATGGGAAAGAAAAAAATAATGTTATTTACAGGCATAGTTCTTGAAAATAAGCAGATCAAAATGTGTCAATATAGAAAGAGTGCTTAGTTGAGTGCTCTTTCACATTGCCTTATTATGCTCCACATTACGTCCGTTTTTTTAATTTTTTATTTTCACTTCATAAACCTTATTTGTAAATAACATTATTCTTTCTGCACCATTTCTTTAACATATCCAACACCACCATTCTACACAAATACATATTATTATCATTTGATAATGCATAAAAATGCTGAAACCGGTAATAGACAATTATTAAATATATAAATAAATAAATGCCATTGTTAATTAATAAATAAATCAACTAATACCTTAACACTTTACACAAAGTAAACTATTTCGTTTCAATAATTTTCTAACCCAGAAAAAAGAGAAAAAAATAAAAAGGAAAAAAATATATTTTTCTTCCTAATAATCATCTTTTTCTCCCTGTTTTCATATATATATATATATATATATATATATATATATATATATATTCTAACTCGTGTGCTTCCTCTCCACATTTTATTGCTTATATATATATATATATATATATATATATATATATATATATATATATATATATATATATATATAGAGAGAGAGAGAGAGAGAGAGAGATACAGACACACATGGCATTTATTATAGTTGATGATTATTTTGCTTCAAATTCTTTGCCGGTGTGAATAATCTACATCTTGTGTATTCTGAACATCTCAGTAAATGAATATAATCAGTTTTTCTTTTTCCTTTTTGGAATATCTATATACCATTATTTTAAGAATAATAGAAGATATTTAGGAAAAATGAAAATTATAATAATTTACACAAGCTGAAAGAATCTAGGTCATTAAGTGGTTCTCTTTTTTTCTCTTTACTTCATACCAAAGAATTGATTTGCACCACAATAAACTGGGACCGTTTATAGGTATATATTAAACGTGAATAATCATTTCTTCTATAAACTGGTTTGGTAAGTACAGATAATTGGTTACACTATTATGTTCAGATAGATTTATCAATTTGGAAAAAAGGTAACTAGGCCTATTTACTTGAGAAAATGTGAGAAATGTGAGTTTTAACAGTTGTGTATTTCTAAATGGTAATATAAGCTGAAATCAAGTGAAATAATTACATCTAGAGATCAATATATTTTCTACTTTATGGTATTCATTATATATATTTAAGCACACCTTCATACATACATTAAATATGTGTGCGTGTTATAAATATATATATACTAGCAGAATGGCCCGGCGTTGCTTGGGATTTGCTCTAGGGTTCTTATATATTTGATATATATTTATCCTTATCGAGCCTCGTGAAATAAATACGTTTGTTTATATTTTGTTATTGTGTATGCAA
Organism: Eledone cirrhosa; assembly: GCA_964016885.1. Lineage (NCBI taxonomy): Eukaryota > Metazoa > Mollusca > Cephalopoda > Octopoda > Eledonidae > Eledone > Eledone cirrhosa. The sequence continues at coordinate 304,058,760 of OZ024740.1, forward strand.
AAATATCTGTACACGAATATATAATTATATATATATTAAAATAACAGATCAAAGTTTAAGCAAAGAATCGCTGCTTTCACCCTTAACGGGATCTTCTGAAACTAAAATTTAAAAAATCAATCTGTGAACGCAGAAGTAAATATTTCTAAAAATGTTACACACTATATATACATATATATATATACACACACACACAGCTATGTCATAATGTCATAATGCAGACAGCCAGGCATACAGACAGATATTATAAGGGTGCAACATTATATCTATGTATCTATCTAAAAAGAGAAAGACTAAGAGAGAGAGAGAGAGATTGCTAAATCGCCAGATTTACAGACAGACAGACATTCTCTGTTTTAGATATATAGACTAGCAGAAAACCACTCGGGGGCGGTTTTCTGCTAGTCTATATATCTAAAACAGAGAATGTCTGCCTGTCTGTCAGCTCCCTAAAACTTGAGAACCATCCAACCGATTGTTTTCAAACTTTAGACATGTAATACTTATGGTCCTGTGAGTGTTTTGAGCAAAAATTATTTCAAATTTTCAATGCCCTAGGGACCACATTAGGCGATTTAGCGTTCTCTCTATATAATTCTTAGTCTTTCTTTTTAGATAGATACATAGATATAACGTTGCGCCCTTATAATATCTGTCTGTATGTCTGGCTGTCTGCATTACGTCATTATGACGCGCTCAGCGCGATTCCCTCGGCCTCAGTGACCAAAGTCAGTGGAGAGGGGAAGGTAATGTTTCTGTAGCACGTGTTTTAGCGTCTATTCACTCTCTCTCTCTCCCTCTCTCCCTCCCGCTATCCCCCTCTCGTAGTCTGTCTCTTTCTTTCACTCTCACTCTCTCTCTACGCGCGTGTTTCCACTGTCGGATAGACAGACAGAGAAATTGCTGGTTATATATATAAGTAGACTAGCAGAAAACCACCCGGTGGGCGGTTTTCTGCTAGCAAATCTACTGTATATACTGATATTGTTGAGATTTGGATGAGAAATGTTTTCGGCACCACATGTTCACCGTCTCTCGGTGTGTCTTTTATGCATGTATAAATATATATGTTATCTATACGGTGAAATCTTTGAAATAAATATATGTTAAAACGAAAAAGGAGAAAAAGAGATTAGTGACGGAATATAAACGTTATGATATAACGATGGAAATATATCTTCAAATGGTCCTTGGCATGGTGTCAAGTCAGAACCGCCTCGAACTGGTTACTTCTGGCTTGTGCAAGGTGTCTCTATAGCAACCAGCGATTCCCTCGGCCTCAGTGACCAAAGTCAGTGGAGAGGGGAAGGTAATGTTTCTATAGCGACAGTGTTTCTCTTGGTAGTACCAAAGTGGAGAAAGGAAGGGGAAGGTAATATTTCTGTAGCACCTACATTTGAGTTTTAGGGAAGGATAGACAGACTTAGAAATGCCCATATATTTCTGTGTGTGTATGTATATATATATATATATATATATATATATATATTACACGCACAGAAATGTATATATATTTCTGTGTGTGTGTATATATATATATATATATATATATATATATATATATATATATATATATATTACACACACAGAAATGTATATATATTTCTGTGTGTATATATATATATTACACACACAGAAATGTATATATATTTCTGTGTGTGTGTATATATATATATTACACACACAGAAATGTATATATATTTCTTAGAACAAAATTATTATTAATGTTTTGCTGTTCATAACAATTGGAATTGAAAAATTACTTTTGAAATTATTAGTTATTTTACTAATGCCTAGATATGTAAAAATGAAGCAATGTTTCTAATAATTGTTTCTACTTTTGGCACAAGGCCAGCAATTACCCAGTACATTACTGGTACTTTATTTTATCGACCCTGTGAGGATGAAAGGCAAAGTTAACCTCGGCGGTATTTGAACTCAGACCGTAAAGGGACGTAACTCCATGCTATGAAGCATGGTGTCCGACTCTCTACAGATTCTGCAATCCACCGCTCTAATGTCTGTACGTAATGAGGGAGTGAGAGGGGAGAGAAAGAAAGGCAGAGGTGAAGTGACGAAGTGACTCTCTCCTCCTCCTCCTCCATCTCCCCATTCGTCACAGCGATAGAGGGGAGGAATGTTAGTGTGTTACAAAGAGAAAGAGTGAGAGTGAGAGAAACAGACAGACTAAAAGAGAGGGATAGCTGGAGAGAGAGAGAGATAGCAACCACATGTTTCCATTGTCGGACAGACAGACAGACAGAGAAATTGCTGGTTATATATTATAAGGAGATATATATAATGGGTAAAGAACGATGTTATAAGCTTTTCTGGGTGGGAAATGACAATGGGCTGGGTGGAGTAGGAATCATGGTAGCAGAAAAGTGGGCAGATAAGATAATAGACGTAAATAGAGTGAACAACAGAATAATTAAAATAAGACTTGTCCTTAATAGAACTACTGCGATAATAATATCTGCATATGCACCACAATCCGGACTGCCTGGCGTTATAAAAGACAGATTCTATGAGACGTTAATGCTCACTACCTCCCAAATAACCGACAGTGACTACATAGTTATCGCTGGCGACCTAAATGGTCACGTTGGACAACATTGTGACGGCTATGATGGAATCCATGGAGGCTATGGGTTTGGTACTAGAAATGAGGAAGGCTCCAGAATCCTGGAATTCTGTGACACAAATAACCTAACTATCTGTAACACTAACTTCAAAAAATGAGACAATCACTTGATCACCTATAGATCGGGGGAACACACAAGCCAGGTAGATTATATCCTTACCAGGAGACGTGACAGAGTATCTGTTGTAAACACTAAATCCCTCCCCCATGAAGAATGCACCTCTCAACATAGACTCATAATTAGCAACCTCATAGTTGGGACGAGATGTACTCGACAACAGAAGAGGGCTATCCTCAGGAGAAAAATATGGAAGTTAAAAGACCCACAGCCAATAATAAATTTAAAAGCATATTACTTGATGCTTTTGATAGTAAGGAAGAGCAATTAGAGTCGTACAATATAGAGGAACAGTGGGAATTCCTGAAAGCTAACCTGCTGAAGGCGACAGATGAAACCTGTGGCTGGAGCAGACCTATAGGCAGGAGGAGAGTAACTTGGTGGTGGAACAGTAAGGTGGAGGGGTCAATCAAGGCCAAAAGCAGGCTTGGAAAGCATGGCGGGATGGGGGAAGTAGAGAAGACTATCAAGTGGCCAGGAGGGAAGCTAGGAGACAAGTGTACTTCGCAAGAAGGGAAGCAGAGGAAAGAAAGTTCAAGCATGTTCTACAACGCGAGGACCAAAAACGTGAGGTGTTCAGGATTGCTAGGCAATGTGTCAAACAAAACAGTGATATTGTCGGGGGAAGTGTGTCCTTAATGATGATGGTGTACTTGCCATCACTGACGCTGATAAGAAGGTAGCTTGGAAGTGTCACTACGAAAGGCTACTAAATGAGGGACCAGCAGTGCAAGTTGAAGGTAGTATAATAAGTAAGGCGATCAAAGACATGAAGACGGGCAAGGCGGCCGGGCCTTCGGAAATAGTTGCTGAAATGCTGAAAGCATCTGGAACGGTGGGACACACTATGGTCACTCGGATAGTAAACCAAGTCATACAGAATGTGGTCGTTCCGAAGGACTGGCGCAGCAGCATCATCATTAACTGCTACAAGGGTAAAGGTGATGCCTTAGATAGGGGAAACTATAGAGGCATTAAATTAATTGACCAGGTCATGAAGGTCACAGAAAAAGTAATAGCGCAACTAATCAGAGAGCGAATTGATCTAGACGAAATGCAGTTCGGGTTTGTCAGGTAAAAGTACAACAGACACTCTTTTCATTGTACGACAACTACAGAAGTACCTAGCTAAAAGTAAACCCCTATAGCCTTTGTTGACTTGGAGAAAGCCTTTGACAGAGTACCCCGCTCGATTATCTGGTGGGCCCTTAGAAAACTAGGTGTTGATGAATGGATTGTGAGAGCTATACAAGCCATGTATAAAGAAACAGTCAGCAAGGTTAGAATTAACAACGAATATAGTGAAGAGTTTAGCGTAAAAGTTGGTGTTCATCAGGGCTCCGTCCTTAGCCCCCTATTATTTATTATTGCCCTTCAGGCTATAACAGAGGAGTTCAAGACCGGCTGCCCATGGGAACTCCTATATGCAGATGATCTAACGCTCATAGCTGAATCAATGGCTGAACTAGAGAAGAAATTCCAAACATGGAAGCATGGCCTAGAATCAAAAGCCTTAAAGTCAACTTGTCTAAGACTAAAGTTCTAGTTTGTAGGAAGGAAAATAGGGCACCAGTCCCATCTGAGAAATGGCCATGCTAAGTGTATAGGAAAGGAGTAGGCAGAAACTCCATTTTATGTCCCTAATACAAAGTATGGGTGCATAAAAGATGTAGTGGGATCACAGGTAAGCTAACTAAGAATATAGATTTTATATGTGGCCGGTGCTCTGGAGCAATAAGTAGCAGCAGGTGCCCACAGAATACTAGCTCATTCCATTGCACAGATGGTTCTATAGAAATAGTGGACAGCTTCCGTTACCTGGGTGACAAAATCAGCAGTGGGGGGAGGGTGCTCTGAAAGTACAGTAGCTAGAGTCAGAACGGGATGGAAAAAGTTCAGAGAGCTTATACCACTATTGGCCGCTAAAGGGTTCTCTCTAAAAATGAAAGGCAGGCTGTATGATGCCTGCATACAAACAGCAATGTTACATGGCAGTGAGACCTGGGCATTGTGTGCAGAGGATATACGCAGACTGGAGAGAAATGAAGCTTGCATGCTCCGCTGGATGTGTAATAGTTATATACGTGAACAGCAAAGCATAAACGAACTAAGGGAGAAATTAGGAATAAGAGGGATCAGATGTTGTTTACTCGAGAGAAGACTACGTTGGTACGGTCACGTGATGCGCATGAAAGACGATAGCTGTATAAAAAAGTGCAGGGCGATAAAAATAGACGGTAGCCACGGAGTAGGCAGACCCAGAAAAACCTGGGACGACTTGATAAATTCCGACCTCACACACTTACACCTCTCCAAGACAATGTCACTGGACCGAGATCTTTGGCGCTACACAGTTATACAGAAGACCCGCCTTGCCTAAGTACAAAGCGAAACCTACAGTCAGTAGGCACCTCTAACAAAATATACCCCCGTCACTAACCCCCCCCCCCCTTAAATGTGAAGTTATGTTGGTACCACAACATCCAGTGCGAAACAAATGAGGTCGTGTAAGTGTCACGACAAAAAAACACACAGTCCACGCTGTAATGTGGCCGTATAGGTAACACGGTAAAAACCTCCCAGTCCACACTGTAAACGTGGTTGGTGTTGGGAAGGGCACCCAGCCATAGAAAACCCACCAGACGTGTAGGTGTCACGACAAAAAAACACACAGTCCACGCTGTAATGTGGCTGTGTAGGTAACACGGTAAAAACCTCCCAGTCCACACTGTAAACGTGGTTGGTGTTAGGAAGGGCATCCAGCCATAGAAAACCCGCCAGACAGTCCTGAGCAAGACAACCAATCTTGCCTCAAGTGGGACAATTCCCGTCCAGACCCATGCTAGCGTGGAAAATGGACGTTAAACGTTGATGATGTTGATGATGATAATTAAGGCCAGTTACAACAATGGCACCATACCAGGTTCAACCTGTGACATTGAAAAGGAACCAGTTCATTTTCATTGACATGAAACGTATGGACCTGGTATGGTGCCGTCACAGTAACTGACCTCAATAATTATATTCAAACTCGCCTTACAGACTTGAGTTGCTCTATATTTTGGATATTTTTACCTACCTATTACTACTAGTATACACACACACACACACACATATATATATATATATCATCATCATCAACATTTCATTTTACGTCCGCTTTTTCCCTGCTTGCAAGGGTGGGACGGGAACTGATTCTGGCTTGATTTCTACAGCTGGATGCCCTTCCTAACACCAACCTCATTTACAGTGAGTGCTGGGTGCTTTTTTGTCGTGGCACCTGCACGACCACTTTGCAGTGGAATGATATGGACCCCAGTCCCTATCATCTCATTTCTACAGCTGAGTAAACTGGAGCAATGTGAAATAAAGTGTCTTGCTCAAGGAAACAACACATCACCCGGTCTGAGAATTGAATATATATATATATACACACACACACACATATATTCATTTATTAAGACTAAGTGGCAAGCCTTGTTACTCTGGAGTCTCACCTGCGCAAGGTGAAACTCCAGAGTAACAAGGCACCACTTAGCCATAATAAATTAATATTTAAACTCTACTTTGGCATTGTGACATTGTACTCTTTCTCATGTCCATCAGTGTTATGTATATATATATATATATATATATATATATATATATATATATATATATATATATATATATAGAGAGAGAGAGAGAGAGAGAGAGAGAGAGACATACAGATAGACAGATATACCTTGGCAATATTCATGTGTACAATCTCTGAACATGATTTCATTGACTGGGTGATCATACATGTGAACATTTAACCCTTCAGCATTTAAACCGGCCATATCCGGCCAGAATTCTCTCATCTCTTTCTGTTCAACTTATGTTAAGGTATTGTTTTCAAAATAAATAATATCAAAATCTCGTAGATTCAATATTATGTGAGATAAAGTGTTTACCATGAAAATACAAGAGTAAATATAGAGTAATGTAAATGCTAAAGGGTTAAACCATTGAGTGTTTTACAAATTTACAACAGTTATCACAATTAAGGTTCACATATCCATACTAGATATTTACAAGAAAGTGTTCAACTTACATTACTATTTACAGCATCCTGGACAGGGTTTAATTGAGGGTGTTCTTCATGATTTGCTTTTACCATATTGTGATGCTCAATACTTCTCTACTCAAGATTATAGGTTCTAGAGTATTAGGTCACTCTCCATAATTTGTTATTCATTACAAGGATGTTCTATTCAGTTAGGATCTATTTCTTGAAGCTTGAAATTGTCTTTTATATTTTTTTTCTTATGTCTTGATCTGAGGGTGAGTTTGATTGTAAATCTGATCATAAAAAAGATACTTTGGATTGTTCTGACTGACAGAAGCAACCATCTCCAATTGATCTGGCCGATTACTCAAGTTAGACCCACTGAAGCATTGTTTTTGTTTTTGTCTTGAGCTTTTACTTGTTTTAAACCTTCCTGGTGTTTCTAAAGCTGAAATATGGCAGCCTCAGACAGATGGCAAAAGGCTATGACAAACACAGTTGTAAATAATAAAATAAACAGAAGAAGAGCAAGGTCACATTGGTGTTTAGTACCATTACATGCATGGTCCTGTAACTCCCGAGGGAGTTGTAGAGGCGCCATATTGAGATACAGTATTTCTAGGGCAATTTAAAACCTGGCGGTGCCCATCTCCTCTTTAGGTCTGAATACAGTAGAAGGAAAGAGAGTGTGGGAGAATGGAAATGAGAAAGAGATATAGAGGAAGAATCGACCCCAGTACTAGACTGGTATTATTTTTATTGACCTTGAATGGATGAAAGGCAAAGTTGACTTGGCAGGATTTGAACTGAGAGAACAGATAGCCAAAATGAATACTGCAAAGTATCTATCTGACGTTCTAATGACTCAGTCAATTTGCCACCTTTAGTACCATTAGTTAGATTAAAATAGAGTGTTCTCCATTTGATTACATTGAGAGTTTCTCCGTGAAGGGAGGGAAAGCTTAAATGTAATCTGTGCAGTTAAATGTAGAAAACCCGAATGAACAGTTTGTCTTTTTTGCCACTTCGGAGCAAAAAATAACTTTATTTAGATTGATTGTATTTTGATCTTTTTTTTTTGTTGACTTCTGTTGTATTTTTTACTGTCATGATATCTGTCCATTCAAAGCAAAGTCGAAATATCTCTGTAAATATCATACAAAAGAAAAAGAATACGAACATGAATATTTCATAGACACAAACCTTTTGAAAGAAAAAAATAATGACTTTTTGAGCACCGAAGGTGATTTAAAACGTTGACTGACAATAACAACAACAACAACAAAACAACAGTAGTGCTATCACACACACAGATGCTTTGTCAAACAGAATTACAAAAAAAAAAACACAAAAAAAAAAATGTTTTCCCCATATTTAAATAGGCAGATTTTAAATAAGGATAAGAAAGGCCCCAACCTAGAAAGAGTAATGGCAACATTGTATCAGTAAACACTACGTCCTCTTACATGACAGATTTATTTCTCTTCTTATTCTTTGCCCACTTATTCTTGAGAGGGTCATGGAGGAAGAGTCCTCAAACACTCCTTCCATCAGACCCTCACAGAAATATCCATCTCCAACTGATCCGGCTGGATCTCCTTGTGACAAGGAAAAACCCAGAAATCCTATGTATTTGTGCCTCACTAAAAGCATCACCGTTTTTAATATACTTTTAAAAAAACAATTGAGGGGATGTGTGGATGAGCATTTCATGTTTTGATTGCGGTAAAGTCTATGGGATGGGACTAGTACTAGTAATGCACTGGGGTCAATTTAAATCAACTTTTCCCTCCCCCAAATTGTTGGCCTCGTGCCTAAATCCGGAACCATTATTACTAGGAGCACCTCCCCATTAACAAAGATTAGCTTTTTGGTTTGGTCTGCACCACATTCATAGTTAATTCCTTTCAGTTTTATCTGCAATTAAAGGCCTTATAAGGTAAAACATTGTCTTCCCCATTTTATTCTGTTAAAGGCAGTAAATTGGCAGAGTCATTCATTCAAGGTCGATAAAAGATGTACCAATCAAGTACTGGGGTCGATTCTTCCTCTACATCTCTTTTTCACTTCCTTTCTCTCACTCTCTATCCTTCTCTAGAAGAAATCTGCTGTGTTCAGATATGGAGAGAAGATAGGTTCCACCAGGTTTTTTCAAAAATGCCCTAGAAATGCTGTATGTCAATACGGTGCCCCTATGACTCTATCAGAAGTTATAGGACCATGCATGCATTCTGTTAAAATATGAATTTCTCTGACAGTAAGACATATCAAGCCATATATTATCATATAAATTAAATATACTTATTATATTGGCAATTTTTCAATACTTTCATTTATATCCATTTTAATTGTCATTCTATAAAATAAAAATATATTACCATTTTATTCTGTAAATATTGGTCCAGATGTTACTTCATAAAATTATTCAACACAAACTATTTTGTATTTTAGTGGTTTCGATACTATGGGCATGTAGTTAGAATGTCCCAGGAAAGAATCGCTGGACAGATTTTACGGGCAAAACCAACTGGCAGGAAACCCAGGGGTAGACCTCGAGCAAGATGGTTGGAGAACATCCATGTGCTTTGTTGATCTTGCTTGAGGATTCGGACAGATCAGTTAGAGACGGTTGCTTCTGACAGGACCCGCTGGAAAGAGTGTTTGAGGACTCTGCCCTCATAACCCTATCAGGAATTATTTCCTGAGACATTCTAACCACATGCCTGAAGTATCAGAGCTGTGATCTCTCAATTCAGAGAAGAATCCCTGAGTCAAATTCCCAACAAACTAAATATATCAGTTAAATTCAGCCAGATGTAACAATTTGAACTTGGGGTGTGATTTGAGTGATACATGGCTGTTATTTCTAGCAGGTTGAGAGAGAACATAGAGGCTTCATCTTGGATTGTTGCTTAGTTTCAGAACAAATCTTATTTGGTTGTGAACACACTGTCTTAAACATGAGTTATTGTTCTAGTTTAATCAGAGGTCAGCACTGAACAAAGGCATTGTAACTGTAGCCATCCTTTTTTTCTTCATCATAGTGTATCTAAGGTTACACTCTCCAATATACATTCTTTTTTAAGATGGTAGGATGTGATTTGAGGGAGATTTGGTTGCTATTTCTAACAATTCAAGTGACCCAATATTGACAAAAATAAGAAAAAAAAATCGATAGTAAAATTGGGGTCGACATATTCAAGGTCAATAATTTGCCAATTTCACCAACTTCAAAATTCTATGTAAATGAGGTGCTAAAATAATTTATCTTTGGAGGTGAATTTACACCAGTTTCACTTTGTTATTTATATGTCTTGAATGTGGCCTACAAAACTGAATATTTATATGTCTTGAATATGGCCCACAAAACTGTTGGAAATTGGTTAAAAAATCATTACATAATGGAGTTGTGAAATAAAGACTTCACTTTAAACAAGATATAAAGCATTTTGAAAATAAAAATTTTAAAATTTCATAAATATATTCTCCACTCATGAGGATTTAGTTGCTATTTCTAGCAATTCAAGTGACTATGTAGAAGCACTTTCTTTGGATATTTTGCAATTGATGTCATGTTATGAATTTTAATATGAAAACATATCTAATGATGTATCACCGAAATTAGTAATTATATGATAGTAGAGCTACCTACTCTTGCTTTGTGATATATTTACATATAAATGTGATAGTAGTGCCACCACCCAACCCTGCTTTGTAATATATTTACTTAGAAATATGATAGTAAAGCCACTACCAATGCCAGATTTAGGACAAATGAGGCTATGTGCTAGTTAAGTTATGAGGCCCCTTATTTGGGCCTTGAAGGAGGTAATTCATTGTAAAAAAAAATTTTGGCAGGAAGATGGGCTTCCCTGGCCAATGGGGCCCTGTGCTTAAGCACACCTGAGCACAATGATAAATCTGGCAGTGGCCACCACCCACTCCTACTTTGTGATAAATTTACATATAAATGTGATAGTGGAGCTACCCACTCCTGATGTGATGGTAGAGCCACTTACCTCTTCTGATTTGTGATATATTTACATATAAATGTGATAGTAGAGCTACCCACTCCTGATGTGATGGTAGAGCCACTTACCTCTTCTGATTTGTGATATATTTACATATAAATGTGATAGTAGAGCTACCCACTCCTGATGTGATGGTAGAGCCACTTACCTCTTCTGATTTGTGATATATTTACATATAAATGTGATAGTAGAGCTACCCACTCCTGATGTGATGGTAGAGCCACTTACCTCTTCTGATTTGTGATATATTTACATATAAATGTGATGGTAAGCCACCTACTCTTGATGTGATGTTTGAGCCACTTACCTCTTCTGATTTGTGAGCTATTTACATATAAATGTGATGGTAAGCCACCTACTCTTGATGTGATGTTTGAGCCACTTACCTCTTCTGATTTGTGAGCTATTTACATATAAATGTGATGGTAAGCCACCTACTCTTGATGTGATGGTTGAGCCACTTACCTCTTCTGATTTGTGAGCTATTTACATATAAATGTGATGGTAAGCCACCTACTCTTGATGTGATGTTTGAGCCACTTACCTCTTCTGATTTGTGAACTATTTACATATAAATGTGATGGTAAGCCACCTACTCTTGATGTGATGGTTGAGCCACCCACTCCTGATGTGATGGTAAAGCCACTTACCTCTTCTGATTTGTGATATATTTACATATAAATGTGATGCACTTATTATCTATCTTTGCATTATCTTTTATGTTAGACTTTAGTTTGTTTCTATCTTCAATGTGTTCGCTTCCAAAACTCGTACAATTATTGATCATCTAAAACAGTGTTAGCAAGAACAACAAAAATTACTTCTCACATAATATTTGAACAAGAAACCATTGTTAGAAAACAATTAAGATGTCTTATACATGCTAGCGTGGAAAATGAATAATAAACGGTGATGTCTCATACATATATACAAAATGAGAAAATCTATAATATACAATTGTTTCTATTGATTTTATTGACAGTTGATAACAAATTTTAATTTGATAGTAATATTTAAGTGTGTTAATCAATTAAGATAGTTTTAGGGACCATAGGGTACAGTTTCTGTCTTAATTTAATGGTAATATTTGTGCCAATCAATTAAAATAGTTTTATAGATGATAGGGTGCAGTTTCTGTCTTAATTTAATTGTTTCTACTATTGGCACAAGGCCAGCAATTACCCAGTACATTACTGGTACTTTATTTTATCGACCCCGTAAGGATGAAAGGCAAAGTTAACCTCAGCGGGATTTGAACTCAGAATGGCGAGGGCCGTAACTCTATGCGTCAAAGTTTCTGTCTTAATTTAATGGTAATATTTGTGTCAATCAATTAAAATAGTTTCATAGATCATAGGGTCTAGTTTCAGTCTCAGTTTTAAGCTAAAATATTCTTTCAGTTCTCTCTCTATTGGAGTTAAAATATGAAGTTAAATTTGAATTTGAAAAATCACTGAAATTTTCTATTATTCAGATGTTATATATAATGGTTGGAATTCATTTGGGAAAACTATGAGCTATTACTGGTTTTAAAGGTAGAATTTAAGAGGAATTTGAGGTGATGTGCAAAAGAGAAGACTGTGTTGGTATGGACATGTGATGTGCATGGATGATGATCGATGGGTGAAGAAGTGCCAGGAAATGCCAGTGGAAGGAAGCCGCAGTAGAGGTAGACTGAGAAAGACCTGGGCAGAGGTTGTGAGAGCTGACCTCAAATCACTGAGATACACAAAGATGACAAAGGATTGCAATGAGTAGAGAGATGTTGTGCTGAAAAGGACCCATCCAACCCATGCAAGCATAGAAAAGCAGGCGTAGAAATGATGATGATGAATTAGTTAAAAATGTATTGGTGTATTGTAAGTATACTCTTGGGTCTTGAATAATTGTCTCCCTCCACTTCTTAATTTTTCAGATTTTTCCACCCACCACCCATTCTTTTTCCAACCACTCCGCTTATTAAATTTTGTTAATCTATCTCCGGCAAAATTTTATTTTAAGTGGTAGCATTCATGTGACGATTTTCTTTAGACATTAAAAACATTATACATGAAAAAAGAAAAGTACACTATTAGAAATCCTATATGTTATAAAATAAATAGGATAGGTTGGGGTCTCAATATGTAAACTAAACGACTAATTCTGTTTTTAAAAAAAAATCTAGAAAGACAACCTAGAAAAATGATCGATGATCTGCCCCATCCCCGCTTATTCCAATACCTCCTATTATTTAGAACCCAAGAGTATATACGGTAAATGACTTATAAAAATTGATATTCTGATTTGATCAACAGAATAGCCTGCCCATGACAGTACACACATGCATACTTTTAATATAGTTCCCAGAGAGATTCAGTGTAACAAAGCTGATCCTTTGATTCACAGGTTCAATTAACTTTTGGCAGCTGAGTGGACTGGAGCAATGCAATGTTGCCAATCTAGCATTTTTAATGCAAGATCAAGCATTTGTTTTAAGCATTTAGCAAGGAAAATAGCAGTTTGAAAAATTTATTTAGCATTTTTCTCTGATCTTGAGATTTCCACAATAGTTACTCTATTATTTTTTCTACTATTTGTTTCTTTGTCTTTAAGTATTTTACAGTTGGATTTTAGACTATCGGTTATTATGGAATTTTTTCTTTCACTTTCATGACACTCCAAATAAAAGGATATCAAGTATTTTATTGTTACCCTTTCATGCCAGCACCAGAGCTCCCCAGTTGAAGTCTAAAGTATATCAGGTCATCAGGTTGCCTGTCTTAGTTTCTGTGGCGTTAAGCGACTAAGAGTACAAGATTTCCCACTTGACAGGACATCACTGGGTTAAACTACCAGTTACTGCTGGTACTAATTTTCAGCTGAATATACTGGAGCAAGGTGAAATGAAGTGTTTGTGTCAAGAACACAATACATATCCCAGTCCAGGAATCGAATCCAAGACATGATTGTAAGTCCAGCATCCTAACCAAGAGGCCATACACCTTCATCAGTCCCCACCTAATACTCTTTAATGTAAACATGTTACAAATAAGTAAAACACATGAATTTGCCCAATCTAGAAGTTATCATTAGCAACAATTCCAATTTCGTACTGATGTGTTTTTATTGTGATAGCCTGATTTATTTATATTTTGACTCAGTTTTTAAAAGGTTTTTATTTTTTCATATTTGTTTTGGATTGTATGTCTTGTGTGAAACTACGGAGTCTCCCCCTTTTTTTTCAACTTACTTTTTCTTCTTATTTTAAGTACTGTATATATATATTTGAAGTTTCAGAAATAGATGTGAAATGAAAGATTCAAAGTGAAATTTGATGTTTATAAGTTTATCCGAACACAGTCTTAGGATTTCTGCAGATATTAATTCTCCATTTATAAGTTGGCCAACCCTGCATCCTGAATTAATATTCTTAACCTCAAGAATTGTTAGCAGAAAATTGAGTCCTTGTTGGTGGCAAATAGATGACTTATGTTTACAATTTTTTTATTTTTATTAATCATTTATTTTATTGCTTCCCCTTATATAAGCAAAAAAAAAAAAAAAAAAGGTAAAGCTATCTCAGCAAAAATTCCAAAAGGAATGGCTTAAGATTCCAGTGTTTTCTAAATGGTGAAGCACCTAGTGGCCAATCTAAAGCACATTGTAGATATTTTAGATGTGATATTTTGACAAAATATTCTTTTAGTAAGCCACTGTGAAACAAAGTAACATAAGACATCAATTTCACAGCAAATGATTCCTCTTACCAATTTTATTAAAACTAAAGATGATATGATGTCTATGCTTGAAGCAAATTTAGAAATGTTTATTTGTTGCCACTCATCATTTAATAGCTGTGATCACTTAGTAGACTTGTGTAAGAATTATGAGTCAGATAGTGATATTATGTCCAAAGTGAAATGTCAATATTGTATGTGCAAATATTGTAAGAAATGTTCTAACTCTGTATTTTGATGAAGATTAGATTTCTGATATAGGAGATCATAAATTTAACTTATTATTAGATGAACCCAATGATATATCTATAAATAAATTGTTAGGAATTGTTATTGTATATTACAGTGAAAGTCAGTAACAGGTGGTACCTACATATCTCAGTATAGAATCTTGAGAAACATGTGATGCTGATGGAATTGTAGTTGTCTAAACAATTAGTGGAAAAGAAATTAAACATAAACCAGTTGGCTATAGAAACCAACAATACCAATGTAACAACAAGAGTCAACAACAGTGTTTTCCAGAAATTAAAAGAGGAAGTTCCAACATTATTTCTATTTAGATGTTCATGTCATTCTTTACAGGTGGCTGTATGTGCTGAATGCCTGCTCAGAAACTTAAAACTTTTAGTATCTGAAACCTATAAATGATTCTCTCACTCTTCAACTAGACAAAGAGCCTGCAAATAACACTACCTTACTATCAATGATAATGAATCTTTGAAGATTGTGAATTCTTGTGCAGGTGCATGGCTTAATGGTTAGTGCATTAGGCTTGCAATTAGGAGATTGTGAGTTTGATTCTTGAACTGGGTAATGTGTTGTATCCTTGGGCAAGACACTTTATTTCACGTTGCTCCAGTTTACTCAGCTACAGAAATGAGTTGCGATGTCACTGGTGCGAAGCTGTATCGGCCATTGCTTTTCCCTTGGACAACATTGGTGGCATGGAGAGGGGCGACTGGTATGCATAGGCAACTACTGGTCTTCCACAAACAACCTTGCCTGAACTTGTGCCTCAGGGGGGAACTTTCTAGGTGCAAATCCCATGGTCATTTGTGACCGAAGGGGGGTCTTTAAATGTAGCTGTCAATAGAACCAGCTTTAAGTAGAACTTTATGCCAATGGTTTGAATTACAAACTCACTTCCAAAAGAAAATTGATTTCAGCTCAAATGGTACGTGAAATGTTTTGTCATTGTAGAAATTAACTTTTCCTTTTATTTTTGCATCCAATTCTAAAACATGCCCAGGCAGTGAATAAACTGTTTCAATCAAACACTGTTGATAAAATAAAATTATTTAAAGATATTTCAAATTTAATAAAATATATTGCTAATGTGATAATATTGCTAACATGTAGAATTGCTCCTCTTGATCCTGATGTTTATATTGAAGAATATCTTAATCCTAAACCAAATTTAGGTTACAGATTCAAGAAAAAGATAGCAGAAATAACGATCTAACCCATGCTAGCATGGAAAATGGATGTTAAACAATAATGATAATGAGGATAACAGTTTTTACTCTGCCTTTATGAAGAGCTCAAGCAGCATTTACCAGAAAACTTTAATATACTGAGGGATAGCAAATGTTTTTCAGTAGAGAATAGTTTGAGACTGTCATAGAAGCAATCCATTTAGTTAAATGGACAAATACAACTAATACTGAAGCATTCTGGTAAGAAGTTTTAGATTATAACGATGCCACTGGTCGCCATTACTTATTAGTGCTGTCAAACTCAAATGCCGAAAGTCGAATGGCTGTTTGGCACTATGAGTAGAATCCATTCAAAACTGAAAAACAAAATATAGCTTCCCATGCTTGTGTCAATATTTTCTGTAAAATATGGCCTAAAAGATATGGTAGATGCTGAAAAACGTTTTACATTCCAAAACCTATATTCTTGGGTCCCAAATAATAGGAGGGATGGGTTGGAATAAGCACAGGGGTGGGTGGGGTGGAATTGGTAAGTTTTCTAGGTTGTCTCCTTTGATTTAGTTTGTATATATTGAGATCCCAACCCATCTTATTTATTTTATAGTAATGTACTTTTTTTGTCATGTATAATGTTTTTTAATGTCTAAAAAGAAAATAATTGTCACAGGAATGCTACCACTTAAAATAAATTTCTTTAATCAAAATTTAATAAGAAGGGATGGGGAATAAGAATGGAGGGGCTGCATAGAAAAAAATCTGAAAAACTAATAAGCGGAGGAGGAGAGGTGGCCCTTATTTGAGACCCAAGAGTATTTAAGAAGATTAGGACTGTGTTTATACAAAAATCAAGACCCAGAGACTGCAGCTGAAAGTAAACAAATCAGTAAAATTGAAGAAATTATTTCTTAATATTGAATGTAATTAAGGAATGTAAATAAAAATGTAACTAAAAATTGAATTTTTTAAATTGGACTTCAGCATGTTTTTTGGCATTTTTCTACTGAAATTTAGTGTAAAATTGTGATTTTATGTTGGCAACACTAGAGCAATGTGAAATAAAGTGTTCTGCTCAAGGACATATCACATCACTGGAAATCGAGCTGACAATCTTACAATCATAAGCCGAACACCCTAAGCCCTAAACCATTTTCCTTCACACGAAATCACATTAACATTCCAATTACACTTTACACAAACCACATCAAAATACCTACTTTCCTGTCTAGACTTTCATTGCCAGCCAACTCAACAATTAATTTGTCTTTTTCTATTGAAAGATAAAAGCTCAAAATGTCAAACTTCTTTTTCCATAAATTCCACGAACTTTCTTTTGATTACAATAACTCCTTTCTATACATGTTCTGCTTCACACACCTAGCTACCACAATTGCATGGCAAAACGCCCTCCAAATATCTTCTGACCTCCTGCTCATCATCATCATAATATGTTCACATATGAACAAAACATTTTTAGAAATCTTTAAAAAAAAAACCTGGTAGGACCACTTCTTCCAAGCAGCGATTAAAGCTAGAAGAATTCAACAACGCTACAATTATACAGATACTGTAGTGAATCATCATCATCATCATTTTTACGTCTGTTTTTCCACACTGGCATGGGTTGGGTGTGTCCTTCTCAGTACAGCATTTCTCCACTTGCTGCGTTTCTTCGTCATCTCCTCAGTGAGTCTCAGCAATTTGAGGTCAGCTCTCACCATCTCTGCTCAGGTTTTTCTCTGTCTATCTCTTCTGCTAGTATTTCCTGGTACTTCTACACTCATTGATTATCATCCATACGTATCACATGTCCATCCAATGCACTCCTTTCTCCTGCACACCACCTCAGATTCCTTTTAAACCCAGCTTCTCCCTCAGTTCACCCAAGCTTTGCCTTTCTCTCACATTTATGTAAATACTGTAACAAAACTATTATAAACATAAAACAAGAACACAAAAAATACCCTATCATAACAAATACAACCATGTCAATATGAAGAAAGGACCATCATTGGTTTCAATGAGGCGTACTTCAGTTTTCCAACCACTGGAACTGCCTGCTTATGAAATTAATATGCTGGCTAAGCATTGCACAGCTACAAATCA
The DNA here is from genome assembly GCA_964016885.1 of Eledone cirrhosa. Lineage (NCBI taxonomy): Eukaryota > Metazoa > Mollusca > Cephalopoda > Octopoda > Eledonidae > Eledone > Eledone cirrhosa. Next base: position 304,076,841 of record OZ024740.1, read on the forward strand.
TTTTGATGGACTTCCAAATGTTGCCAGCTACCCAATTTCACTCACAAGGTATAGGTTGATCCAAGTGACCACACAGGGGGATCAAACCTGGGACCTAGTTATTGCAAAGCAAACTTCTTAACCATTTGACGATGATGCATCCAAGCAATGCAAGATATGTACCTTCCACCAATACTATGACTCAGACCCACCAATACTATGACTCAGAGCCATCAATACTATGACACAGACCCATCAAAACTATGATTGAGACCTACCAATACTATGACACAAACCCACCATTTCAACATCTCAGACCCACTAATACTATGACACAGACCAACCAATACTATGAATAAGTCATAGGGATATCTCAGCAATCAAAAAGCCTCAAAACTTACCTCTAAAACACTTACAGCCTGAAGAACTTATTGCAAATACTCTTAACCCTTTCATGACTGCATTTCTCATGAAATACACTCTATTTTAATTGATTAATGAAGAATTTTGAGGTATTTACTAAGATTATTAATTATTTCATTACCAAGATAGTAACTTAATGTAAGGTTTTTATATAAAATTATGTTGGAAGATTTTAATTTAAATTGGAAACCTTTAAAATGGGTGGTTTTATTTCATAGAACCAGAGCCGGTTTTGGCTAGGTTGGTAACTAAAGGGTTAATATGAGTCTATGACGAAGCTTCTACACTGTTACTCGATTTGTTAGAAATAGTAACCAAAGAGAAAAATCCTACAAGCACCAAATTTTACTATCATTGACATGGTGATGGATTGGTAGAATCATTAGAGCACCAATAGTTAGTTATTAGGTTCTATTCATTCTAAGTTCAAATGACATCAAAGTTAATTTTGTCTTTCATCAATCTGGGGTCAATAAAATAAAGTACCAGTCAAGTACTGAGTTCAAGTCATATCCCTATGATGTATCTTAGATGTGAATGAGGTTATAGTAGAAAACAAGATAAAACACCAGTAAAGTATTTGAATTCATTCCTTGCTGCTCATAAAAAAACAGACCTATCAACTCTCCCCATTTTAGCTCATTTCTCTCCATCTCCGTTTTAGTGAAAATGGGTATAGCTTTCAGTATGTAAAATCTTCCCATTTTGCCTCATTTGTCCCCGTTTTGGGACACTTTTTTTCATGGTGCTCTCCGATTGGGTTAAGAAACAGCACATTACAAGAATCTCTCATGACATATGCGATCACCCCAAATGCATAAACACATCTACAACAACTCTACAATACCATTCTAAAACCAGAATCTACAATTTTAAGAAACAACACATTACAAGAATCTCTCATGACATATTCCTAAGTCGAAAGTTTAAAGCCTGTCTCAAGCCTGGAGGCTTGTCAGGCTGGTGCTTATCCCGGTTTTGTGGCGAAAAGTGACAGAGTTCAAGACTTCCCCACTTGAAAATCAGTAATTTTTCTAGGTTGTCTCCATTGATTTTTTTAAAAACCAGAATTAGTCATTTAGTTTACATATTGATACCCTAACCCATCCTATTTATTTTATAATGTATGGAATTTCTAGTAATGTTCTTTTTTTGTCATGTGTAATGTTTTTTTAATATCTCAAGAAAATTAATTGTTGCAGGAATAATACCACTAAAAATAAAATTTCACCAGAGATAGACTATCAAAATCTAATAAGTGGGGTGGGGTGGGAAAAACCTGAAAACTTAATAAGTAGGGATGGTGGGAGGGGGGATTATTCGAAACCTGAGAGTACATCAACAACTGGCTTGCAGGAACTGACGGCATAAGGGTAAAGAAAAGGAAAAAAAGCAGCATGTTGCACTCAATGCGATAAGCCACTGTATTTCAGATTGGATAGTATCATCGTCCTCTAGCCAAAGATGTATGGGATAGAAGGAAATTAGAAGCTGTAGATTGTACCTTGTTGTTCAACTGACATATCATTGATCTATTTTACTGGATATGAAAGGCTGTGGTGGAATTCTTTATTTAATTCAAGGTCAGCTTTGATTGAGTAGGCATATGATCAAAGCATTCCAGCTATCACTTCCCATATGTTTGTATATCAAGGACAACAGTATGTTTACCAATGTGTCTTTGCTTTTTAAAAGTGTGATTTGAAGGAATTTGGCAACTATTTCTATTAGGTCAGCAGAGGAATTGGTTGAGACAACTTGTGTAAAAATAATATATACTGTTTAAGCAAGTAATAGGCCTAGATTTCTGTAAAATTTTTCTTTCATTATTGTCTACAATATGTGACTGTGGTATGAGAAATCAGATTGATATGCCAATTTTTCCTTTTCCAGTCCTTTCAAATAGAACATCAACATACTGTACAAGTATCCAACTCTTAAGTCTCTGGTGTGTTCCCATTATGCACCTTTAACACGGATTTCATGAAAATTAGTTACTAAAATGTTTTACTGCTGATGTTGGCCCAGTATTCCTTCCTGGTTACTATTATCTCATGTCTATGTAGAACAGTAGACAGGCAAAATCATTAGTGTCTGACAAAATGCTTTGTAGCATTTAGTTAGGGTTACGTTCTGAGTTTAAATCCTGCTGAGGTTGACTTTGCTTTTCATCCTTTCAGAGTTGATAAAATAAGGGACCAGTCAAGTATTGGGGTCAATGTAATCAACTTGTCCGTTTCCTTAAAATTGCCTGCCTTGTGCTTAAATTAGAAAACACTAATGTCTATATTAAATCTTTTTGTTTTTAATGCAAATTTGCATGTTCTTTGTGTTACTTCTCAAATAAACCAATGGAACAAACGTAATCCAAAAAGCGGAAAACCAGAAACTGACTTCTGGTTTGGATTGTTCTCCAGTCAAAGAAAAAGGATTCCACATCATATCTTCATTTTGCTTTAGTATCTTTGGTCAGGCTAAATCAAATTCCATAGTTTAAAACCAGTTATGATTTACAAACTGCAATGGGCTAAAAGAAAAAAGAAAAAGTGTAAAATATTTTGAACACATCCATATTTGAATTCGTCCTTGACATGACAGAATTGGCAAAACTATAAAATAGTTGGCTGTAAATATGTAAACATACAGAAAATACCTAAAATAACAATCTCATTTGCTTTATTGATTGTATGTTTTGTAACAAACAAATTTATCACACAACAGTTTTCTGATCTAAACAAATTTATTTAGGTTTTTATACATGGCAATATTTATAACAAACAACAAAACAAGTTCATTTCGGCTGAGCTCCATGATTGAAGGGCGTTGAGAGGAAGAGGGGCGAGGTAATGAATAAAATGAACGATCTTCTGATCCAACAAGGAAGTCTTTACGCGATCGCTTTCCTCTTTTCTGAAGGGGCTTCCAAGCTAGAATACATAACATATATAATAACCAAAATATTCATAAATGTAAAAACAGGAAATGAAACAATAAGATATATGTAAATTGATAGGAGAGGGGGAATATGATGTTAAGGCTTTCATACTTCTCTCCGGGAAAAAATTGGGACAATGTCACAATTAATAACAATCAAAACACCCAAGAAACCTCCTAACAAATGTGTCCGAACACGGAAAAGCCGAACTTCCACTGTCATCGCCTCCATCTCTTTGTATTAGGAGCAAATGGGGTCCCACGTGCTGGCCGCCCCACAGCCCCCGCGGACAGAATGGAGAAGGCGTTTCCCTCCCAGCCTGTGGCGTTCGAGACGTTCGGTGGCAGCTAAGTTCTTGTCTTCACTGGCAGCTCGCCTTACTGAGGTGACAGGTGATGCCCGTGAGGGTGCCTGGTTATTTCAGCACCTTAGCCTCGTCATCACCCGTGGTAATGCTGTGAGCGTGTTGCCGATTGTCGCACTTGGAGGTGAATTGCCCACCTTTTTTCTTTCTTTTTACTTCTTTCCTTTATCATTTTTGTTCATGATTTTATATTTTTTTGTCATTATACACGGTTTTGACATACACATGTAATTTGTTTGTGCTTCCGTTCTGTAGGCATTGTATTCCAGTAATGCACTGGGTAATTGCTGGCCTTGTGCCTAAAGTAGAAACAATTATTATATTTCTGTTTATACAACTGTGAAAAATAAACATCCTACCTATTTAAAAAAAAAGTTTTAATGTTCGTTCTAACGTTGCCAGGATATTCTAAATATTCCAAATTAGGTCTTATCACTTTAAACGTTTAGTTTTGTACTGTGAACAAGATTCAATTTTACTCAGCAACTATTATATGTTTTCTGAAATAACTTATCACCGCCAAAGCAACCTAAACATTTTAGCACTTGAAAACCACATATTCTGAGAACTAGCAAACAAAATATTCTTTTAAAAGAGAAAGATGAACAATTACCTTTTGTTTTTCTCCCAAATTCTCTGCATTCATCATAATATTACAAACATTACTACGTTATTCCATAGAGCTATTAAGTTACTGTTTATGTTATGTAAAATAGAGAATAGGAGCTTCCTTATTTTTAATGTTATATAACTTACATATGTACACACATTCATCATATTTTAGAATTAGTTTTCTAACAAACAGACTATGTTATCGGCTGTTCTGAATCACTGTTCTTTTCTTTCGACCATTAATATATGTTTATATTTTCATTCTGTAAAAACTATAAACAATTTATAATGTTATTTATACAACTGTGAACTTCGGAAAATAAAATATAAATTTGAAAATATTAAAAAAAGTATGTATGTTGAACATAAAAAAATATTGTTTGATTTCAGCAGTAACAATACCAATATTTATAAAGTAGTGTGCTTATGAACGGTAATGCTATAAGATAGCTTACAAAAGTATTTAAAATAATTTTATTTGTCAGCATAACCGTCATCATGATATTGAAAAAGAAAAGGAAAAAAGAGAGAGAAAAGGGAAAGGAAAAAAAGAGAAAAAAACATACAAGCAAGTAATACACACATCTAGAACCACATACAACAAAAGGTAGGCAAAAGGGGTGGACAAACGAACTGCTACCAGACCAAAAGATAACGAGGGTGAAATAAAAAACAAACAAACAAACAAAAACAACCATCAATTCTCCACCAAGTGCGACAATCGACCGCACAACATATCACAGGGATCAACGGAATATTTTGAGGTAAGCCAACACGTTGGCAGCATTATCGCGAGTGATGGCGAGTTTAAGGCGCTGAAACAACCAAGTACCCTCGTGGTAATCACCTGACACCTCGGTAAAGGGAGCCGCTAACGGTGACAAGGACTTCGCTGTCAGTGGCCCAACTCCACCAAACTAGAACATAGAACAACTCGTATCCCTAAGTACATTTCGATACGGTTGGACAGGCAATGTGACTATGGACGAAATCCGATAACACATAACATTTTGAACTCAAAAATAATTTTTTGATAGTTCCCGGTATTTTAGGATTTTATTCCGTTCGGTAACGGAAGCCGTGACCCTCACATTCACCGCGGCATCCATGATGTGGGAGGGAGCAAAAAAGTAAATTATTTTGGTAGTACATATTTGTAGGCTTTATGTCGGTATTCTTTATGTATTTCTGTTCCATGGACGACTTAGGGTGGCAACAGGCCATTTTACCGGTCAGGTATGGCGGCCTTGGTCTCCAATCTCACTAGCTTTGCCGGCGTATCTTTTGTCGGTAACCTCGTGCCGCGTCCTCGTCAGCAGGGTTCTTCAAAACACAACAGAACCCTCTGTGTTCAGAGAACGTGAAGCCGCCTGAGAGACGTGGGACGGTTGGGACTTAGCCCAGTAGACGTCCCTCCTCCTTCTCCTCCTGTTGAGGTCAAGTCCCCCCAACGCACTTGGGATGCCATCCAGTGCAGCCTGGCCTCAGACAGGCTCACGCGCCAGCTCGACCAGCACCGCCTTGCTTGTTTTCGTGCGGCCTCCAAACCCCACCGTGGTGCCTGGCTCCATGCCCTGCCCTCCTTCTCCACTTGCACGCAGCTAGACAACCATAGCCTGCGAATCGGCGTTTCCCTGAGGCTCGGCCTCCGGATCTGCCACCCACACCAATGTCGCTGCGGTTCCACCGTGGACTCTTTCGGCCTCCCCCCGCTTTCCTGTCGCCACAGTGCCGGCCGCATTCCATGCCATGCTGCCCCCAACGATGTCATTAAGCATGGCTTGGACGCTGCAGGCTTCCCTTCCCAGCTCGAGCCGGTGGGACTGGATCGAGGGGACGGCAAAAGGCCAGATGGGATGACCATCTTCCCGTTCCACGGTGGCAAACCCCTCGTCTGGGATTCCACTTGCACCGACACTTTCTGCAGCCGCAACCTGGTGCAGTCTGCGACTGACCCAGGTTCTGCTGCACGTCGGGCTGAGGAGGCCAAACTCCTCAAATACCGGTCGCTCTCCGACAGGTTTGCGGTCCTACCCCTGGCAGTGGAGACTTCTGGTGTCCTCGGCCCCAGAGCTACCTCCCTACTCACCACCACAAGGCACTGAGCTGGCCAGCCACAGGTGTGAGCCCCGCGAGTTGGAGTGGCTTTTCCAGCGCGTCACCCTTGCCGTCCTCCGGGGAAACGCCTTCTCCATTCTGTCCGCCGGGGCTGTGGGTGGGCCCCATCGCGTACTAATACATTAGTTAAATACCATTCTTTCATCAGATAATACGCAGTTTCACACAAATGATAGAACGTCAAATCTAAGCTAGGATACAATTGTTCGATCACAAAATCATACATCAATTCCGTAAACACTCACACAACCGCACTTCGCTGTACCATGCTAGGATGGCACTGAAAATAACATTGTTCATAGTGTATTTACCTTAACCATACGAATAAACAAGAGTATCTCTGCCGGTGCCAAAAAAAAAAAAAAAAAAAAAAAAAAAGTTTATCGGTTCCTGCATGGATGGTTCCAGCAGCATATCGTTATTTTTTTCTTTGTTTTTTTTTTGAGAAAAGATTGCTAACCTCTCGCTTCATGCTTTTCCATGTCGGGGAAAAAAAAAAGGTGAGTGAAGTGAGACACTGTAAGTGATCTACCATGACCCTTTTCGCTGCGCAACACAACTGATTCAGAGAGAAAGAGAGAGCGGTGCGGGGTGGGATCGACCCCCCCCCCCCAGTACTTGACTGGTACTTTATTTATGAACCCCTGGAGAATGAAAAGTGTTATTGATCTCGGCGGGATTTGTATTCATAGTAAAGAGGGCCAGAACAAATACCGCAAGGTATTCTAGCCGATGCTCTTACGGCTGTGATTTCGTCGTCTTGTGCAAGTATTAAAACTTATTATTTATACAAGATTAGGTCAACTTTGCCTTTCATCTTTCCGAAGTCGATAAAATAAAGTACCAGCAACGCACTGGGTCGATTTAATCGACTTTCCTCTCTCCTCAAATCGTTGGCTTTGTACCTAAATCAGAAACCATTATTTAGGTTGACTTTGCCTTTCATCCTTACGGGGTCGATAAAATAAAGTACCAGTAATGCACTGGGTAATTGCTGGCCTTGTGCCTAAAGTAGAGACAATTATTTATACAAGGTCATTGGCAGTATCGGTAGAGGGCGGTGGATTGGCAGTATCGGTAGAGGGTCAGACACCATGCTTTCCAGCATAGTTACGTCCCTTTACGATCTGAGTTCAAATCCCGCCGAGGTTGACTTTGCCTTTCATCCTTACGGGGTCGATAAAATAAAGTACCAGTAATGCACTGGATAATTGATGGCCTTGTGCCTAAAGTAGAAACAATTATTTATACAAGGTCAACTTTGCCTTTCATCTTTTTGCGGTCGATAAAAGAAAATACCAGTAAAATATTGAGGTTGATACAATCGATTTTCCATTCCCCCAAATTGCTGGTTTGGTGCCAAAAATAGAAACCATTATTTGCGGTGGATTGGCATTATCGGTAGAGAGTCGGACGCCATGCTTTGCAGCATAGAGTTACGGTCCTTTACGGTCTGAGTTCAAATCCCACCGAGGTTAACTTTGCCTTTCATCCTTACGGGGTCTATAAAATAAAGTACCAGTAATGTACTGAGATAATTGGTGGCCTTGTGCCAAAAGTAGAAACAATTATTTAAACAAGATTATGTTAACTTTATCTTTCATTCTTCTGAGGTCGATAAAATAAAATACCAGTCAAGTACTGGGATCGATTTAATCGATTTTCCCCCTCCCTCAAATTACTGGTATTGTGCCTTCTTATAAAAAGGAAGTTTATTTCCGAAAATGGAATGAGGAGGGGGGGGGGGGGCGAGTTGGAGGAGAATTTACTGTTATTTCTACCACACATATACTGTCTTCCTCCGTGATGCTATCAATATATAGAGAGGGAAACACTACACCTCTCACTCAGCACCCGCCCTCCTCTCTCTATGTAAAATATTTATTGTCAGTCGGCCTGACATTTGACTCACTCTCTTTCTCACTACCTCTTTTTCTTCCCATCTGTATGTATATATCTATATATATCCTTATAATAAGGAAGTTTGTTTGTACATTGACCGCTGTGGGACTGCCGTGGGGGAGATTGTCGGGAATTGGAGAACGCCTGACCGGAAGCGGGAGGACGAGTGACGTCACATGAGTGTTCAGGGGCTACTCACTGGCCTTTTGCCTAGTTCGTTTCGTGTGAGGACGTGTGGTGTGAAGCGACTGAGAAATGCTCTGATACCCTAAAGTCGGATGTACCACACGTGAACGGTGGGCGACTCTGCTCAAAGTGAATCGAAGACGCAAGGTAAATCCGAATGCCTCCGGTTACAAGCTAATTTCAGCGTTTAAAGACTTTCCCCATCTTTCGGCATTCTTACTCTCGGCAGCGTTTTTTTTCTTCCTTCTTTCTCTTCTTGGGGTATTATTGACTTTTACGATCTCGCAAAGGAGATGGCGGCGAAATTGAGAATGGGTAGTGAGGCGATCTAAGCCTTTAACGGCGAAGGAGATGTCATCGCCTGGTTGATAAAAGTCAGATTGGTTGCCACGCTTCAAGGTATTGAGAATGTGGCTGGCCTAATCACTCTTTATCTCGATGGAAATGCACTGGCATTCTACCTCGAGATGGACGACTCAGACAAACTGAACGCGGAGAAGATAAAGCAACGTCTTAAGGAAGCGTTCACTGAGGGGTCTTATTCTGTTTTCGCCAAGCTAGGCAAAGTGAGATGGATGGGAGAACACGTGGACGTATTTGCAGCGGAAATACGGCGGTTGGCTACGCTGGCTGGATTCACGGTAGACCGCGAAAGTGGTGTGCGGATGGCTTTTGTGAACGGGTTCCTCGATGAGAAATCGGTGAGGCTCTAACAGTTTCCTGGCATCAGAGAGATGAACAAGCTAATCGCGCAGGCCTGCGTAATAACACAAGACGCTGAGTGGTGGAATGTTGCAGCACTAGCAGCGACGGAAGCCCATGGCAGACGACTGCGAACGACGAAAGGAGAACAGCCACTGTGAACATTCGTCCGCGTGCTTCAGAGGCCGGTACTTCAGGTGCCAGGGTCCGCACATGGCAAGGGACTGTAGGGAGTCATAACGGCCAGACATAGTCTGCTACGATGTAAGCGGCCAGGTCACATTGCCAATAATTGCGACTAGGGAAATGGTCCAAGGGGACTACTGCGCCGGTAGCTACCCCTGTGAGCGTGTAGAGGAGCCCTTGCAGTCGCTGTCCGTAGTGGAAGTTCTGGTGGTGATGGCGGGGGAAGCCATCATGAACCCTCATGTGACGTCATTCGTCCTCCCGCCTCAGGTCAGGTGTCTCCCAACTTCCAGCAATTTTCCCCGTGGGACAGGTCGAAGAGTCGGTGCCACACAGGGCACTATACAGATATGAATGGCGACATCCGTGCACGGTACAACAACAGCCAGTGGAGAGAGAAAACGCATTCGTACGAGTGGGCGAAGAGGTTTGGGTCAAGACCCGAACGCACATCTTAATCGGGGAAAGGGAACGGTAACGGCCGTAAATACCCAAAACAACGTGTCTGTGGATGGAATGCCACGTCACGTCTTGGACGTCTTGGCTGTCGTGGGGGAGATTGCCGGAAGCTGGGGACGTCTGACTGGAGGCGGGGGGACGAGTGACGGGTTCAGGGGTTACTCACTGGCCTTTTCCCCAGCAGTGAGGACGTGTGGTGTGAAGCGAGACTGAGAAAGACTCTGATACTCTAAAGTCGGATCTACCACAAGTGGACGGTGGACGACTCTGCCCAAAGTGAATCGAAGATGCAAAGTAAGTCCAAAAGCCTCCGGTTACAAACACTAAATAAAATTGATAATAATTAAGGTTATTCGTGTGTTTTCAATTAATCAGACCTGCATTATGGCTTGTGTATGTGTGTATATATATATGTCAGTGAATTCTTATATATATATATAGATATAGATAATGGCGTAGGCATTACAATACAACGGGAGGAAACATAATAGTACCACTGATGATGTCACAGATGTGTGACGAAAGAACTTTGATTGACTATATATATATAGTGGAGAAGGGCACAGTCACCATGTTTCTCAGAAACTTGGAATAAGCGGGGTTGGAAAATCAGTAATTTTGCTAGGTTGTCTCCATTGGTTTTATTTTTTAAACCAGAATTAGTCGTTTAGTTAATAATTGTTTTTTACTTTTGGCACAAGGCCAGAAATTACCCAGTACATTACTGGTACTTTATTTTATCGACCCCGTAAAGATGAAAGGCAAAGTTAATCTCGGCGAGATTTGAACTCAGAATGGCAAGGGCCGTAACTCTATTCAAAGTCGTTTACAGAACGAAAGCACAAACAAATATAATATAAAGGAAAGGGAGAAAGAAAACAGAAAAAAAGGAAAAGAAAGAGAAAAAAACCCACATCTGGGACCACATACAACAAAAGGCAGGCAAAAGGGGTGGACAACCGAGTTGCTACCAGAGTAAAAGATAACAGTATCGCGAGGAGCACTAGGAAACCTCTCTAATAATTTTTTAGGCAAGCCAGCATGCTCGCAGCGTTACTTCGGGTGATGGCGAGACAGATGCGCTGGAACAATCAAGCGCCCTCACGAGCTTCACCAGTTACCTCTGTTAGGCGAGCCGCCAGTGAAGATAGGAATCTCGCTGTCAATAGCCCGACTCCTCCAAACGTCTCGAATGCCATAGGCTGGAAAAAGTAGTTGGTCGACAGATCACGGTATTTTAGGATTTTTTCCCGTTCAGATGCGGAAGCTGTGGCTCTCGACCCAACCACAGCATCTTGGATGTGGGAAGAAGCAAAAGAGTGAATAACTGTGACGTCCCAGACAAGGCATCTACCTCTCGACCAGGGGCACAGGGTAAGGCCGTCAGGTCTTTTCGCATCAATTTTGGACAACCCAGATGGTTCCAAGATTAAGGGGATGTTTGCCCGGGCCAAAGCTCTTTTGAGAATAAGGTTTAGCTCCGTATGATGCGCGAAGCGACCGGCATTCAGGCGGCAAGAAAGAGCGTGGAGGTCTATGGAATCGAAGAGTTTACCACATCGACACCTCAGACCCGTACAGACGTCAGCTCCCGCCCTGAGTGCAATGGAGACGCGAAATTCGTCCACCAACGTTAGCCACGGGTAGGGCGTCAACCCAGTCACCTGAGTATTTGGCGCTGGCAGAAAGTAAGCGGCATCTTGAAAATTGATCCGACTGGACGAAGGGGGAGTCGAAGGTGGCCTTCGTACTTATGTTGTCCCAAGCTCTCTGACTTCGACTGCCCTCCACCTTGTCAGGAACAGACAAACCCAACCCACTCACTTCTTTCAGAGCTTCATCCAAATCCCTGTTGGAACTAGTCCATGTTGGAGAGCATGCTGCTCACCAGGGTGGAGCAGGTGTGGGTGGTGGAAAGGAAACCAGGGGGAGAGAGGGACGAACATTTACGAAGACCAAGACCACCAAATCTATGGAGAGAGTCTGACATTGACCAAGCACTCGAGTCTCTCGAAGATTAGGTCGTCGAAGCGTTGGTGGAAGAACGGAAGTCTGTGAGAAGGGATGATCCTGAGCATATAAAGAAGCTTAGGAATTGAAAGGTAGTTTCTGAGTATGAAAATACCTTGATGGGGTTTGATTGCTTCAATAATCTTCAGCAACTGCTCAAGGCCAACCATCTTCGATTGGAAGATTGACTCGAAGGCAAGTCTGTAATTGGGGTTCCTAAGGAGCACCAAACCGACGGGGGGAGGGACCGCAATGGAAGGGAAGGGCTCTGTAAACAGGTCTATGTATTCAGACCCCAACCCATCCTATTTATTTTATAGCACATGGGATTTCTAGTAATGTAATTTTTTCGTCATATAAAATGCTTTTAATGTCTAAAGAAAATTAATTATCGCAGGAATGCTACCACTTAAAATAAAATTTCGCAAGGAGACAGATTAGCAAAATTTGATAAGCGGGTGTAGGAGATGGGGTTTTAAAAATATGAGAAATTAATAAAACATGTGGGAATGGGCGATTATTTGAGACCTGTGAGTAGATTAGAGCCTTTAAAAAGAGGAGAAAAAGAAAATACTGCTAGTAAAACAAACAAACAAAAAAAAACCGGTTAAAAACACAGTAATAATTATTTATACTTTTGGCACAAGGCAAGCAATTATCCCAGTGCATTACTGGTACTTTATTTTATCGACCCCATAAGTTTGAAAGACAAAGTTAACCTCGGCGGGATTTGAACTCAGACCATAAAAGGGCATAACTCTATGCTGCAAAGCATAGCGCCCGACCCTTTACTGATACTGCCAATCCACCGCCCAATCCACCACTTAAAAACACTAATAATGATGACTAGGTAGAATTTGTTTAAAAGAAATGTTATTTTAGATTTTATCTTTGATTTTGTTTCTTAAGGTTTTAAGTCTGGCGCCGCTACAAGCGTCTCAGAAACTGGACACCTAGATATCGATATTCTATACTTTGCATTATTTTTCTCACGTTAATTTCATACTGCATTTCTGCCTTTGTTCTATTCTTACACCCAAATGACGTGCGGTTTTCTGGTGCGATCCTTTGCCACAAGTGATAGCAATCCAACTTCTTGAGAAACTTTTAATTGTGTTATAAATAACATTACAAATTGTGCACAGTTTTTTCAGAATGAAAATATAAACACAAATATGATAAATTTAATTAACTATTTCTAGGAACCTCATACATTAAGAATATAATGTAAATCAGGTTCATTTGATTACAATTGTATAAATTTACAGTAGAATAACATTGCAAATATATTTTAAATATCACGCTTCTTCCAATTCTGTCTGAACAATGGTGCTACTCCAGAACAGTGGAAAACTGCCAGTGTCATTCCTCTGTTCAAAAAGGGTGACCGCACATCACCTGTGAACTATCGTCCAGTCAGTCTTACTAGTTGCATTGCCAAACTAATGGAATCCTGTGTTAGAGAAACACTTTGGAACTTCTGGAACTCTCACAGTCTTATCCGGCCCTCGCAATTTGGATTTATCCCCAACTCCAGCTGCTGTGATCAACTTATCGAGTTTCTTGAAGACATCACCCGGATCACTGATGGCGGCTCATGGGTGGATATTGTTTACCTTGACTTTGCAAAAGCTTTCAATTCTGTGCCACACAAAAGGCTTATGGCAAAACTCTCTGCAATGGATGTGAAGGATGATCTTTTTAACTGGTTGAAGTCCTTCATTCTTAGTTGAAGAGAGGTAGTCACGGTTCTGGACAGCATTCCTCACCATATGAGATGTCATCTGGTGTACCACAGGGGTCTGTTCTTGGCCCCCTTTTGTTTGTGGCATATATTAATGACATAGATGCCAACTTGAATAATGCAACAGTACTAAAGTACGCAGATGACATCAAGTTGTACCTTGAAATCAAAAGGACAGATCCTGAAATCTATAACTCTTTCCTACAATCAGACCTGAACACAATGCAACAATGGATCTCAGACTGGCAACTCAAGCTAGCTGTGGACAAGTGTACCACTTTGCATTTTGGGAGTAAAAACCCAGCGTCCACATACTCCCTCCACAGCACTAATATCAAGAAGTCTTCTTGTGGACGTGACCTTTGCATTACGGTCAGCAGCGATTTGCGTTGGACGAAGTACGTCTCTAAAATTGTCAAGAGGGCTGAGGGTGTCTTATCATAACTCAGCAAGATCTTTGTTAGCCGCTCTCCAGCTATCTATTTAAGGCTGTACATGGCTATGGTGCGGCCATATTTAGAATTTGCATCACCAGTCTGGAAGCCCTATCTTGCTCAGAACATTGACCGCCTGGAAACTGTTCAGAGACGTGCAACCAAGCGAATACCCTCCATCAGACATCTACCATACTCTGAACGCTTTGCTTCCCTGGGCATGGATACATTGCTTCCCTGGGCATGGATACGACGCCTGGCAACTGACTTGGTAAACACCCACAAAATTGTTAACCATCTTGCCAACAACAACCCTGAGTACCTTTTTGATTTCCATGTGTCTAACACACGTGGACATGCCCACAAAGTCAGAAAACAGCACAGTTCCCATGACTTTCGGAAACATTTTTTCACGCTCAGAGTTGCTGAAGCATGGAACAAACTCCCTGCGTCAGTTGTTAGCTGTCGAGACACTGCATCCTTTAAAACCTCCATGCTTCCCGAGATTCGCCAACACTACACCTAATGTTCCCCCTCCATACACATACACACATGTATATAATGACTCATACACTATTCACTTCCCTGACATTTGTATATTATTCTATGTACTATACATGCACCTTTGACGAGTTGTAGTGCACCTGAGCACTTTACACAATAATTTCATTATTTTATTTAATTTTTTTATATACATAAATAAACATTACAAATGCATAAATAACATTATAAATTGCTCGCAATTCGATCAGAAAGACATTACAAATATAATGTCTAAACCGTGTATAAAAATATAATATAATTCATTGAACAAAAATTATAAAGAAAAAAAAAGAGGGGGGGGGGGATCACCACCAAGTGCGATAATCCGCCGCACCTCACACCTTAGGAGTTAACTTCACACTTAAGGCAAGCCAACACGCTCGCAACATTACCACGGGTGATGGCGAGGCTATGGCGCTGAAATAATCAGACGCCCTCAGAGATGGGGAAACTGCGGCCTTCTATGCCATTCTATGCGGCCTTTTGAAAGAATAAATCATTTCCGACAAATTTTTTATGTTTATTTTTATTTTTATTTTTATTTTTATTTTTATTTTTATGTTTCAGTCTATCACTATCGGTAGAGGGTCGGACGCCATGCTTTGACGCATAGAGTTACGGCCCTTGCCATTCTGAGTTCAAATCCCGCCGAGGTTAACTTTGCCTTTCATCCTTACGGGGTCGATAAAATAAAGTACCAGTAATACACTGGGATAATTGCTGGCCATGTGCCAAAAGTAGAAAAAGTTATTTTAATTTAAACCGAGGTTAGCTTTACCTTTCATCCTTACAGGTTCAATAAAATAAAGTACCAATAACGCACTGGGGCCGATTTAATCATTATTTTAATTCAAATCATAAGATGAACGTATTTTAAATACCAAAAGTTAATATAAAATTCAACGAAATAACCACACTGACATATAACCAAAATTAAAAAGGCCATTTAACACTTTCTACACTCATGTTTTAATTCTCATGCGATTCTAGAATGTAAATACTAGAACTTATCAAATAATTATTTTTACCAGCCTGTGGCGTTCGAGACGTTCGGCAGAGTTTGGCCGCTGACAACGAAATTCTTGTCATCACTGGCGGCTCACCTTACTGAGGTGTCAGGTGATGCCCGTGAGGGTGCCTGGTTATTTCAGCGCCTTAGCCTCCTAAATTTGGACAATTTAGTTATGGTTAGTTTAGCTCTTTGCACTCTAAAATGGCCAGAAAACTTCGACATGCGATAAACATAACATAAATTGTAGCGCATACCCAAATGAACGTGTGTTTTGGTAGTTTGGGAAGAAAATATAATTAATGGAGGAGGCATGCCCCATGTCCAGTTCCACCGCCACTGTATATATATATAATTTTTAAAAAATTATGCTCTGTGCCCTTTCCTAAGGAGTTAATATATCAAGCTTCATTGCATTTGGTAAGAAACTGGTATTATACCAAATTTATTCATCTCATATATATATATATATATATATATATATATATATATATATATATGGGATAACAAATTATCGTTATAGGTAATCCAGTTAGAGGTTGTGAGTACTCTGTATTGTGGATAGTTTTAACGAACGGCGTTGTTTGACTCAACGAGTGGTTTCCTTAGTTAGGTTGCGAGTTCTCGGGAATTCCTATGCAGGTTAATCTTGGAGTAATAATAGTGAAAGAGTGAAGAATAACATGGTCAACAGTACAAAAAAGGGGTTTTATTTACAGTATTAACAAATGTTTCATTGATTAGGTTGTCTAAAAATTGCTAATCACTTGAAGTTGCGTCACTCAATTTTAAATACAATGTATGCCTAATCAAATCATCGGAAAAACTGATTAAAATTATACACAGCGTTTGTAATATACTAGGAAAATTCAAATCACAACATCAGTAATAAAGAAAGAAAAAAGAAAAAGAGAGAGAAAAAAGAAAGAGAGAGAGAAAAAAGGAAACAAGGAAAAAGAAAAGAGAAAAAGAAAAAATAATAATAAATAAGTTAGAATGAAGATGATAAAAAATAAAAAATAGGTAAATAAATTTTTTATGTGTGTGAAGTGAACATAATATGATTTTCAACAATCATATTATGTTCACTTTTCTTCACACAAACATTTTTTTGTACTGTTGACCATGTTATTCTTCACGCTTTCACTGTATATATATATATATATATATATATATATATATATATATATATATATATATATTTATATATATATATATTTATATATATATATATAGTGTATGAGGTGAGTTTTATTGTAGCACAATAAAGCAATGCAAATATCGGATAAGTAGCACTCAACAGTTTATAGGA
>OZ024740.1:304103758-304111258 GCA_964016885.1 Eledone cirrhosa
TGAACAAATGTACCCAATTCGGCGACATCAAAGTTTGTTTCTCGTTGCAAATCACGATCGAAAATGTCATTTACAGATCGATTCGGCGCAGGCATTCCCAATTGTACCAGTGTTTTGTTAGCGATTGCTAAACATATGACCTCAATCGAAACCAATGCTTCATTATACACGATTGGTGTGAATTGAATATTCAGATTTTGATTTGTTGCACGCAAACGATGTAGGATGTCTTCACTCATGTAATCTTTGTATTTTCCCCAAAGATCTTTTGGATTTGATGGGAAGCACGTTGTCAATATTATTGCGAATAACGTGCGTATTTGTTGTGGTCGAGCAGTATTCGATGCATCAGCGAGTGAAGTGTCCCAATGTCCATCATTTTCAAGAAGATTTAATTTTTGGCAAGCTTCACGATAAGTGGCACATACTTGACCGTTTACTGTTCTCAATTCTTGGAATGATGTCGGTCCACGTACGTTGATTAACAATAATCGCAAGTAAAAGCATTCTGCATTATTTGGGTGAACAGTGTACAAACGGCCTAACGCGTCGGTGGAATATAAATTGGGATGTCCTTCAACTACTTTACCCTGTTTGCGACGTTTAAACTTTTTCGTTGATGTATTCCATGTGTAATATGTTGGCACTTCAGAATAAAGTAGTGTCTTTGCAAACACATCTTCACTGCACAATGAGAAAAACGCAGTTAACGTTGTTGGCGGTGGTGTCAATGCCCTTGCACGTATATTTTCAGTTGTGAAGTATACGCGCTGTCCATTTTCAAGGTGCACCGCCAAATGAACAACTGTTGGATGTCGATAATGGATTGGAAATGATAAAATGCGCCATACTGCTTCATTACTACTAATGTAGCGTCCCAGTTGGTATTGGTCGATTTCATCGATAGATGCATTTGCATTGCACACTCCAAAAACTGCCATATCGCTTCCTTTGTTGATATATTTGCAAATGTACTTGATCGCTTTCACCGAATTGCAATACTCGACATTGATGTGTGCTTTGAACGTCTTTGAGAGTAACGGTGAATATGGTACAACCCAACGATTATCGACTTCAACATAATTGTTTTGTACTTTTAAAGTGATGGATTTGCCGCCATCTTCAGTTGCTCGTCGACGATAGAGTGGATATCCGTCATTGCCAGTGATAGTCTCGGCAACTAAGTCTCTTGGGTATTGTTTCGTGCATTTCCCATCAGACATGCATGGTGAATTGTTGTTGAGTAAGCCACATGGACCATGAATCATGTTTTTAGTGACGACTTCAAATAAGTCTGGATCAACGTCGACATCTGGTATTTCTGCTGAGATGATTTGATCAATTTGATCTGGTGTGACTTTTTCAATTAACCAAATCAAAATGTGTGCATGTGGCAATCCTCTTTTTTGCCATTCAATGGAAAACATCCAACAGCGTGTCTCTCCAAAAACATGATGCTTGACAATTAAATCCGTTAAAGATTTCAATTTTTGTTTGAACACACGCGCTGTAATATCATGACGATCCGAAGACGATTGACCAGGTAACAAAAGTTCTTTAATTTCATCCCACGTAGGATTGCATGTGAATGTAATAAAAAAATCTGGACGGCCATATGCGCGAACATATGTCATTGCATCTTGTGCGTATTCATGCATGTGCCGTGGGCTCCCTGTAAATGTAGCCGGCAGTATGACCATTTTCCCCAATTCATTAGGATTCATATTGCCATCATTAACAATGGCATCACGTAAATGAATGTACTCTTCTGAACGTAGCTTGGTTTGATTCAATCGAATGTAGAGGAGTCGTTCGATTTCGAATTTTGCATACATATCGACAATGTATTGATGGAACAATTGTCGACATTTCAAAATATGATTTTCACCGTTTTCACGAATCATTAATCTATATGAATAATAATTCATGGCACTGACTTTCTTATTCGTTTTCTCATCTGTTTGTGGATTTCTCAGTTTGATGTTGAAATGATATCCATCTCCTTGCCAAAATAAAATTGGATATTGCAATCCATCGTATGACCGATGCGTTTCTGAGACTCGCTGAACATCACCATTTCTGCGGTGAAGAATTATATCGCGCGAGTTAAATTCTTCACCTACAATAACGATCGCCACTTCATCAATTGTTGGTGCATTGTACTGTCTTTGATGTTGGCCAACAGGTGTTTTGTCTGCTCTAACTACAATTGTGTAGTCATCACTTGGCATTTGTTCAAGGGCAGCTCTGAACAATCGAATTAATTTGTTGTGTTGATTGAATAAAGTTTGTAATGCAGTAACAATTTCTCGTTTAGTTCCCGTATTGAATTTGCAACGTTGATCTATTTGGTCATCAGTGTTTCCCATGAAATAAATTTGAAGAAATTTGTGATCTGCGTCCGGCAGTGGTAGTAGTGATCCAGCACGATAATAAATTTGCCCTTGCACTTTGAATGTTGGCATGTAATTCTCGCGCACGATATTTGTTGCACCGAACGATGTCATTTGGA
This sequence comes from Eledone cirrhosa, assembly GCA_964016885.1. Taxonomy (NCBI): domain Eukaryota; kingdom Metazoa; phylum Mollusca; class Cephalopoda; order Octopoda; family Eledonidae; genus Eledone; species Eledone cirrhosa. Next base: position 304,106,271 of record OZ024740.1, read on the forward strand.
AACATGAATTGTACTTGCGTATGTTTGCCAAGAAATGTTTAGATTCGCTTGTGTCACCTGATACTAACGTTGATAATATTGATTTATGCATCTTCACAAAAAAAAAAAATATCTACATATACATATATACACATATACACACACACATATATATATATATATATATATATATATATATATATATATATATATATATATATATATATACACATATACACATATATACATACACATACATATATACTATATTTTACAAATTATACTGAGATAAATGCAAACCTACCTCCTTCAGTCCTCTATCATCAGTGTAGAATGAGAAAACAGTAAAACAATTGTGGAAAAGGATGGTATGGAATTAGGTCAGACCAATGGACAGCAAATGTAAAAGATAATTAGGTCAGTCCAATGGACAGCAAATTTAAGTACAATAGATTAATATGAAGAACATGTTATTTGTTTAATTTTTCATTGTTTTTCAATATCTTATATATATATATATATAAACGGAAAAAATGAAACGATATTTCATTTCCCACTCTTAGTACGGCTGTTACTTAAATATAAGTATGTACACGTACATACATATATGTATACCGACGTACAGTAGTATGTATATATATATATACATACATCACACATATATATATGCACGTATGGATTCACCGAATATTAATTATAATGCTCGGTGTGTTTGTAAACAAACATCCCGTATTAAGCCGTAGTGTCTAGCAACCACCGTTGCTCGTTTGTTCAACACTGACAAAGGAACGCTGTACTAGTTTCAAGCTTGTTAGCTATCGTCAGCAACGTATACCTTCCTGCCAGATTGTTGAACATATATACTTACCTTATGCGTGTACATACTTATATTTAAGTAACAGCCGTACTAAGAGTGGGAAATGAAATATCGTTTCATTTTTTCCGTTTATCGTTTTCGGTGCACCCGGCCGATTAACCCACTCGATATGCAAATTGGGCTACTCAGCCGTTAATATGCATAAGGTAAGTATATATGTTCAACAATCTGGCAGGAAGGTATACGTTGCTGACGATAGCTAACAAGCTTGAAACTAGTACAGCGTTCCTTTGTCAGTGTTGAACAAACGAGCAGCGGTGGTTGCTAGACACTACGGCTTAATACGGGATGTTCGTTTACAAACACACCGAGCATTATAATTAATATTCGGTGAATCCATACGTGCATATATATATGTGTGCATGTATGTATATATATATATATATACATACTACTGTACGTCGGTATACATATATGTATGTACGTGTACATACTTATATATATATATATATATATATATATATATATATATATATATATATATATATATATATATATATACACGTAGTAAATAAAGAGTTATTCCCCTTCCTTCCTGGGCATACATACAAACAAACACATTCATTTTTATATATATAGATTTTAAATTTATATTTAAACGTTGAGTTCAATCTATGTCTGCAGCAACTGAATATATTGCTTCTTACATTTAAAGTTAAACTGAATGAATAAGAAGGGCTGCGTGATATTCTTACGTCGGTCACCACTTTAGCAGTATTAGTTGTAGATGTTATCGCCACTTTAGCAGGGTGGTAGAATCAGTGGTCGTTAGTTGCCAGTGTGGTAAGTGATAGTATCCTCGTTGGATTATCTTGTTGACATAGACGTGAGGGAAGGTCCCTCGATCTATTTACCATCTATTTACAATATTCCTTTCGCCAGGTCGCCAATTCCAGCAGCATGGATTAAAGATGTTATTGAGACACGAGTAACATAACAACGACTTCAACCGCAGTAATTAGAGATGAAATGTTTGTTTATTTATATGGTTGAAGTTACAGATACAAAGAGGTTACAAAATGGAATTTGCCATTGCGCCGTTAAGACGGCGAGGTTAGTGGTGCAATATCTCACTGTTACATTATGCGTGTTGCTGGCTCGAAGTTTCTGGTACAAGCTAGAGATTCTTCAAATCTTCGCGGGGAATTTCTTCCTCAGGGCGCGTAGGGATACATCCTCTTCTACTGGCGCTGATTGGCTGAACTGAGCCAAATCACGCACAGAGAATGTATGTGAGCCCGCGGAATGTAGGTCACTACAAGGGAATTTTTGCTTTTTAATATAAAGAATATTTCCTCTATACAAAGATCGCAATTTTCTGAAGAGGAATTAAAAGGAGTAGCTTTTGAAATAATATTCCAAAGTAACGAATATTTAACGTTCTTTAATTTGAGGTTCCATAATAAGCTAGATAGAGAAGTTGAAGATTTTTTGTTTAAATGCGTAAAAGAGCTTTTATGGTTATTAAAACGAGATTTAAAATCTGCGGAAGTTGATCCTACATAATTAAACGAATTTAAATTAGTTATTACATTACAATTATATACTATATTTTTAGCTAAGCAATTGTTATTTAACGGACAATTAGATTTATTTCTACAGTTACATTTAGCAAATTGGATATTGCTGGGGTTATTAGTGGTATTTTGGTTCGGTTTTAAATTTCTATTATTAATTCTATTAATATTCTGCGCTAAATGTTTGGTGGATGAATAAGTTAATTTTATAGTATGTCTATTAAACATTGAGTAATATCTATGTGTTCTAGGGAAGCATTTGTCAAGAGCTTTAAAAATAGTTTAGCAATAGGAGTTTTAATATTTAATGAGAAAGGAGGAGCGAACCACAATATATTCCTAGTTCTATTTCTTTTTTTGTTTTCCGAATTTTTGTAAGGTTTTCTATTATAGTTGTTAAAATTGTTAGGATTATTGTTAGTTATATTATTATTATCAATGTACTTAATTTTATTTCTATATCCAGCTCTACCTACGCTTCGTTGTATATTCTTATTAGCTGAAATTCTAGAAATGCGTTGCTGTACAGAATTCACTATAGTATTTTTAACGGATTTGGGGTGATTAGAGTTAAAATTAACGTAGTTTAAGTTCTCGTTTAGTTTGTGTGCGTACGTATATATATATGAATATATTCTTTTAATAATATATGGGTTTTAATAATATATAGATTTTTAATAATATATAGATCTCAACTTTTAATGTATAGATCTCAATAATTTGATGGATAATTTAATTGATAAACTAAACATTTAATCATATTTAAACACTGGTTAAAATTCATTTTCCATTCACGAGTATTTTCCATTCACGCTTATTTACTTATTTAATTTACTCATCCAAAAATATTTATTTTTTCACTTCATCTTAAAAGTTATGCTAATACAACAACCTATCACTTAGGGCTTTCTCCTTCTATTTCGCTTTTCTCTTTTCTCTTTTCCTTTTTCTTCTCTTTCTCTTTTTCTTGTTTTCTTATTTTCCTCTTAAAGCTGCTTTTTTCTTTTTTCTCTTTCCCTCTCTCCATACCCCAACGGCTTATTTTAAATCTACTGTGATTTAAAAATATCCGACACTAATTTGCATAATAGTATCAATAAATTTATAACCCCACTATCCGGGAGCTTCCAACAGAAATGGTCGTATTCTTTAAGGGTATGTCAATATTTATTTATAAAACTGATCTATATTATATTTTATCTGATGAAAGCACACCATAATTTAACTTGGTGTCCTTGAAATATGTATAATGAAATAAATATGGTTTTATAAATATAGTTTCCATTTGTTAATATATCGTATTTTTACTCCAATAATTTGTTGAGTGCTTTATATCAGTTATAAAAATATATGTTTGTTGTATCCCAACAATTTAAATAGAACTTCTACACACACACACATTATATATATATATATATATATATATATATATATATATAAAGAAGAAGTAATAGACACAGATATATACCTATTTTTTCTTCAAAGTCCCGACTGTACAGTTTCGCTGGTCAGTTTGCACAATTCCACATTATAGATGTGTAATATTGTTGTGAGGCATACCAGCTTTTCAAGGAACTCCTCAGGGAAAGAACACTTTCCAGACACGTTCGTAGCAAGTGAGAACATCTCAAAAGGCGGAGGGAGAAATTACCACGTGATACGCCGGTCAAGAAAGGGAACTGAATCCCTTTGTAGCAAGTGAGAAATATCTCAAAAGGGGGAGGGAGAAATTAATACATACAGAGGTTACAGGCGGGTAGTAAGGTGGACTGAAAGCGATTACATTGTTTGCTTTAGAAGCAGTTACTATACTTTCGGGTTAACTCAACCATAAGGGAGTTTGAGACAATATCATAATGAGAGACACACACACACATGTGTATACATACATACGTATGTATATATATTTTCACAAGCATGTGAGTGTATGTGGTGTCAACCTTAACCAGTTTTGCTCTATGATTACGAGAGACAAAATAATCGAAATAATTAAATTGACTCGATATCAAAGCTATACAACAATATATATTTGATATAGAAATGGCTTCTACAGGACGAGAACTGTTTCATTCGGGAGAAATCATCAAGGCTTCCTGATGATTTCTCTCGAATGAAACAGTTCTCGTTCTGTAGAAGCCATTTCTATATTAATATTTATACTCTGTTATCTATTGAGTACCTTACTTACTGTGGTTACCCCCGATTGAACCCGGGATAAACTTATCTAAGAAAATATTTTTTATTATAATATGTATGCATACGCACCTATATATATATAACTGTTATATTTATATTATGCCTAGATGAAACACTGTGTAAGGAGTAAATTTTGTTTTTGAATGTATCGCTTTCTCCATTTATTTTTGCTTATATATATATATATATATATATATATATATATATATATATATATATATATATATATATATATATATATATATATATATGGCAGGAAGGTAATATGATGCTGACGATAGCTAATAAGCTTGAAACTAGTACATCGTTCCTGTGTCAGTGTTGAACAAAAAGGTGAGGTGGTTGCCTAAACACTGTACAGCGTAATTCGGGCTGTTTGTTTGTTTACAAACAAACCGAGCATTATAATAAATGTTCGG
>OZ024740.1:304116258-304308758 GCA_964016885.1 Eledone cirrhosa
GTGGCAAGGCGTGTCGGAATGACTGGATGTATTTTTAGGCGGGGTGGTCAGACATCCCGTCTAATTGGATATGGTATACTGGCACATAGTCAAACAAGGAAGAAGGAACATACCTCAATTTTATGTTATAGAAACTTTTTTTTAATAGGAGCAATTACAGAATATATTCAAATACATTAGTGCTCCTAGGTTGGGATATATTTTAGTCGTCATATAAAACCGCATGGTGTGATATCGTCTTTTGGATCATTGCGTGAGAAAACACGTCTATCGCTTCCGAGTTATCATCGTCCAAGAGCTATTGTCTCAGCTACTGACGTCAGAACTAAGGGCAGTTAATCGACTGCCTTCACATAGATGGCGTGATCTTCTACATGGCCTCCCACCAGATTTTTAGAAAATTAAATAAAAATCGGTTCATCGAATCATGTATGTAGAAAAACCGCTTAGCAACCAGCAAAAGAAGCAGGTGTGTGTGCGAAAGAAAAAGTCGGGGGCGTAGCTCAGGTGCGATAGCATCTGTATCCAAATGTGCTCGTTTGAGTCTATCAATCGAAACCGTCTCTCTGGAACCCTTAATGTCTACAGTGAAATGTTTCTCTGAACGAGCTAATACACGGTAGGGTCCAGAGTATGGTTGTGTGAGAGGTGGTTTCACAGCATCGTTTCTCACAAACACATAGGTCCACGAGGCAATATCCCTAGGGACTTCAAATTGTATAGTTTGCTTCCTCGTATCAATCGGCGGCAGGTCCTGAAAATAAGAACGCAGACGGGATACGTAGGAAAGCGGATCTTGTTCAGCAAGCATTTGCCCGGGAGCAAGCATTTGCCCAGGTAACGCTAGAGGAGCACCATATAACAATTCGGCCGGGGAGAACCCAAGGTCCTCCCTTATGGTTGACCGAATCCTCAACAACACAATAGGGAGGTACTCGCTCCAGCGCGTAGAGTCAGGAGAAGTCCGTAGAGCGGCTTTCAGTTGTCGGTGGAAGCGCTCCACCATTCCATTAGAGGCAGGATGATATGCAGTAGTTCGGATGGGTTTAGCGCCGATGATCTTCGTAAATTCATGGAAGAGGTTCGATTCAAACTGCCTTCCACGGTCCGTGGTAATTGACGTTGGTACTCCATATCGAGCGATCCATCCAGACACAAGGGCACGCGCTGTGGTCTCAGCAGTGATATCCCTCAAGGGGATGGCTTGGGGCCATCGCGAAAAACGATCGATTACCATCAATAAGTAATTGTAACCACCGCTGATGGGCCAAGGTCCCACGATGTCCACATGAATGTGGCGAAACCGGGCGTCCGGGTTACTAAAAGTACCAAGAGGAGTCTTAATATGTCTATTAACTTTCGATTTCGGGCAAGCAACACAGGAACGGCACCAGACAGTAATTTCACGTCTCATATTTGGCCAGAAGAATCTAGCCGTTATGAGTTTTATTGTGGCAGATCCAGGATGTGAAATGCCGTGCAAAACAAGAAACACAGTTCGACGATGGTTCAACGGAACAAAAGGGCGTGGCGTATCCAAAGAGACGTCGCAGAGGATCCGTTCGTCTGCGGTCGGTAAAGTTAGGTTTTTCATCCTGCAATTCACAAATTCAGGTGATGTAACATCCAACGATTCGAGGGTAGGCTGATCGGCTGCCAAGCGATTCAAATCTATGTCATCGGACGACGAGACTGAAGTAATCGGTAAACGAGACAGGGCGTTGAATATCATTTGTAAACTGAGAGATGAGGTCAATATGCCTAGTTTCGCTAGGCGAGTATTTGTCGGCCTTTGCTTGCAAGGCGAATGTCAACGGCTTGTGGTCCGTGAAGATGGTAAACGTTCTTCCCTCAAGCATGTGCGAAAAATGTTTCACTGATAAATATATTGCTAGCAACTCCCGTCCAAAGGTGCTGTAGCGGGTTTCGGCAGGTTTCAGCTTCCTGGAGAAAAATTCCAACGGTTGATCGTTTCTACGTTGCTGCAAAACTGCTCCCACGGCAGTATCCGACGCATCAACACAAAGCGAAAGCTTAGTGTTGGACACTGGGTGAGCTAGCAAATATGCATTGGCTAGAGCAATTTTCGTACTCTCAAAATCCTGGAGCTGAGTTTCATTCAAAGAAATGTCTCTATTTTTCTTTCGGCAATTTTTCAAAATTTCCGTCAAAGAGAAGAGTAGCTTAGCACAATTAGGCACAAATTGCCTATAAAAATTAATCAGCCCCAAGAATTGGCGCAACTGGCGGAGTGAGGTTGGTGGAGGCAAATCCTCTATAGCTTTAACTCTCTCAGGAATAGGTCGAATACCGTCAGCGTCAATGACGTGACCCAAACAATTCAAAGATTCGGAACCAAAAACACATTTTGATGGATTAATCCAAACATTGTAATTCTTCAAACGACAAAATAGAAGTTCCAGATGGCGCAAATGCTGTTCTGGAGAAGAGCTCGCAACAAGAAGGTCATCAATGTAGGTGTATACAAAGTCGAGGCCGCGAGTGACCTCATCCATAAAACGCTGGAAGGTGCTAGCAGCATTCCTTAACCCGAAAGGCATGGTGAGAAATTCGAAAGAAACAAATGGCGTTTTCGGGATGTCGTCTCTATTGACAGGAATTTGGTTATAGGCTCGTATCAAAATCCTGCAAATGAGGGATAGGATACCGATCCGGTACGGTCATCGAGTTCAATCTTCTATAATCTCCAGTGGGTCTCCAATCGCCAGAAGATTTTGGCACCATATGTAATGGAGATGCCCACGGGCTCGTGGAAGGACGAATAATTCCGAGCTGTAGCATATGATCGAACTCGGACCGTGCTGCTTTCAGTTTGTCCGCTGGCAATCGATGGGGACGCGAAAAAATCGGAGCGCCAGTTGTAGTAATAAAATGCTCCGTGGCGTGGCCTGGATCAGTGACTCTAAAATTTTCATGAGTCAGTTGCGGGAACGATTTCAACAGTCCATGATATGGGTTTCCAGAGTTAGCAATGAAGAAAGTCGGGCTAACTGTAGAAAATTCCGCCGTCCTGCCACAAAGAGAAAAACCAGTAATATCGTCGATTAGGCGTTGGTGACGAACGTCCACCGTCAAAGAAAAATGGTGCAGGAAGTCCGCGCCCAAAATCGGGTATGGCAGATCAGCAACAGTGAAAACTCTTTTGAAATCCCGACGAAGATTTCGGAACTGAAGAGGAAGCGAGATCTGTCCAAAAGTTCTGATTGTTGACAGCTTGCAATTCAATCGACGACTCAGGAGGAGTTACTGTCATAGTATTAACAAGCCAAATACTGCACGAAGCTCCTGTGTCCACTAGGAAGGCTCTTCCAGACAGGAGGTCCTCAATGAAAAAATGGCAGTTCCGTTTTGTCTCGCAGAGTTCACTTGCCGCCTTTAGTGACTCTGATCCATATTTCCCGAGGCCGAATAATTACACGGAGGCCGGCAATACGCGAAGGTAGCATGGTACCAGCACAATGATGGGTTGCTGGCGGGCGAAGTAGTACGCCGACGTGGAGTCGCGAAAGAACGCGAACGACTCCTAGGCCGACGGGAATACGGCCTATTCTCCCTTCATAATCGAGCGACTTGCGTCAAAGCGTCAAAAGCCTTCAACATGGCATCCTAGCGTGTCGAGGCGGGCTGCAATATGCGAGTCCGAGGCGGTAGCCTTTTTAGAAAATTACACGATTCGATCCGCGGAGGCAGCAATTTGCTCCAAAGAGCTGGTGTCCACTATATTTGCCAAAATAATTTGGACGTTGTTTGGCAGGCGAGAGAAAAATAATTTTTTTATAAAGGAATTATCCTGTTCGGGCGATTCACTGAGGTCCCTAATGTGGCGCAAAAATTCGGACGGCGACCTATCGCCTAGATACTCATCCTTCAACAATCAACGAAATCTGCTTTCAGCAGAACGACTGTTCCTTCGAAGAATTTCTTCCCGCAACGAATCATAGGAAATACTGGCCGACGGGATCGTAATCAAATCTTTCACTGTTACAGCGAGTGAAGAAGGAATACCACTTACTAAAAAGTTGAGCTTTTGCTCGGTTTTCACTTCGTTGGCAGCGAAATAAGCGTCGAGCTGCGCAAACCAGAGCTTAGTATCACCTGAGAACGCAGGCAAACCAGGACCACTCATCGTAAATCTATTTCCACATGGACGAATAAAAATAAGTAATGATCAAAACGACGGGAAAACAGCACAGTTTTCCCTCAACATCCATAAAGTTGCCGCAAGCAAAAGAAATTCAGTCACAGTACAAGAAATAGTAGCGAAAGTCCGAAGAGTGGTATCTGTGGATCAAGATAGCCATTATGAAACAAGATGGCGTCGCCTTTCTTTTCCAAAACAAGAATATGGTCGCGTGACGAGGCTAAGTCAATCAGATGGCTGCATTTGAAGAAGAAAGACAATGTGCGGGAATGTTAGCTGGCCAGTCAGCCATTTTGAAAAAAACAATTTTTTTTTTTTTTTGTATAAGACGAACAATCTTCAATTTAAAACGAATGGCGAAATTAAGTAGGATTCGTTTTCATACTTAATCGTCGAGAGTCACCACTTTAGGCGGGGTGGTCAGACATCCCGTCTTATTGGATATGGTATACTGGCACATAGTCAAACAAGGAAGAGGGAACATACCTCAATTTTATGTTATAGAAACATTTTTTAATAGGATCAATTACAGAATATATTCAAATACATTAGTGCTCCTAGGTTGGGATATATTTTAGTCATCATATAAAACCGCATGGTGTGATATCGTCTTTTGGATCACTGCGTGAGAAAACACGTCTATCGCCTCCGAGTTATCATCTCAGCTATTGTCTCAGCTACTGACGTCAGAACGTGACGTCAGAACTAAGGGCAGTTAATCGACTGCCTTCACAATCGACGCTAGATGGCGTGATCTTCTACATATGTTAGAGACACAGTGTGATGATCAGAGCGTTCTATGTATTTCACTATGATTTGAGGCATGGACTTCACAACGATGTTGCTGGATATCACTTTTCTGCTTGTTAAAACTTAATCACTAATAGTTTAACCTTTAGTTACAATATTTCTGATGAAAAATACTTAACTAATGTATTGGTACGCGATGGAGCCCACCCACAGCCCCGGCGGACAGAATGGAGAAGGTGTTTCCCCGGAGGACGGCAAGGGAGACGCGCTGGAAAAGCCACTCCAACTCGCGGGGCTCACACCTGCGGCTAGCCAGCTCAGCGCCGATGGTGGTGAGTGTGGGTTTCCATAGTCTGCTGGTAATCTAGTCTTCACATATGTAGGGTAACACATCCTTAAAGATTTAATACAGAGAGTTTAAGACTTGTTGGCTTTCCTAAAGCTGATTTAACCAGTTTACCAATGTAACACACTTCTGTACTTCTGACAGTTCGTAAAGCCACGGGTAAGAATTGGGTGCCACGTATGAGGCCAGTGGCAGATAAGATGTCCTGACAAGAATTGGCTGCACCCTTACCCTTTTGAGTATGTGAGGGCGGTTACAATGATGATAGTCGTAATGATGATAATTTCAATCCGCATAGCTTGACAGCATGCCACCACAAAACGTCATACATTTGTTTGATATTGGGCACCATACGACCATTTCCTTCTAATAAAGAACGGAGAGTAATTTTGTTACTGTATCGACTCTCTCAACTACCCATACTCAGCACAAAGGTTTCGTTCTTTTGCAACTTACAACACAACCTTCATGTTTGGCCGCGAAGAAACGGCCACAGGACAGTCTTGTAATAGCATATCAACTATGTTGCTTTCTCGAAAAGACTATTCCAGCTTCTTAAACACTTTTCTTTTAATTTTATAGTTTTTACTGTTATTTCCTCGGAGTACGTAACGAATTCTAACATTTCTTGTTAAATCTAACCCATACCTATTATTTACAGCAACGCTATTTCGGTTCTTTATGGTTAAATCAGTATTGTCAAGCCATACACACCGAGAACGACGGGTTAAACTACCAACATATAAATCGACTATAACAAACATGTTTCAATAACCGACTAAGTAAAATTTCGTACAATCTGCTGTATTTCGAAACAACCTGATAACATTTTATTTAAATACGATTTGCTTAGACCAGAGATGGGGAACCTGCGGTCTTATATGTCTTTCTGCAGGGGTGGTGGAAGCATTTCTGAATTGGGTGGAGGTGGGGATAAATTTAGACGTTTAGCTGTAGTGATTAGTTTAGCTCTTTACACTCTAAAATGATCAGAAAACTGTAGCGCATATCCAAATAGATGTGTGTTTTGGTAGTTTGGGGAGAAAACATAATTATTGGCGGAGGAGGGCATGCCCCCACCCCCCTAATTCCACCGTCACTGTATATATATATATATATAATTATATGCAATTTTGGCAAGAAACTGGTATTATACCCAATTTATTCATCTCTCTCTCTCTCTCTCTCTCTCTCTCTCTCTCTCTCTCTATATATATATATATATATATATATATATATATATATATATATAACGAAGGAAATGTGGTAAGGAACCAGGTGGACCATAACGCACCAAAGTACTCAATACTTGGGGTAGTAGAGTGGGTAATAGGAACCAGTAAGACCCCGACAGCTGAGCTCAAGCCGTTTCGTCCAGAATTAGCCGTCGAAACGGCTTGAGCTCAGCTGTCGGGGTCTTACTGGTTCCTATATATATATATATATATATATTCATTTATTATGGTTATTGGTGAGTTTTGTTACTCTAAAGTTTCACCTGCGCACTCACAGGATCATCAGTCTTGTCTGATGATCCTGTGAGTACGTAGGGAAGACTCCAGAGTACAAAGGCTTAGCCATAATAAATGAATATTTAAACTCTACTTAGGTATTGTGCTTTCATTCTTACGTCCGTCAATTATTCACGTACTCTCAGGTTTTGAATAATCATCCCCTGCTTATTAATTTTTCAGACCCCCCCCCCCCCGGTTTTTATTCCACCCCGTTCCCCACACGCTTATCAAATTTTGCTAATCTATCTCCTACAACCTCTGCCACACCCTCGAATGAACAACAAACTCAAACCAATTCCTTCCATCGTTACATCCACTCCACATTCATCGCTCGCTACACAACTCACCATCAACTTCGCTACACTCAACTCACATGCCTATTCGCTACATATCTAACTATTATTTTAGTCTGGATAAGGTCCTTGTGGAAATAGAATCTGAGTGGCCTCAGACGATTGAAGGTATATCTGTAGCGAAATGTGTCGACCCATGTCTTGTGAGTGAACTTGGGTAGACAGAAATTGTTTGGAAGCCTTTCGAAAGGACTATATTCTCGGGTCTCGAATAATCGTCCCCACCCTCGCTTATTAATTTTTCAGACCCCCCCCCCCCCTTCACCTCGCTCTTATTCCAACACCCCACTTATTAACTTTTCAGAACCCCTGCTTATCAAATTTTTCTAATCTAACTCCGGCAAAATTTTATTTTAAGTGGCTGCATTCCTGCGACAATTAATTTTCTTTATACATTAAATGACCAAAAAATACATTACAGGAAACCCCATGCGTTATAAAATAAATAGGATGGATTGGGGTCTTAATATGTAAACTGAACGACTAATTCTGGAGTGAAAAAAAAAATAATAATAATCAATGGAGACAACCTAGAAAAATTATCGATTTTCCAACCACCCCCGCTTATTCCCCTCTATTATTTGGGACCCGAGAGTACTGTAAAAGACTAGCCTTGTCACATACTGTGTCATGTTGAATCATTCTGAGAATTGTCATGGCTACATCTGGCTGTGAAATAATGTTCAACCATTTACTGTTACATTGACTGAAAAACTGGAACACTCATCGACGAAACCGACGGACATCCATTCCAAACCTTTCCCCGTCTTCCCCAGCTTATAGATGTGCTGTTTCTTCTCAGTCTCTTCTTTTCTACTCCCTCGAAGAAACAATTTACCTACCCGATCCACCCAGGTACATCCGATTACTCCCGCTCCTGTTAGTTTTGTCAGCTCTTCTTATTAACTTCCATATACTCTCGGGTCCCAAATAATTGAGGGGTTAGGTGGAATAAGCGGTGGGGGCGGGGGTAATTTTTTAGATTGACTCCGTTGAATTTTAAAAAACCCAGAATTAATCGTTTTGTTTACATATTGAGACCTCATCCTATTTATTTTATAACGTGTGTATTTTATAACGCAGTGATGTTCTTTGTTTTTTAATGTATACAGAAAATTAATCATCGCAGGATTACTACAACTTAAAATAAAATTTCACCGGAGATAGATTTGCAAAATTTAATAAGCGGTGTGTGTGTGTATGTGGGTGGATCTGAAAAATTAATACGTGGGGGTTGGGTGGACGATTATTCGAGACCCGAGAGTACGCTTTTCTCAATGGCGGCAATGTGTATCTGCAGGTGTTAAACCTGGATATCAACAACATTGGTTTGACAATCTGGCTCATTTATTCATTTATTTTTCTGTTTGTGCCAGAAAGTAATATTTTAAATCTACAAGTCTGTTATTACATAAAATAGTTTAGAATGAATAAAACCATTTAAGATATATAATAGTGCTATAAAACGTAGAGACATTTGAATGTGGTTCTCACTTGATAAACAAAGCTTCAACTTACCTGGTATAATGAGAATTGCTGATTCACTTGACTCAGCGATTTTACAAAGTATAACCTTTATAAAACTCATATGTTGGGGAAAAAAATAAAATAAAAGGATTCATTTGATTTACAGAAAGTCACTTCCAGTGGTGAATTGATATGTTTCTATTTTTAACCCTGCTAAATATAATTTATTCAATACAAATTCTTTATAATTCTAAAAATTGTTTATTCTATTTATGGAATATATCATGTAAATATAGTTTAATAGAAAAAGAAAAAAAAAGAACATTTATATAGAGAAGAATGGAATGTAAAATAGGAAAATATAAAGAAAAAAAACACGAAAAGGGAGGGAATGGCAAGGACTTTAGTGTTATAGAAGAATGGGAGGGAGGATGATTGGGCTCTGGGCCTAGAGCGCGGCGGTAAAAAGGCTGCGTCCCGCGGACAAGACCGCAAAAACATTCGTGGAGCTAGGGTGCCGGAAGTGCAGGGGACGTCTTGTCAGAAGCGAGGGGCCAGTGACTTTAACATCAGAAGTTCGCGGGTCTTTTGCACTCTCTTTCGTCAGGAAGCCGTACCGCTTGGACGTGCATGTTCATGAGTGCTATGATTGAGTATGTAAGACTTGCTAAACACAAATATAAACCCATATAATGGTTTCTGAGTTAGGCACAAGGCCAACAATTTTGGCGAGGAGGGACAAATCGATTAAATCGACTGCAGTACATTACTGGTGCTTTATTTTATCGACTCCGTAAGGATGAAAGGCAAAGCTAACATCGGCGGAATTTGAACTCAGAATGTAAAAGGACGTGACATATACTACAAAGCATGTTGTCCGACGCTCTACCGATACTGCCAATCCACCGTCCTTATAAACACATACAATAAATACAAATAATTTTAGCTAGAAACCTCACAAATATAATGGACAAAATATATGATCACAGCGAGAGAAAAAAACAAATAAACAAACAAAAACAACCATCAATTCACGACCAAGTGCGACATTCGGTTACACACCACAAAGGTCAACGGAAATGTTTGAGGCAAGCCAGTACGCTGGCAGCATTACTGCGGGTGATAGCGAAGCTAAGGCGCTGAAACAACTAGGCACCCTCACATATCGGTAAAGCGAACCACCAACAATGACAAGAACTTCTCTGTCAGCGGTCCAGCTCCACCAAACGTCTTGAACTCAACAGGCTGGAAAATTTTTTTTTTTTATAGTTCCTGGTATTTTATGATTTTATTCCGTTCGGCAACGGAAGCAGTAACCCTCACATTTACTGCGGCATCCATGATGTGGGAAGGAGCAAAAGAGTCACTGACAGTGGCTTCCCAGATGAGACATCTGCCTGTTAACCAGGGACAAAGGGTAAGATCATCTGGTCTCTTCCCATCAATTCTGGATAGTCCAGCCGGCTCCAGAACTGAGAGGATGTTTACCCGAGCTAGGACTCGCTTAATGATCAGGTTTAGCTCGATGTGGCAGGTGAAGCGACCAGCATTTAGGCGGCAGGACAAACGATGAAGGCATGTGGAGTCGAAGGGGCCTACCACAGCGACATCACAGACATCGGCTCCCACTCGGAGTGCAATGGAGATGCGGAGCCCGTCCAGACTGAGAAGACCACCAAGTCGATTCGAGTAGTGAATTGGTACATTATTTATCAACCTCAAAAGTCTGAAAGGCAAAGTTAATATCGGCGAGATTTGAACACAGACCGTAGAGAGCCGAGATTAATACCACAAAGTATTCTATCCGACGTTCTAACGACTTTGCCACTTCGCTGTCTCCTAGGTTAATTTAGGATGGAAAAGAAATTGTGGTGCTTTTGTTTCATCATTACTGGTATTTTCTGAAAACCAGGATGTGCTGTGATGATCCAAGTCTCCCTCCCTTAAATAATTGTTTCTACTTTTGGCACAAGGCCAGCAATTATCCCAGTTGATTAATGGTACTTTATTTTATCGATCCCGTAAGGATGAAAGGCAAAGTTAAAATAATGGCATTTAGAAAAGTGTTAAATTGTTGATGTTGGTGAGGTTGGTAGTAGTATATATTTTATTAATGTGCTTCAACTAGTTGGTTTTAATTTTTAATGCATGCACTTCTAATATTTAATCACGCCCTATTTATTTTTCGAGTATCTTTTGTGGTATTGAATGTGTGATTTTATGTCAAATTGAATGTTAGGTTTCGTCTATGGTGATGATAAATTATTTAGTTCCATAAAAATACACTTTAGGCCATTATGTATGTATGGACCCGTAACTCCTAGGAGAGTCGTACGGGCACCATATTAACATAGGGCATTTTTAAATATGGCGGAACCCATCTCTCCAGGTCCAGAGAAAAATAGAGAGTGAGAGAAAGGAAGTGAAAATGAGATACAGAAGAATCGACTCCAGTACTTGACTGGTACTTTTTTTTTATCAACCTTGAATGGATGAAAGGCAAAGTTGACCTCGGCGGAATTTGAACACAGAGAATTCAGAGAATTGGAACGAATACTGCAAAGCATTCTATTCGACATTCTAACGAATTTGCCAATTTACCGCACTTTGAAAATTTAGATGTAGACATGCTTCCACAGAGTAGCCCATCTACCACATTTCACTCACAAGGCTGTCAGGCCATTATAGTTTTTAAAAAAAACAACGTTTTTGTGTTATATCCATGAGTGAATTCTGGAGATATTTTTAAATGTGCGGAGATGTACCGTTGGGAATGGAGATAATAACATGTGGTTTTGTTTCATAGAGCCAGAAATGATTTTGTGCGGTTTGGTATCAAAAGAATTAAGCGTGTTTCGTGCAGAATTGTTACCTGCGTCAGTTTCTGGTGGCATTAGTACATGCTAGAAGAAAAACGAAAATATTTCTTGGTGGAGCTGTGCTGCTGACAGTGAAGTTCTTGCCATCATTGATGGCTCGTCTTACTGGGGTACCAGCTGATGTCCATCGGGATGCCTGGTTGTTTCAGCGCCTTAACCTCGCCATCATCCATGGTAATGCTGCCACCGTGTTGGCTTGCCTCAAAATTTTCAAAATTTTCCGTTGACCCTTGTGATGTGGTATGACCGATTGTCGCACTTGGTGGAGAATTGATGGTTGATTTTTTTTCTCTCTCTTCCTGTGAATTTTGGTGTATTATATTTGTGAGATTCCTAGCAATAATTAATTGTATCGTATATTTGTGTTTATATTTTCATTCTGTAAGAATTATAAACAATTTTTAATGTTATTTTCTCTGTGACGTATCAGCATCGTTCGACCGTCGTTCAAACCATAACTGTTACGTCTTGGTCAATTTAGTTGTAGTGATTAGTTTAGCTCTTTGCACTCTAAAATGGTCAGAAAATGCAATTTGAGTCCATGCAGGTCATATTACATTTATAGTTTTCAATAATTATAAAGTGATTATAGCAAAATGACCTACGAAATCCGTCTCTGAATACACATACTAGCAATTGGCAAATAGTGATATGTGAAGAAAAAGTTATGACATGACAAAAAAATTTACTATGAACGTTAAGATAATATATTACACTGTTATTATCAAATATCAACCAAGATATAAAAAACTTTGATATGTGATAAACATAACATGTGCTTAAATTGATATAAAAAACTTTGATATGTGATAAACATAACATGTGCTTAAACACAAATAGATGTGTGTTTTGGTAGTTTGGAGAGAGCCATGCCTAGGGATAATAAAATAATTTTTTTTAAAGGGTGAGAGAAGAACCTCACACGTTGGAGTTCCTCTTTAATAATTTCTGAAGCAAGCCAACAGACTGGCAGCATTGCGCGGGTGGTAGCAAAACGAAGACGCTGGAATAACCAATCACCATTGTGGACATCACCTGAAAGGTCGGTAAGGCGAGCCCCTAACAATGTCAAGAACTTCGTTGTCAGCAGACCAGCTCACCCAAACGTCTCGAACACCACAGGGGAAAAAGAAAATAGTTTGTCGATTATTCCTGGTATTTTAGAATAATATATTTTGTTCGGTTACAGATGCAGTGACTCCCAACTTTACCGCAGCATTCATGGTGACATCCCAAATGAAATATTTACCTCTTATCTAGAGGCAAAAGGTAAGGCCATCAACCCTCGATAATCCAGTGGGCTCCAGAATTGAGGGAATTTTGACTCGAGCCTTGCTATTAACTAGTTTCTTTTCTATTTACTTTTATTTTGTGTTGTAATGACTCACACACACACTTTCTCTCTCTCTCTCTCTCTCTGCTAAACTGATGACATCACCTTTCATTCTGAATACAGACGTCATCTACAAGCAATCGACACCACAAACCTACGGAGAAGTCCTTGTATGATTACTCGACCTTCTAGAAATAGCATCCAAATCTCCCTCAAATCAAACCTCATAAAACCTTTGATCATAGTCCTGCTCAATGTGGGCCAGCCTAAACAACTATAACTCACGCCAGAATTTCACTCACTCTATGAATGGAGGCTTTGAAAACACTCTCCAATGAAAACTCTTTACATGACAATTCAACAAAAGACAATTGCTACGCATATCAAAGACAGTCTTGCATTGTTCCTTCTTCCATATGTAACTAAACCCCACAAATGTTAGGCTTCACCATATCCATCACTCTTTACGCCGATGTCATATATATAACTGTGAAAGACGCTTGGCATAATTGTTCGGGGTGTTCGGCTCACGATCCCCAAGATCTTCAGTTCGATTCCCAGCTGTACGTTATATCCATCAGCAAGACACTTTCTTTTACCTTTCTCCACTTCATTCAGCGGGTAAAAATGAATTGTACTCGTAATTTAAAGGGCCAGCCTTGATACAACCGGTGTCACACTGAATCTCCCTGAGAACTACGTTAAGGATACACGTGTCTGTGGAATGCTCGGCCACTTGTACATTAATTCATGTTCCGGCTGTTCTATTGGTCGAACAAATGGAACACTCAATACTAAAACCGCCGAAGGTCCGTTCCATATATAATTTTATCAAAACAACACCCTAAAGCCTGAACATTCACTTCAGGACTAGAAAAGACTTTGAGGCTGATCACTTGCTGACTCTATAAAGCTCAAATGTATTCACATTAAAATATTGCTCATACACCTAGATTGGTACTGCTGCTACGTCCGAAATTATCTGTCCGCTCCATCGTCTTTTAAGGAACATTAAAAAATAAACTGTGGTATCCTTGCCCTCTTACAGGGCATTAGCAATATGAATGATGATGTTCTTCCAACTGGAATAGAGACACAGTTGACAATTCTACTCGCCGGTTTCTTACCCACACTTTTCAAGTGTTCACCTCTCGCTAAAATTATATTACTATATAACATATTTCATTTTTCTTTTTGTTTCCTCTTCTTGTGTTTTTTTCCCGACTGAAACAATGAAAGAAGAATGAAAAGATGACCTCTTTAATTTAGCTTGTTTACGGCAGAAATTACAACCTAAAAACGTACAATTATGTCAATTTTTTTTCTTCGTTGAATGTGCGTACGTTTCTCAGAAATAATAACATCCTATACAACATAAGAATAGCAAATAGGCTGTAAATAAATACATTACACCATTTGTATACAAAAAAATGTGAGGTTACCCTTCAGAATATTTCCTCCTCGTAATCTCTGACATTTGGAAAATGAGAAAAATGCTTTCTCTTTTAGTGAACATCACAATGAATACTAGATGATATAATGGTGACAAGGTCATGAGAAAACAAAAAAAAACAACAACTATATTTAAATGACAGAATTATCAAAATAGAAATGTATTTAACAAGTCATGTGTATATCTGATTATGTGAATCTGTTTAATATGATTGTATGTATGTATTAAATGTGTGTATATGTGTAAGAAAACATCCAAGCATATGTACTCTTTGGTCCCAAATAATAGGGGGTCGGGGAGGCGGAGGAATTCGGTTATTTTTCTAGGTTGTCTCCGTTGATTTCTTTTTTAAACCAGAATTAATCGTTTAGTTTACATATTGAGACCACAGTCCATCCTGTTTATTTTATAACCTATGAGGATTTCTTGTAATGTTTCTTATTTGCCATGTATAATGTTTTTTAATATCTAAAGAACATTAATTGTCGCAGGATTGCTGCCACTTAAAATAAAATTTCTCTGGAGATAGACTTTCAAAATTTAATAAGCAGGGTGGTTGGAATAAGAGCATGGGGGTTGGAAACATTTGAAAAATTAATAAGCGGCGGTGGGGGTGACGCTTATTCGAGACCCGAGAGTATGTGTCTTTAATTGTCGGCTTGGAGGCATTCGGATTAGGTTCCTCCAACTCTACCAATTATCGGCTATTAAGTTTATTTTTGATCAACATTAAATAGATGAAGACAACCATTAACAACACCTTCAATATCTCTCCCACTTTAACGATCACCGGTACGGCTCTTTTAAAACCAAATTTACTGGAGATCTTACTCTCTTATGTCATTTACTTTCGAGAAATTTGGTGAAAGCAACCAGTATCAGCAAAACTTTCAACCATGCCTGACCCGCGTATAACATGGGTTCCATCTTTCTCTTGTTCCTTGGAGCTGTGGTTTCCTATTAAATTGTGGTGCGTGTGTTGATGGAGTTCCTTTTGACTCACTGTCTATCAACTCTAGTGTGAACCTGGGGGTAGAAAATCGGTAATAATTTTTAAAAAAACCCAGTATTAGTTGTTTAGTTTACATATTGAGACTCCAACCTATCCTATTTATTTTATAACGTATGAGATTTCTAGTAATGTACTTTTTTTGTCATGTATAATGTTTTTTAATGTCTAAAAACATTGTCACAGGAATGAGGAATGCTATCACTTAAAATAAAATTTCGCTGGAGATAGATTAGCAACATTTGATAAGCGGGGGGGGGGGGGGGGGGTATTTGGAAAATTAACAACCGGGTGGGAGTGAAAAATTAATAAGCGAGAGGAGACGATGATTCAAGACCCGAGAGTACTTTACAAATGCCACCTGAAAAGGAATGGTCACCAGAAATACTGAATTCTCATCTTAAATTGTCTTGTAGAAGAAATAATAGGACACTATATATTGAGAAAACTGGGTGTAGATGTCGAAATGGTACAATAGAAAAGTAAATACCTTGGAGTATTTCATTACACTCTTTTACGTTTTGAGCTCGAATCCCGCTCTGGTCGACTTTACCTTTCATCCACCTGATGTTAATAAATACCAAACATTTCACCCTTTCAAGACCGCATTTCTAATGAAATACACTCTATTTTAATTAGCTAATGAAGAATTTCGAGGGATTTACTAAAATGATTAATTATTTCATTACTAAGATAGTATCTTAATGTAAGGTTCTTATATAAAGTTATGTTGGAAGATTTTAATTTAAATTGAAAACCTTTAAATTTGGTGATTTTTATTTCATAAAACCAGGGCATGTTTTGGCTAGGTTGGTAACTAAAGGGTTAAACAAGAAACTTGTGGAAGTAGTACGAAATACATTTTGCCTCTTCAGCTTTACCTCGTTAAAACTGGCACTCCGTCGGTTACGACGACGAGTGTTCTAGTTGATACGGTCAACGGAACAGTCTGTTCGTGAAATTAACGTGCAAGTCCCTGAGCATTCCACAGACACGCTTACTCTTAACGTAGTTCTCAGGGAGATTCAGCGGGACAAGGATGACCCTTTGAATTACAGGTACAACTCATTTTTGCCAGGAAAGTGGACTGAAGAAACATGAAATAAAGTTTCTTGCTCAAAGGCACAACGCATAACCGGGAATCGAACTCACGACCTTACGATCATGAGCCGAATACCCTAACCACAAAGCCTTCACGCTTTACCTCTGATACTACAGAACTCACCATTGCTAAGTTATTATTATTAACTACTGTGTAAAGCTGGTGGAGTGGCGGAATAGAAAGAGTTGTGTGTTGGATAAATAGATCTTTCTTAAAAGCCGTGGCTTCGTGCCAACGTAAGAAACCATTATTAACTAGTGTAGACATGACTGACTACACGCTATATGACAGAGCAAAATCCAAATATTTTCAGAAATGGAGAAAGCTTTGTTACTAGTATGTATTTCTTGACAAATAATGGTGGAACGGTGGAGACACCAGAACGCCGAAGTAAACGTGCTGTTTCGTCTCTATACTCTAAGTATAACCCTCATCCAAGTCGATTCTGCCTTTCATACTTCGATATCGGTAAACCAGTCATAGACTAAATTGGGGCAATTGGCTTTATTGTAGCCCTCCTCCTCCTCCTTCTTCTTGAGCGGTTCGTGCGGCAGAGTCCCCAAACATTCCTTCCAGCGGATCCTGCCAGAAGCATCTATTTCCAACCGATCCGGCTGGATCCCCAATCGAAACCAGCCGAGTTCATGAATGTTTTCCAACCATTTTGTAACAAATTATTTGCTACTGTTCGGGTTGCGTGTTGGCAGAAACTGTAAAACGCTAGACTAAATGCTTTACAGTGTACAGTGTTTTGAATTCAAATCTTATGCCTTTTATTTCTCACGTTTTAACAAGTGCCATTAAAATACAGCCAAATCTCCTTCAATTCACACCCTACTTTCTTAGAAAACACACCAAAAAACACATTGGATAATGTGGTCATGGGTTCTTTGCAGATAGAAAAAAAGACAGGATGATTACGTCTGAAATGCATCTGATCATAAAGGTCTACTCGATCGGTGTCTATCTAGAACTAAAACCCAACAACAACAAAACAACTTATGTGGAACCATAATTTAAGAATTGCTGTATCATTTACTATTGTTGTATTTGTTGTCAGGGATAATAAAGAAAGACAAGAATGAATGAAGAAAAGAATTGTTTTCTTATTGAGACTTAGGGGTAGGCTATACTGAAAATGGATGAATAGACCATGTGTTTTAATGACACTGGTTAAAACATGAGAAATAAAAGGCATAAGATTTGAATTCAAAACACTTTCTTCATTCAGTCTTCCCTTTCTTTATTATCCCTGACCACAAATATAACAATAGTAAATGATACAGCAATTCTTCTTCTTCGCCGCCCACTTTTTCCTAAGAGAGTCGTGAGGGCAGAGTCCTCCAACATTCCTTCCAGTGGATCCTGTCAGAAGCAACCATTTCCAACTGATCCGGCTGGATCCCCAATCGAAACCAATCGAGTTCACGGATGCTTTCTGACCATTTTGTAACAAATTATTTGCTACTGTTGGGGTTGCGTGTTGGAAGAAACTGTAAAACGCTAGACTATTTGTGGTCATGGATAATAAAGAAAGGGAAGACTGAATGAAGAAAGGATTTTTTTTTATTGAGTATCATTTCTAGTTAACGTACGTATTTATTCATTACATTAACCAGTTTTTCTTGATTGTCGCTTTGAAAGGAGTGTCATTTTAGTCAAGCCATCATTTCTAAGGCTATCATATTATTATTCTCGTCTGGATTTTAAAATGTTCTTCAATTTTATTTTTATAGAACATTTAAAATGTTGTTCTAAATAAGAAGTTTCATCGAACTGGACGAAAAACTTGTTAATTCTCTAAAAATAAAAATGAAAATACAATTCTTCCTTTTAATGGATTTATTGTTTAATGTTAAACACAACACACTATTGATATAAACTAATAATAAATATACCAGCAGATCTTTATTTGAAAGCGATTGTTACCAAAGAAGTTCAAATTATTTCAAAAGCTAAAACTATTTTCTCATTTTCATTTTCCTCGTCAAAAAGGGTGGAGTGAATTTTATTTAGACAAAAAAACAAAACAAACAACAACAAAAAAAACAAAAAAAAAACAACCTAATTTTTTGTATAAATTTTCCCAAGTATGATATTTAACGACATTGGTGACTAGAGTTATTCACAGTCGCAAACTATGACTCAGCAAGAAAAAAAAAGAACAACAACAACAACAACAAAAGGATAATCTAACTTTGAAAACATCATTTTATTCTCTTTATGAAACACATCAATAAGCATCAGACAACAAATATCATATGGCTATATTTAGAGACATTCTTTTCATCGAGATAACTACATAGAATAAAGGGGAGCAGCAGTGAAGCTACCCCCGACTTAACATGACAGAATAATTTACATAACAAAAATACTACACTGAAATACTGTTACAGTCAATTAACTTCGGAAATATCGAACACACACAGCATTGTTTCCAACTAGAAGTTAATTAGGGATCATTGTCCTTGTGGTAAGGAAGAGAAGGGACCTACCTTTGAGATTCCACTCGAGTCCTGACTAAATTTTCCTGCGCGGGTATAACCCTGTTTTACGTCCGGCCAAAGAGTATAACGAGTCTCTCACATGCATGTCCAAACGTTACCGCTTCCTAACCAAAGAGCGCGTGAAATGCCCACGAACTCTGATGTCATGTCACTGGCCCCTCGCTTCCGGCAAACTAGTCCCACAGTCCTTTACGAAAAAAATCTTACACATCACTTCTCATCCAAGATGATCCTCTTTGCAGCACTCTCGGTGAAAATACCCCTACATCACGGCATGTTTTCAACATAGTTCCCTTCACAAATTTCTATCTGTGCTTTCAGTTTCGTCGCACCAGCCGAACAGGGCGATTGGTCTAAACAGCGTCCCATCCATTCCTCTCGAACGGTGTACTACATTCTCGTGATGCTCATGACTTCTACAATCCCTCTGAGACAGTTAAGGTTGATGTGATGCAGCTGATGTTTAGTTTGGACATCTCTAAATCAGTATCTCCAGGCAAAAAAAAAAAAACGAAAAAAAAAAAACAAAAAAAATACATTCGTGGGATGGGAATTCTAGAAGGATGACATTTAGGTGTGGAAGAATTGGAAGTGGTTAGTGGAGAGCCCGGGAAGTAAAACACGGCATGGGTGATGACAACAGTAAAAGACGAGTGTGGCGAGTGGATTAGGGTGGAGTTGACATGCAAGATATGTGCTGATGAGTGAGTCGCTGCTAATCAGTCACGTATGTTTATTTTGCGTACGATCTGTGATGTTTGTATGTATCGTCAGCGGCTGCAGCGACAGCACGGTTTCAAATATTGGAACTGTATTCCATTGTGGGTCTTAACTTGACATTGTAGATAGTCAGTAGCTGATCAGAGGTGAAGTATTTTCTGACCCCGAAAAGAAAGGATAGTCTTCGAGATGCAACTGAAAGTGAGATTACAAGGAAAGATCATTTAAAATTATAAGATCTAACATTCGTAACGTCTTAGAGGGTTTCAGTGTAGTATTATAGTTAACAATACTATATTAAAAGTTTAATGAACAACAGTTATACAATGATGGAAATATTTAAAAAATACCCCCCCCCCCCCCCCCCCCAAAAAAAAGAGGATAAAAATAAAATTAAGTAACGAAAAAAGGAGGAAGGGGTAAAGAAGGGCAGATTTGGCTGTATAGTAAAGGAAAGGACTATAAATGCCATAAATGAGAGGAAAAGGAGGGAAAAAGCAAGGACTATTAGGCAACGGAAGAAAGAGAGAGGTAAGGGAGGGTGACAGACTACACGGTGACCGGTGCAAAGAGGAAGCGGCCCGACAAGCTCCGGTGTTTGTTTGTCTGACCAAGACTGAGAATCGAGAGCCTTTGTACTGTTGAAAGAAACAAAATTGTCATGACCCTAAAAACGTTTTGCAAGGATTTTCTTTCTCTAAGAGAATATACATTAAACAGATTGCATGCAAACGACTTCGGAGTGAAGAGTGTTCTCACTTGCATTGAAATGTCCATTATTAGAGTTGATATGAAGCAGGTCGTTATGTTGTTTTATTTTTATTGAACACGACAAAATTTACTGGACATATTAGAATTAATAGCAAAACAGTCATGCATTTCTGCAATCATGTGCAATGGTGTTACTTTGGCCGAACGACTCAATAGCGAGGAGTAATATAGAAGAGAACTCTATATCTGGTTCTTTGACAGCTCCACCAATGATTACGATTCCTTCCATGACATTTGTGATCGCCTTCTTTGGGATGGGGCATATTATACAATACATCCAAAGAGCGGAATAAAACAATGTAGAAAGAAAATAGATGAAGAGTTAGACGAAGATAGGTACTAGCTATGGAGTACAATAGATTAAAGAGTTAGACGAAGATAGGTACTAGCTATGGAGTACAATAGATTAAAGAGTTAGACGAAGATAGGTACTAGCTATGGAGTACAATAGATTAAAGAGTTAGACGAAGATAGGTACTAGCTATGGAGTACAATAGATTAAAGAGTTAGACGAAGATAAGTACTAGCTATGGAGTACAATAGATTAAAGAGTTAGACGAAGATAGGTACTAGCTATGGAGTACAATAGATTAAAGAGTTAGACGAAGATAAGTACTAGCTATGGAGTACAATAGATTAAAGAGTTAGACGAAGATAGGTACTAGCTATGGAGTACAATAAATTGAGAGTTAGATTAAGACATGTGCTAGCTATAGAGTACAATAGATTAAAGAGTTAGACGAAGATAGGTACTAGCTATGGAGTACAATAAATTGAGAGTTAGATTAAGACATGTACTAGCTATGGAGTACAATACTTGAGAATACTGGAAGAGATATCAGGGACAATAGCTTCAATGGTTTGAAGCAAACAGGTGTGCTTTTACACTTGGTGAGATGTAATGGTAAGACTGACGGAGTATAGAATGAAAATTTTGGAGGAGTGTGTGCTGAGGCATTGTGGAGTTAAATGCAAAATGGACAGAAAACGATGAGTGGAGCTGAAGGAATACAGGGTCATCTTGGATAAGGAGTACTGGGTAGGAAGATTCGCACAGTTGGTAGAGATCTTGGCGTGAGAATAGAAGAACCGATTATAATTTGAGAGGCAGGAGAGTTTGCAGGCTGTGGATGTACAAAGGTATATTTTGTTTTCCAGATAGAAATCGTGTAGGAGTTTCGGTAGATGAGTATCTCCAGGTGTTGTAGCATCGTTCTTCGCCCGTTTATCTGCGGTGCAGATGCCTGTGAACCTCTTAGAGCATCTGGGGTTATAGGATTTAGTTGTATGAGAGGGGAGAATGGACATGTCTAAGAGGATGGTTTCGGTTAGTGATGAAATACATTCACTGCAATGAACACTCCGACAAGTTAGCTGACATGAAATATCACATTGGACAGTAAGTGAATGCGCGACGAGTAATCTTGACGTGTGGTCAGAAGATTCAATCGAGTATGCGGATCATCATCATCAACATCACCTCTCTCTTTCTCTCTCTCTCTCTATATATATATATATGTGTGTGTGTGTGTGTGTGTGTGTGTATTTCTCTCTCTCACCTCCTCTCCCTTTTTCTTACTCTCCCCCACCTCTCTCGTTACCTTGACTGTCACTATGGCTTCCACAGAGTCAGATCTACCGGAGATTTACCCCTATGTACCACTCACCAGTGGTCCGTCGCCATTGAAGGCTTGAGAGAACACAATGTTGTTGCAAAGCCTTCGACTGTATTTGGCATGAACGGGGTTGGCTTAAGACCATCAGAAGCCCTAAGACTCTAACTACTGAGAAGATTATAGTACTATTATATTCTGTATATAAAACAACCCTTCCAGACAGTCTATTGGAAAAAAATCACTCTATGGGGCTCTTCTTTACTGAAGGATCTAAGCACGGACTTATATTTCTTAATAGGCACGAGAACCTCTTATCAAATATATCCGCGTCTTATTTCTTCGAAGTGGAATCATCAATGCACCATTCATAGAATGATTTCTCTGCAACTCGTAGTCTATAGTCTTGTGTAGTCAAGGTTCAGTAATGTATTCCACTCTCCTTCTAACAACAAATATTATTAGAGTGTTGAATTGGCAGTATCGGTAGAGGGTTGGACGCCATGCTTTCTAGCAAAGTTACGTCCCTTTACAGTCTGAGTTCAAATCCCGCCGAGGTTAACTTTGCCTTTCATCCTTACGGGGTCGATAAAATAAAGTACCAGTATTGTACTGGGTAATTGCTGGCCTTGTGCCTAAAGTAGAAACAATTATTAGAGTGCCAACACTGCCGGACGAATAAGCAGCCTCAGACCAACAGCGGTAAACTACTAGGGGAGACAGAGCAATGAGTGACAGCTGTAGCTTCCAAGAAAACTCTCACAGCCCAATGACGTAGCAGAGGCGGTGGAAACATTTCTGAATTGGGGAGCCAAATTTGGACAATTTAGTTAGTTTAGCTTTTTGCACTCGAAAATGGTCAGAAAACATCGATATGCGATAAACACAATATGTACATAAATTGTAGTGCATATCCAAATAGATGTATTTTGATAGTTTGGGGAGAAAATATAATTATTGGAGGAGGGGGGGGGGGGGCATGCCCCCTCCCCCTAGTTACACCGCCACTGTATATGTATAATTAAAAAAGAAATATGCTCTGTGCCCTTTCCTAAACCTTAAGACCCTCTTCCTGCTACTTCAAGCGTTTACCTAATATATTCCTTCGATATACTGTACCGGTTGTGTTTACCTTTCAAACACACACGCACGCACGCGCACACACACACACACACACACACACACACACACACACACACACACACACACACGCACATACACAATTACAATTTTGTCATCGGGAGGAGAATTTGTGTTTAAATAAGAACATATTCAGTTTGACTTGATGAGCGCCACTGTAGGGTAGACACGTGGTCTGGCAAGCCGAATGTGTGATCTGGTTTCGATTGTAGGTTGAAATCAATTCCTTTCCTTCACTTTTGATAGAGAAAATTCATTTATTGACCTTCTGTTGAAAAACATTCTCAAAGTAAAAGGATTTTAGGTAATCTAGTTTGGGAAACGATTTAGTGTCGAGTTTGTGGAGTTTAAGTGGAGAAGAGGAATGCCAAGTACATCGACGGGATTTGGGTGGAGTGGAGGAAGATTGTTGAGGAACAGAAACCATCGTTTTAGCCATAGAAGAGAGAAGGGAACTGAACGCGTGTTAGTCCAGAAATGGAGAACCTGCGACCTTCTATGCAATTCTGTGCTGCCTTTTGAAAGAATAAAAAATTTCCTACAAACCTTTAATTTTTATTAATGTTTTCGTCTATCTCTTATTATTTTAATTTATACCATAAGAAGAACGTTTTTTAAATACCAAAGAATAAAAGAAAATTCAACGAAATAATCCATACTGACAGACAGCCAGAATTTAAAGCTTAGTAGATCATAAGGGCCGTTTGTTTCAGCACTTTCTACTCTCAATTTTAGTTCTAATGCTATTCTAGAATGTACATTAAATTCCCGATTGACTTCGTTTTTTAGAAAATTAGTACATACTAATTAGATTTTTACAAAATAATATAGATTTTAAGAATATATAATTAAAGTTTCTTGAATGCAGCCTTATTATATTACAAGTAACTTAATGCGGCATTTCAACATGAAAAGGTTCCTAACCTCTGTTTTAGTGAATAGTTGTAGTCGATTGTCATCATGGATAAAAACACCTCATACATATTCTACACTTATTTTTTATTGATCTGTGTAACTTAAACTACTCTCGGGTCTCGAATAATCGTTCCCACCCCACTTATTAATTTTTGAGATATTTTTCTACCCTCAGCCACCCCCATTGATTATATTTTACTAATCTATCTCCGACGAAATTCTATTTTAAGTGGTAGCATTCCTGCGACAACTAATTTTCTTTAGACATTAAAAATACATTATACATAACAAGAAAGTACATTACAAGAAATCCCAAACGTTATAAAATATATAGGATGAGTTGGGGGGTCTCAATATGTAAACTAAACGACTAATTCTGGTTTTTAAAAAAAACAAGACAAGCTAGAAAAATTACCAATTTCCACCACCCTAATATCTGGGACCCGAGAATAACAACAATATATTATTGAACTAGTTTTAACAATGCAATCAAGGCTTACGTTTTAATGTCTTCATCATTTTCACTACAGCTTCGCCTGCGCCTAGTAATGATATTTCATAATTTAAGCATAAGGCCATTTGGACGGAGTCGATTATATTAACCCCAGTACTTTACTGGTACTTAAATTTATCGACCACGAAATAATGAAAGGTAAAATTGACCTCGGTAGGATTTGAAGCTGGAGCCTGGAGAAATACCGCACAACACTTTTTCTTGCGCGCTCACGATTCTGCCAATCCACCAACAAGGATTTCCAATATGAGAAATAGGTCAGCTTTCGTAAGACAGAAGTATAATCGATTCAATCAATTACAATATATTGCTGGAACCTTACTTTATTGATACCTGAGCAAAGTTGATCCTGGCTACATCTGAAATCAGACGATAGAAAACTAAATCTAAACATATAAGTTATCGAGTGTAACACTTCACCTTTCTTAGAAATTACCATAGTATACATACACACACACACACACACACACATATATATATATATATATACTGTATATATATATATATATATACACACACACACACACACACACACATATATATATATATATATATATATATATATATATATACTGTATATATATATATATACACACACACACACACATATATATATATATACTTTGTTTTTTAATTTGTTTTGCAAGATTTCTTATCTGAAAATGTGTGTTGAAACATATTTTTTATGGAGGGTCATGCTGCCAATAAAAACACACGCACCTGATGGATTTCACTTCAATTTATTATAAATATCCGGTTGGTAGGTTGGTTGGTTCAATAACCGGATGGTTGTTTATATATTGTCAAAGCTCTTTTGCCACACATTCTGTGACCTCCTCAGTGACTGGTTTCTTATTTTGTGTCTCTCCTTTGTTCTGTCCTGCACCATCTTGATTTTGTGTGTTGTGCTGTTTGTTTGATTTGCGCATGCGTTACATCCGGGTGTGTATGTAATTTTATTTAGTTATTTATGTGTTTATTTACTTTTCACTAATTGGTTGTTTGTTCTATCTCTGTGTGTCTGGTTTGTTTTATTAGTTTGGTTTTTGTGTGTTTCTCTATGTTTTCATTTTGTCCTTAATTACTAGTTGTGATGTTGCTATTCCACTCATGTTTTCTGTTTAATTTTGGTTGGAGTTCGTTTATGTTTGTCGCCTCTGTAATTTGTCTGATCATTGCATCTTTTCTGTATGTTGATATAATTTTTATCTCTATGTTCTCTAATGTCCCCCTATGTTCTATTTTGACATGTTGGTGGAGCACTGGTCGGTTTTTCCTACCCCGGAGTTCTCGCCAGTGTTCATTTATCCTTTCTCCTATGCTACGGATTGTTTCACCTATGTATGTTGTGTTCTTATTCCTACACTGTCCCTCAGTACATCTTATAATATATACTACGTTTCTAGTTTTGCAGTTAATTTGTGGGCTTAATTTGCAGACTATGCATTCCCTATCAGTGCAGCACTTTTTTTTTTTTTTTTGAAAATTAATTAGGGCCTTTATGGGAATACCTGGGCTTTCAACTATGCTAATATTTAATTTTGGTTTGTCTAGAGCATTTATAAATCCGTAAGCTAGTTCGCCTCTGTGGGTTGCATTGACGAACATTACGCTCTGGTATTTATTGAGTTGACTTTATTGGTCTTCTTAATTCTTTCTATCTTATTCCAAAATTTGCTCCTATATATGGGGCAAGTTCCATTTGCATCGTTTTTTTACAATCTTTGTCCATTTGGCCTTGACTCCTTTATATACTCTGATCCTATCTCGGTGATTGTAGCCAGAGAACTGCATGCGGTGAATGAAGTGTTGTATGTGTCTCTCTAATTGCTGGCGGTGTTAATGCTAGAAAGAATTATTAGCATTCTGTGTAAGACGCCAGCAGTGTTGACTGAAAGTCTCACCAACTTGGATACTACCGGAAATATTATCTTCCTCCTCCTCCTTTTTTCTTGAGAGGGCCGTGGCGGGGTCAGTCCTCAAACACTCTCAGAAAGTTAATTGTTGCAGGAATGCTACCACTTAAAATAAAATTTCGCCGGAGATAGATTAGCAAAATTTGATAAGCTAGGATGAGGAGGTTGATTTGAAACAAATATTAAACGGGAGGAGACGATGATTCGTGACCCGAGAGTACTTTACAAATGTCACCTGAAAAGGAATGGTCACCAGAAATACTAAATTCTTATCTTAAATTGTCTTGTACCAGAAATAATAGGACACTATATATTGAGAAAACTGGGTGTAGATGTCGAAACGGTACAATGCAAAAATAAATACCTTGGAGTATTTCATTACATGCTACCACCTAAAATAATATTTCACCAGAGATAGATTCGGGGAGAGAGGGGGGGGGGGGGGTGATTATTCTAGACACGCCCATTCGAAGGAGGTAGATCCCTCATCTGGGACGCTTCGGACACAAACCCCGGTACCACGGCCCTCCTCGCAGAGGAACGGAACATAAACAAATACCGGGGATTGTGTGGTCGCTTCCTCTTCGCACTAGTCACCGTCGAGACCTCTGACGTACTTGGATCCCGTACAGCCGAGCTCCTCCACAAGATCGGAACGTCGGCGGCCTGTCTGAGGAGGGAGCCCCGCGAGGTGGGGTGGCTGTTGCAGCTGGTGTCGTATGCCATTGTCCGTAGAAATGCTTTTGCGGTCTTGTACGTGGGGCGCAGACCCTTTACCGCCGCGCTCTAGGCCCAGAGCCCAATCATCCTCCCCTTCCCTCCTTCCCATTCTTCTGTAACACTAGAATCCTTGCTATTCCCCACCTTTCCCGTTTTTTCTTTCCAATTCTCTTTTTTCTCTATATTTTCCTATTTTACATTCGATTCTTAATCTAAATTTTCTTTTTTCTTTTTCTATTAAACTGTATTTCCGTGATATATTCCATAAATAAAATGTCTCATATACATGTACAAGATTTCAGCAATATATACCTCAGTGTGTTTTGCTGCTGGAAAAATAAATAAAACTAAACTAAATTCGACTGATAGTGTGTCGTGTGACATTAGGAAGTATCGTACTTTCAACACATTTTCAATGATACGATCTTGTTATATAATTACGACTATGTTGAATTTAATCTTTACACCTTTACGTGTCTTGTACTGAAATTTCAACTCCTTATATTTCTATTCAGTTATGCAATATGATTCACTAGTTTGAAATATCTATTACTGCAAATCGACCGAAACGCTTTGTCACGCGCCAGTTTTCAATGTATTGTCACCGTGAAAACAGTCTTTAAGAATTGTCAAGTCATTGCCTTTTAAAAGTTATTTGAGCACAGCGTTCATATTACACCAGGCCGAAATTGTTATTTAGCTTGCCGTCAGTCATATTATCAAATACCTTTCAGTCATAACCACGCCTTGTTTTTTGTTTTTGTTTTTTTTTCCAGATAAGGATCGAATGGATTGTTGTCGGTTTCGACGATGAAAGTTCCAATTGTTCGATTGTTCAATCAACGAAACATCCTGCTCAATAAATTAACGCGCAAGTGATCAAGTATCTATAAACACGTGTACCTTTAACGTAATTCTCAGATAAAGTATAACAAGATTACATTATCCGTCGTATATTTCTTTATTTAAGACGGAATACTGATTTAAGTAATATTTGGCTGCGATTTCTAGCAGTTTGTGAAACTATTTAAATTCATATGAAGTGTATTTCGTATCAAGGATATTACAATTTTTAACGAGGATCTACTTAATCCAGTATCAACAACGTTTTAAGACAAAACCGGAGCTTAACTCTAATTTTGTATCGAGTAACCATCTCAATATATTAGACCTAATTCATTGAACATCAGTGTATGTATATACAAGTAAAAATAATCGCCATCATTTGCAATTACCGTCTGACATCGTTTAGGAAGGTCCATAATTCCATCCACGTAGAATTTTTCTGGCTTCGATGCAAAAAATTCTGTTAGTCACTGATTAGCACCTCTTAGAACCATTGGTGTAGGGTTTACATATCTCTGCTATCCTCCAGCTGATGTAATCAGTAGAGTCCTCTTTCAGCTTCCATATATGGCTGGAGAGCTTAGTCGAGTGCTTTTTCTCCTGTTTTCGGAACGACACCGCATGGTTGTAGCGTTCTTTAGACTGTCGTTGCGTATGACCGACTTACCGTTTGTGATTGGTGGTGTGGTCTGGGCTTTGTGATTTCACTATTGCCACGTAAACTATGGGCTCTGTCTTACATGCCCTCTTTAGAGGACACGCATTTCTGATCCTACATGAACAAGTTAGGTAGTGGTGGCTTACTGGTAATAATAAATTTAATGTTGGGCATTGTGCTAAAACTGACTTTAAGGTTATGCCTGTTAAATAGTTTCCTGTAAGGGAAAAGGGAGGCGTGAACCAAATTGTTCTTCGGGCTCTGTTTTTTTTTTCGCCTTTGCTGGCCTAGGGTTAATTCTTCCACACATTTTTTCTTAAACTTAACTAGAAAACACTGTCACATAAATCTGTGTATACCCTACATATAAACACCACACACACTCTTACTCCCATATACACCACAGAGAAGCGTACTAAACTTCTTTGCGCTTAAATTTGGTGCCAGCAAAACAGCACTTGTTGAATATCAAAGCTATCACCAACTGGGCCGTAAGTTTACAAAAATAAGAAAAAAATAAATAAATAATTACATTTACTATCCTACATTTATCCCTTGTAAACGGAATTAGTAACTTGACACTTTTAGACCAGTGACTTACTTTCACCACCTACTACTAACAAGCCGTAATCCCCACCTCTAGCCTGCCTCATGTCACGTGCCATGGGCACCACTTGGACCAGGAGCACTTTCTATTAAAGTCAGATAGGTTATCGTCGGAGAGTGAAAAAAGAAACTGTCTTTGATTATCATGGGTGATAAGCACTATGGTGGCTGGATCATTAAACAAACCATTTATATAAATTATGTTTGGACAGGGATGTAATTTCACTGCTTGCCATAGGCGCTAATTTCTCTAGCTACGACTCTGCTAATGTTATGTTGAACTCATTTTTTCGAATATATTCATTTCCGGAAAAGTTAGACCTGTTCTTCTAGTAAATGTTTTTTCTTTGTTTTATAGAAATTACCCAGTACATTACTGGTACTTTATTTTATCGACCCCATACGGATGAAAGGCAAAGTTAACCTCGGCGGGATTTGAACTCAGTCTGTAAAGGGACGTAACTATGCTGGAAAGCATGGCGTCCGACTATCTACCGATACTGCCAATCCCCGTCTTATTAAATAATTGTTTCTACTTTTGGCACAAGGCCAGCAATTACTCAGTACATTACTGGTACTTTATTTTATCGACCCCGAAAGGATGAAAATTAATAATGCAACTTCTATAGTCATGCTTCTTATTAACTTTAATTCAGTACTAGCAGAAATGAGGATATAATCTTGATATACTCTGATTCCATTAACCCGTTTCCATACAGTTCTAAAAAGCACCACTTGAACTCTTAAGGTACATTTGAAGTCTGTTCACAAAGTACAGACCATTAGTTGTATTAATGGAACAAATACACCGTGCATTCTCAGTTAAAGGCATTAACATGCTTTGAATCAAGAATTAAAAAAATATCTTGCGCATCATCATTTTTTTCTTCTTCGTCCATTTATTCCTGGAAGAGTCGTGGGAGAAGAGTCCTCAGACACGTTTTCCGAAGGGTTGTATCAGATGTTACCGCTTCCAATTGATCTGGTTTGTTCCCCAAGCGAGATCAACCGAGCTCATGGATGTTATCCAACTATTTTGTACAGGGTCTGTCTCTGGTTCTTCTGTCGTTTGTCTTTGCCCGTAAAATCTGTCCAGCGATTCTTTCTTTAGACATTCTAATCACATGCCCATAACATCGAAGCTGTGATCTTTCAATGCGGAGAAGTAGCGGCTCTATCTGGAGCAACTCCCTAATCTCCGAGCTACGAATCCTAACAAGTAATGTTACTCCAAGGACACCAATTGGCACCTTATTATGCCATAGAAAATTATCAATTGCTCGGGGTCTACCTCTGTGTCTCCTGCCGGTTGGTTTTGCCCGTAAAATCTCTTCCAGCGATTCTTTCCTGAGATATTATAACCACATGCCCATAGTATCGAAGCTGTGACCTCTCAATTCGGAGAAGTAGCGGCTCTACCTGGTGTGACTCTCTGATCTCCGAGCTACGCACTTTATCGAGTCCAAAGTCCCTTCGGAGGAATCCCATTTCGGCCGCTTGTATTCGCGATCGTATTTTTTCGGTCATTACCCATGATTCATGACCATAGGTAAGGGTTGGCACGAAAACCGAATTGAAGACAGCGAGTTTGGCTTTTACACCTACTTCCCTTCTTCTGATTACTGAATGCTGAAACTGGTGCATTACTGCACCAGCTTTTGCAATTCTTGCAATTAATTCAGCCTCCTGCCTTCCATCACTCGTAAACACGGCCCCGAGGTACTTGAACTTCCCTACCTGCTTCAGTGGAACTCCATTCACATGTGGAGTGTACTGCTCAGGTTTTCTTGAGGGGACGAGTGTTTCTCCAGCCATGGAACACTCGGCATCAAACCTATCAAGTACGAGTCGAAGTTATATATCTGGCAGTATCAGTAGAGGGTTGGACACCATGATTTCTAGCATAGTTACGTCCCTTTACGGTCTGAGTTCAAATCCCGTCGAGGTTAACTTTGCCTTTCATCCTTACGGGGTCGATAAAATAAAGTACCAGTAATGTACTGAGTAATGTACCAAAAGTAGAAACAATTAATTAGATTGTATGTTTAGTCTTCTTAAACACAATATATATTTCTATTATATTGTATTATGAGTTGGAATATCGGTAATTTTTCTAAGTTGCCTTCGTTGATTTTAAATAAAAACAGAATTAGTCGTTTAGTTTACATATTGTGACCCCACCCCATCCTATTTATTTTATAACCTATGGAATTTCTACTAATGTTCTTTTTTGTTATGTATAATGTTTTTTAATGTCTAAAAAAATTAATTATCACAGGAATGTTACCACTTAGAATAAAATTTCGAAGATAGATTAACAAATTTTAATAAGCAGAGCAGGGGGGGGGGGGGAGGTATTGTTCGAGACCCGAGAATACATATTATTTACAACGAACAGACAAAAAGAAAACGACTCAATACGAGATATACAATATTTTCTTCTTCACCCACTTATTCCTGAAAGTGTGAGTCCTTATACATGCCTTCTAGAGGGTCATATCAGAAGCAGCCGTTTCCAATGATTCGGCTGGATCACCAGCCGAGCTTATGGATGTTATCCAACCATCTGGCTCCTTGTCTACTTCTGGATCTCTGTAGTACCAGAGCTATGTTCTTCTCGATGCAGAGAAGTCACGGCTCTAACTAGACTCAGAACTGCGCACTCTATCGAGTAATGATACTCCACGACCCTTCGGAGGAACCCCATTTCGGGCGCTTGTATTTGTCATGGCATTCTTTCTGTCATTACCCAAGATTCATGACTACAAGTAAGGGTAGGTACGAGTATCGAATAGAAGATAGCGAGTTTGGCTTTAACACCTATTTCCCTTCTGATGACCGAGTGTGGGTGTATTATTGCATCAGCTCCATCAATACTTGCATTTAATGAAAACGCCCCCCCCCCCCCCCGATAAATCCCCTCACATGTACAGTACACTGCGGTGGCTTTCTCGAGAGGACGAATGGCTGTCTTTCCTGCAGCACCCAGCAGTAAACCTATTGAGTGAATGTCGAAGATCACATTCCGATGAGTTAAGTAGCACTATGTCGTCTGCAAATAGCAGCCGACTGATGCTGCACCCACTGGTTTTGATGCCACTTCCAACCCGGCTGCTCATACGTTGTTTTGGAAAAAGAGAGACACGCAGAGAGAGTGGGGGGAGGGTGAAAAGGAAAATGAAGTAGAGTAGATAAAAGTAGAAGAAAGCGGCTTATTTAAATTTTGAACTTACCGATATCTGTGTATATGGCTAAAACAAACCGAATGAGACATTTATTTATTGAGACAGTTTGTTGCAAAACCCTTATTTAGTAAACTTCTTTGGTAACTTACAATGGCTCCAATTTCTAAAGAAAATGCCTACAGATTCTATTTTAATCGTCAAATTTTGTAATGTGTGCAAAAATATATTGTAACTTTCTTGAAATACCCGGAAATCGCCGGGTACCTCTGCTAGTTTACAATAAATATATGAATAGATAAATAAATAAATACTTTAAATATATTTAAAATGATTAAATCGCTACATCATTTCTGATAATGAATATCTGTAATGTATACAAATACACGCGCGGTTCAATGAAGACACTTTCTGTAGTCTTTTGACCCACTCTACAACAAAATCATAATTTATCTATAAAAAAAACAAAAAAAAAAACACATTGGATAATGTAGTTCTGAATATACAATGTCTGGAAAGATAAACGATGAGGTCATGGCTGAAACGCCTTTGATAATTGGACTGGCGCCAAACAACAACAAACACGTCGGTGCGTTTAAGCACACGTGTTAGAAATTAAGTAAAAAAATTTCAAATTCTCCAAAACGTAAACTGATGAAGTTTAAGGAGTCGGGTCAAATTTTGCTGTTTCACCGTCTTACACTGGACATGCGCATTAGCGAGCAATCATGCGAACAGGCGAGCTGTCAAACATGATTCAGAACTCGCTTAGGATTTTTTTGGACTTTTATACCTTCCTTCCCCCTTCCTTCGAATGATTTAACTCTTTTTATTGAAGTAAAGAGTAATTGAATTCACTTATCAGCTATCTATTTATTAAGTGTTGTGGCATCTGCTTCAAGTAAACTCCCACCATTCATTAACAAGCTTATATAAGCTCCACCACTTAACGCCTGTTGGTCCATTCTACTCCAAGAATCAAAACAACAAACAACTCATTTCATTCAACTTTTTTTATATACATACACCGAGTGTCTGTTTCTGAGTGTGTCTGTGTGTGTGTGTGTGTGTGTGTGTGTGTGCGTGTGTATATATATATATATATATATACATACATACATTTTACATTCATCGTACAAATTAACCACAGGCAACAGTGTAATGGGTCTTCTTACAGAAGGGTCTCCGCTTTCTTGGGAAGAAACGAAAACTTATGCCAACCACGTACGGAAGCATGGGGTGAAACAATTCATTAATCAATATAGTAAACTTAAGGATCGTCAAAAAGATGTTCTATACTGGGGAGATGAGGTAAGTACTGTGTTTGTGTACCTAATAACTAGCGTATGTTTGCGTATGAGCCTTATTGTATTTTTGTATATCGTGTGAATGTGTGTTTGTGTATATATTTATTTATATAACACTGTTTGTTTACACTATTTGCTTCATTAACTGCATATCAAATTTAGATTTAATTTTCAATCCATATTTTTAACAAGAACACAATCTATTGAAAACTATCAACAACAGTAGCTGTCAGTCACTTTATTGTTTATCCAGTTAAAAACTTTGTCATGCAATTTGTGAGTCTAGAAATGTAATGTAATGAGGTTCTTGGGGACACAAGTTCACCATTATATAACATTAGGTGATGGTCATTCTTTTCTTAGATGAATTAGTGAAGTCAATTGACTTCAAACGATATGTTCAAAACTATTTATAGATGAAGTCCCAACTGCCGATCGGCATTGGGTGGTTTGCGGACTTTCTATTATTGTCCAAACAATTCCTTCTTATCCAGCACATACATTGGAAGGTTCTACATAAGTACCATATTGACCCCGGTCCAATTGAGGACATTGGCTCAACATGGAAGACGGACAATTACGATTCTAAATAGCTGAATTAGAAGGGTTTGTCACAGCTTGTAAAAGCCCCATCATACACATATATACACACACACGCGTGATTGCTCGACATGCTAGAAATAGCAGCCACATTTCCTCCAAATTCTACCTTTCCGTGATAAAAGGAAACCAGTTCCAGATATGCTAAAAGACAGAATCATCGTGGCTGAAACTAACTAATGGATCTAGTATATAAGAGTTGATGTGGGACTAAACAACAGCATAATAAGAAAGACATCCTATTTCCATTCCACAAAAATATTAATTCAAATTTAATTGAAATATGCAAGAAATATGAGAGCAAAAACGGGGCCCCCCAATAAATATTTTCTGACATACACACAAAGCCAGAAATTTAGGGAAAGAGGACAGTCGTTTAAATCGACCTAGTACTTGACTGGTACTTTATCAACTTCGGTAGGATGTAAGGTAAAGTTGACCTCGGTGGAATTTGAACTCAGAACATAAATAGTCAGAGCTAATACCACAAAGCATTTTATCCGACGCTATTATAATTCTACCAATCTACCGCATATAAGATTTATAATAGATAATGTGAACAAAAACACCAGAACTAGCAACTTTACACATAGCGATCCAACTCTTACGTGGTTGATCGCTTTGCTAGAAATAGCAGCCAAATCTTTATCAAATGATTTTTGTTTTAAAAAGCTAGGACAGGTCTGGGGGAAAAACATGGTTTAGACATAACTGGAACGTCAACAACAAATTTACACAATAAAAAAAATTAAAAAAACCATACAGAGTACAGCATATATTCTACACAATACATTTTCAATTCAGATTCAAGCTCACACAGTACATATTCTACAAAATTATCTTAATCATCATCATTATCGTTATCATCATTTTACGCCCCCTTTCTACGTTGGCATGGGCTGGACTGGTTGTCACGGTTCGAGACGAAACGGACATGCTTGTTACGTTCCATATTTGGCACGGTTACAGGGTGTGCTGGGGGCATTTTTCGTGACACTAGCACCACCACTTTGCAAAATGGTGTACTTTATCATGGTACCAACACTAGTTCTTTATAGAATGTGATGGGTGCATTTTATTGTGACACTAGCACAAGAGAGGTTGTCACATGCTAGACCAAACTGCAGAGTCCTCTCTTACTCTATGTCTCCGTTCGATTCTAATTGCCAAACACTTTAGTTTCCGATCTGTCAGTACGTTTAATTTTAGTGTCGCAGTGCTTGTACTGGTGGACGGATCTTTTGCATTATCGGTCCTGTGTCTTCCACGAGGTTTACTTTCTTGAGGTCGTACATTATAATTTCGTCTCCATCTTCCACGTGTTCCATTCACCTTTAAGTGCTCGGATTTTTTAAAATACAACTTTACCACATCAGCGCAATCAATTCCTCTTATACTCAACTTTTCTCTCACTTCACCCGTGCTTTGTTCACATTAGCAATACATGTCTAGCGAAACATGCGTGTCTCATTTCTTTTTAGCCATTGAAAATCCTTTGCATTCAGGGCCCACGCTTTGCTGCCATGCAACATTGCTGTTCAAACACATGCCTCGTATAGTCAATCTTTCACTCTCTCACGGTTGAGTAGTTAGAGTTTACTTTCTCTTCTGCAGTCTCCTTTCATTTGGATATCTTACTCAACTGTCATCCTCCATACACATCACATGTCTGTACCAGCACAGTTTTCTCTTTTGAAACTGATTCCTTATATACCCAATATTTGTTTCAACTCATTCCTACTCTGTCATGTAAACTAATATTACACATCCAGACGAATATGTTTGCTATATTTCCACATTTCACAAATACTCTGTTGCATTGAATGCCCATGTTTTGCTATTATGTTTGTGTGGGCATATATGTATGTGTGTGTGTGAATAGTAAAGTCCCAACCGAAGGCCTACTTTGGAATTTTACTAATTACTATACCAACACTGCATCTAAACATGCATTGAATACTACCTTAATCTGTGGTTATCTCAGTTTCTATACCATGAACACTTCATATATATATGAGTTTAAAAAGAAAATTTCATAGCTTTGGTATAATTGGTAACAGGGTTAGTCAGAATATGACAGATATGGGAGCCCTGTTCACTTTTGACATCATAAGCTATGTTTATTAATGTATAATTTAAAGTTAATATTATATTATAAAATCTTAGTCATATAGAATACACACACACAAATGCATGTGTGTAATATATATATAAAGATATGAAGACAGGCAAATCAGTTGGACCATTGGGGGGTAGTTGCTGAGATGCTGAAAGCATCTGAGAGAACAGGTCACAACATAACCATCGGTTATGGCTTGTGAGGGCAGTTCAAGCCATGTATAGAGGAGCAGTCAGCAATGTTTATAGTGAGGAACTTAGGTTGCAAGTGGGGGTTTATCAGGATTCTGTTATTTGCCCCCTCCTGCTTATTATTGTCCTGCAAGCCATAACAGAAGAGTTTAAAACTGGCTGCCATGGGAACTCCTATATACCAGTGATCTAATC
This sequence comes from Eledone cirrhosa, assembly GCA_964016885.1. NCBI lineage: Eukaryota > Metazoa > Mollusca > Cephalopoda > Octopoda > Eledonidae > Eledone > Eledone cirrhosa. The sequence continues at coordinate 304,153,147 of OZ024740.1, forward strand.
CACATAGCTGAATCCATAGCACAATTAGAGAAGAAATTCCTGGCCTGCAAGCATAGCTTGGAATCAAAAGGCCTTTAAGTCAACTTGGCAAAGACTAAAGTCCTAGTATATTCATTTCATCATTTCATTTCATTTTACGTCCGCTTTTCCCTGCTTGCAAGGGTGGGATGGGAACTGATTCTGGCTTGATTTCTACAGCTGGATGCCCTTCCTAACACCAACCTCATTTACAGTGAGTGCTGGGTGCTTTTTTGCCGTGGCACCTCCACGACCACTTTACAGTGGAATGATATGGACCCCAGTCCCTATCATCTCATTTCTACAACTGAGTAAACTGGAGCAATGTGAATAAAGTGTCTTGCTCAAGGAAACAACACATCACCAGGTCTGAGAATTGAACTCACAACCTTTCGATTGCAAGGCCAATGCTCTAACCACTAAGCCATGTGCCTCCATGATCTATTTATATATATATATATATATATATATATAAATAGAAGGGGTATTTAATTTGTTGGAAGTCCGACAAATATAAATGTTTATAACTGATTTAGAGCACTCAACAGATTCCTGGAGTAAATATACAATGATATTAAAGAAACTATATTTATAAAACCATATTTATTTTATTATATATATTTCAAGGGTACCAAAACACATTGGTATGCTTACCTCAGATAAAATACAATCATCATCATCATCATCATCATCAACGTTTAACGTCCGTGTTCCACGCTTGCATGGGTTTGGACGGGGGTAGTCCCACTTGAGGCAAGAGTGATTGTCTTGCTCGCATAGGACTGTCTGGCAGGTTTTCTACAGTTGGATGCCCTTCCTAACACCAACCACATTTACAGTGTGGGTCTGGGAGGTTTTTACCGTGTTGCCTACACGGCCACATTACAGCGTGGACTGTGTGTTTTTTTGTCGTGACACCTACACGATCTCATTTGTTTCGGCCTCGATGGCGCGGCACCAACATAACTTTACATAGAACGGGGTGGTGTGGATGGGGTGGGGGTGGTGGTGGTGGGACGGGGTGTATTTTGTTAGAGATGCCTACTGGCTGGAGTAGGTTTTACTATATATTTAGGTAAGGCGGGTCTTCTCTGTTACTGAGTACCGCCAAAGGTCTCGGTCCAGTGACATTGTCTTGGAGAGGTGTAAGTGTGTGATGTCGGAGTTTATCAGCTCGTCCCAGGTTTTTCTAGGTCTGCCTATTCCGTGACTACTGTCTATCTTTATTGCCCTGCACTTTGTTATACAGCTATCGACTTTCATGCGCATCACGTGTCCATACCAACGTAGCCTTCTCTCGAGTAAACAACATCTGATCCCTCTTATCTCTAATTTTTTCCTTAGTTCGTTTATGCTTTGCCGTTCACGTATATTACTGTTACACATCCAGCGGAGCATGCAAGCTTCGTTCCTCTCTAGTCTGCGTATATCCTCTGCACACAATGCCCAGGTCTCACTGCCATGCAGCATTGCTGTTCGTATGCAGGCATCGTACAACCTGCCTTTCATTTTTAGGGAGAACCCTTTAGCAGCTAATAGTGGTATAAGCTCTCTGAACTTTTTCCAACCAGTTCTGACTCTAGCTACAGTACTTTCAGAGCACCCTCCCCCACTGCTGATTTTATCGCCCAGGTAACGGAAGCTGTCCACTATTTCTATAGAACCCTCTGCGCAATTGAAAGAGCTAGTATTTTGTGGGCACTTGCTGCTACTTATTGCACCAGAGCACCGGCCACATGTAAAATCTATGTTCTTAGTTAGCTTACCTGTGATCCCACTACATCTTTTATGCACCCATACTTTGCATTTAGGACATAAAATGCAATATATATATATATATAGTTATATTTGGGAATGGTCATTTTAACAATTGAACACATACACCACATAACTTTCACTTTATTTTTATTCTTCCCTCAAAGCTCTTTTGTCACACCAATCTGTGACCTCCCCAATGACTATCGATTTTTGAGCTTCAAACAACAAAATGAAATAGAAATGTAAGACCAGAAAAAGGAGAGGCACAAAAAAATCGATAATCATTGAGGAGGTCACAGATTGGTGGGGTGAAAGAGCTTTGATGGAAGAATAAAGATAAAGTGAAAGTTATATGGTGCATGTGTTCAATTGGCAAAATGACCATCTCCAAATATAACAATATCGGTTTCAATACTCGATTTCAAATCAAGATTCCTGCTTAACAAATACACATATATATATATGTGTGTGTAAAAGGTAAACAAATAACAACACAATCTGTACAGTATATGGAAGGAATAATATATATATATTTATATATGTCAATGATATCTACATATGACATATGTATAATATGGGCGCGTGTTATATGTATATGAAAAGCAAAGTGAAATAAAGCATCTTGACCAGGAATTGAATATGGTTAAGAGTCCAACACCCTAACCGCTCATATATATATATATATATATATATATATATATAATACACACAAACACACTCAAAAATATAGATGGAAAAATTAGCTTTTAAATGTAATTTTCCCATCTATATTTTTATTTTTTATTTTTTTAAAATTATATTTCCAACTTTTTCTCCTTAAAAAAAAATCTACCTTTTCTTCAGACCAATAATATATAAACACATTGAGCTAATTCTGAAACTACGTGGGCAATTATATATACATTTGAGCTTTGTATATATATTTTCACCTTTGCTATATATATATATATATATATAGTATACATGTGTTATATATAAAATATGTATGTAATTAGTATATTCAGTATGCTTGTTTTTAATACCACCACCACCCCTAGCTGACTCCACCCATAACCCTATCATTGCTACCTTGGAACAATAATACCATGTATATTTGTGTACGCCCACATTTCCAACCCCGTCATTGATGCCTGAACATTTAACGCTCAGCCTCTACACATACACATCAACCAACACAAACTGGACTTGCTCTATTAAACAAATACTTGCTATCACCAGTAACCCATACTACCTCCAGGCACTTCATATTCCCCGACAAACAACATTTTAAATAGAATTTGGAGCTCTGTCTGTTAGGTTCCCAATATGTTTTTTTATTTTTTTTTATTTCTGGCCTGTGCTTAATTTTCCCTGGCTTTTGTCATTGTTAGTGTTGTGGTTGTTAGTGTTTGTGTTGTCTGCCTCGGTGTCTTTATTATGGAGCAGCATGGTTTCAATGGTTATGAAGTTCACTTTGCAATCATTAGGTCCCAGGATCAATCATTCTGTATGGCATCTTGGGCAAGTGTCATTTATCATATTCTTGGGTTTGTTAGTGAAATTGGTTAGATGGAAACTGTAATTCAAAGAGCCAGCTTTGTCACACTGAAGTACATGTGTCTGTGGAATGCTCAGCCTCTTACATGTTAATTTTGTTAACAAGCTATTGTTTCATTGCTGGAACAACTGGAACACTATCATCAAAACTGATGGAGATCCACTAGTCTCTTCCTTATTCACAAAGTTAACTGTACCGACCATTCTGGAATTCTAATGAATTTATGAGATGTTAAGCTAGTAACTTCTATGATTATGTTTTAACCTTCTTTACCTTTCATAATACCATCTAATAGGTACAGAACAGGTTGATAAAGGCATAAAAAACAAGTAAATTTACTCTTTATTTTCTCTCTGTTTGTTCCATTGATCTTTTGGATGGTGATTGTTTAGCCATTAGAAAAAGACACATCTATTCCATCCACCAGTTTTGTAACAACATTTTGTTACTCTGAGTTCAAATCCCGCTGAGGTTAACTTTGCCTATCATCCATACGGAGTCGATAAAATAAAGTACCAGTAATGTACTGAGTAATTGCTGGCTTTGTGCCAAAAGTAGAAACAATTATTTGTCATAGGGCGATGGATTGGCAGTATTGGTAGAGCGTCGGACAACATACGTTGTGGCATATAGTTACAGCCCTTTTACGTTCTGAGTTCAAATCTTGCCAAAGTCAACTTTGCATTTTATTATTACAAGTTTGATAAAATAAAGTACCAGTAACACACTAGGTTGATTTAATCGACTTTCCCCTCCCCTCAAAATTGTTGGCCTTGTGCCTAAATCAGAAACCATTATTAATCCTTAAAGGGTTGATAAAATAAAGTACCAGTAACACACTAGGTTGATTTAATCGACTCTCCCCTTCCCTAAAATTGTTGGCTATGTGCCTAAATCAGAAACCATTATTATTATTTGTCATCTTTATATGCCCTACTTGTAGAAAACAAAATAGCTATAGGGTTTTCAGGATAATACTATTACAATATTTATATCTAATGTAGAAAACAAGATAGTTATAGAGTTTTCAGGATAGTACTATTAAAATATTTATATCTAATATTTGTCATCCACCACAGGTGTAATGAAGAAGAGTTAAATCTCTGTGTTCTGCGATGCAAATAAATTTCCCTTGTAACACTAACCTAGTTAATGTTAAGTTGTTCATGTTATTGATTAGTCCCATGTCAGTCATGATCCACCAGTCCAGCAGATCTATATATGATCAAATCTGTTGCAGTTATGACCATTCTGTTTTTATTTTGAAACATAATTTAGCTAGGACTACATTATCCAATTCACCTTTGCTCTTGTAAAATGATAGAGTTGTTTCTGATAGGGCCTTCTGGAAGGCATCTCTGAGAACTTGGACTCTCCGACTGAAGGAAGAGGAGGAGGAAGATGTTCTGCTGAACTTCATACTTTTATCCACTGAGTTGAGGGATATTGTTTATGTTGGACATCAGCCTCATCAATTTCTGAAGCAGTGCCAAAAAGACATGCACACATAAAAAAAGAAAAACAAACATATATATATTTATATAAGTTTATCCCGGGTTCAATCGGGGGTAACCATAGTAAGTAAGGTACTCAATACATAGTGGAGTATAAACATTTAATATAGAAATGGCTTCTACAGGACGAGAACTGTTTCATTCGGGAGAAATCATCAGGGCTTCCTGATGATTTCTCCCGAATTAAACAGTTCTAGTCCTGTAGAAGCCATTTCTATATTTTATATAGAAGCAGACGTAAAATGATGATGATGAAATGCACACACGTATGTATGCTCTGCTTATAGCCCTACACTCCCCAGTTATACCCCAAAGAACCTATATTTGATTATTCTAGCAGGTGTTCTCACCTTCCCTTGACTCTTCACTTCCAGCACCTAATTATTTTATGTATGCCTCTAACATCACATGATCTGAGACTAATTAACTATAATAGAGGAGGGCGAGTAAGATTGTCATAGGGAGATGGATTTTATAATTTAGTCCTAGAAGGTGGAGCCATGCTCATTAGCTTTGTAGACAAATGCAAATTTGTGGGACATACTCATAGTTAGTGAAGCGTTAACACAAACACCTGCTGACCTCCATCTATTCAATGTTTTAAATAGAAAACCGTTTTCTTTATTTATGTGTCAAAATAATATTGCATATATAAATAATATTATATATATATTCAAAAAGGCTAAAAACTTAATAGCTAAGTGTGTGTATTTAGTGAGTCTAAAACTATGAAAACATGTAAATGTATGGATGTATAGAGAAATAGAGATACACATCTCTCTAAAAATATGTATGTGTGGCTACATACATAATCAGCTAAGATACATGTTTGTCCTTGTGTATATGCATGTTTTATTACCAGCATTGTCATGTCATCTATGACTAGATATTTGTGTTCACCTAGATAAAACTTTGTTTAATTACTGTACTGTTAAAATATCACAGGCAAATAAAAGTTGTAAGTTTTTTATTTTTTATTGTAAGTGATAGGAATCAAAATAATTCAACTAATCTGCTTTAGAGGGAGAGTGGGGAATCACCATTAATACCCCGGACCTCTTGAATATTTATGTAATTTTCTGAAATGACTTCACCTGCATAACAATATGTGTATACATGTATCGCTATATATGCAAAAATTATCATTTGTTCCCAATGGAGGTGCCCTCCTAGTAGACAACAAGGCAGCTGGCTTCTAATATTTACTATCAGACTGACACACACAAATAGTTTCTGCAACTGTTGAAAGCTTAACTGTTGTTACTTTTCACAGTAGTCATGCCTGAACTTAGCACAAATACAAAATTATAAAATGTCTTTCTTGTGCAATAAAACATGATCAACCGCTAAAATTGAAACCCTCCTCCTTTTTTTCTTTTTTACAATTTAGTCTGAAAAGGAGGTGCAGTGCCCATAGCCTTTCAATGCCCCTATAGACTGGAGTGTAAGTAGAGCTGAGTATAGTTAATTGTGGAGTAGGAACAGAGACAGGAAGGAGTTCTAGTTAGTTAGATCTAATTCAAAGAATAGAGGACCAAGAAATTATTTAATGTATATTTGAGGGAGCAGTGAAGAAGAAACAAATGAAATGAAAAAGTTTAGGAAGGAATGTCATACAGTGAGTAAGTTTAGATCAGGTATGGGCAACCTTTATTGAACAGTAGGGCAAATAGGAGAGGGCTCATCATAAGGTGGCCTGCACTACTAAAAAATTCAAGGTATTTTTGAATTTAGACATGACATTCAGAAAGCCAAACAGGCTGCAGTTTTGCCCATGACTGATTTAGAGGCAGAGATGATAAGTAAAAGCTTGTCTATCAAACCGATGGCCTTCAATGGTTGCAGTCCAGAATGTGAGTGTTGAGTGGTGGAAGTATTTCAGATGCATGAGTGATATTTAAGTGGAAGTAAAACATGTCCCTTGTATAAAGTGAGAAGGTATTTGAAGATATAATATGTTTTGGTTCTGAATATTAACCAGAAACATTGTGATGCAACTTTGGTCTATGTAGTTTACATGTGATCAGTGATAGAACCCACTCTAAGGAGAAGGGACTGTGCTCTACTAGATTTGTAGGGTTGAAATGGTTGGTGTTTATCTTCAATTTATGCATGTTGACTGTAAAGTGCGTAGCTCAGAGATCAGAGAGTCGCTCCAAGTAGAGCCGCCACTTCTCCGAATTGAGAGATCACAGCTCCAATATTATGGGCATGTGGTTAGAATGTTTCAGGAAAGAATTGCCGGACAAATTTTATGGGCAAAACCAACTGGCAGGAGACCCAGAGGCAAGATGGTTGGATAACATCCATGAGCTTGGCTGGTCTTGCTTGGCGATCCAGCCGGATCGGTTGGAGACAGTTACTTCTGACATGACCCACTGAATGGAGTGTTTAAAGACTCTGCCCCCACGACCCTCTTAGGAATAAGTGGGCGAAGACGAGAAGACTGAATAGAAAATATTGGTTTGAGGAGGGTGGGTTTCCAGGGAGCTGGAATTCTGGGCGTAATGTTTTGAATGGAGTGTTTGATCTGGTATTTAGGGAGGATGAGAGGAAATGAAGCAAGTAAATCAAATGAGCTTTAGTGGTACTCAGTGTGTTTTTTTTAGAAGAGCTAGGTTTAAAATTACTACTTGATCCTTGAGTGTCTTTATCAGAGTCCAGTCTGTTGCAAGTATTCAGTCCAGGTGTCTAGTTTGAGAATAGCTTTCTCTCCTGCAACCATTTTCAGAGGCCCTGAAAACAGTCATGGGCACCTCTCTTCCCTCCGTGACTAAACAGTAAAATAATAAAAACAAAAATAGAGGAAACAAAGGATGGTCACAGTGCATAGGTATATTAGTGTGTGAGTCTTGCCAATCAATCAAATGGCAGTTTTGGGGAGTGTTACATCTAGAATGTAACACCCTACATGAAAATATTACACAGGAAGTCTCAGAACAGACAAATAACTCATCTAGTGTAGTATATCTATCTTCAGTCTATATATAAACATAATTGTCTCTAATGACCTTTCTCTAAAATAACAGATGTTGAAACATAATCAATGTAGCTTCCTCTTTAGAACCAGGCTAAAATATAATAAAGATTTCTAATTTAGGTACAAGGCCAGAAATTATGGAGAAGGGGAAAGTCGATTATATCGACCCCAGTACTTAACTGCTACTTTATTTTATCAACCTTGCAAGGATGATAGGCAAAGTTGGTTTGACCCCAGAATGTAGAAAGTCATATCAATACTGTAAAGAATTTTGTCCGATGTTCTACTGATTCTGGCAATCCACTGCCCTAGGCTGAAATGTAATAATAGATATAGTTTTTGCAGCTGGAATACTTTTGATCATTAGTCTACACAAGGGATGACTTGGGGTTAAACAACTACAATAGGTATCAGTTTAATTGTCTGTATCTCTCCCTTACAAAATCGAGTTCTTCAAATGGTATAAGACTTGGTTTGTAGATAACTTTCTTTAGCATCCGTAGCTATGAGAGATCATTAGATTTATGCCAATCTGTTTGAATAGAGCTGAATATCATATTGTAATTGTAAGCACTGTTTTGAAAATTTTAATACTTTTTACAAGCTGTCCTAAAGAATATTAGGTAAAACAAATGCTGAGGGCAAATCCTAGGTTATTTTTTTTTGGGGGGGGGGGGGGGGGGGCTGTTTATTGTAGAACCTTGAAATGCAATTGATAAAAAAGAAACAAAATTAGGTTTTAGAATCAAAAACTAAATATATTTTCATAAGCAACACAAGAGAAATTCAATTATTAACAACTTTATTTGAAATTGTATCATCCTGTACACACGTGTGTATGTGTTGTTGTTATGGTTCACACCTGCATAGATTTTGTCAGCCTACTATGGGGCTGTATCTCATAGATGTCTTCTGGTATGTTTTAATGGTATGGGGAGGGGGCATTCCTATCATGTCACCATTTCTCCAGTGACAAGCAGCACAATTTGAACTCAGAATGTACAGAGTCAGAACAGATATTGGAAGGCATCTTGTCCAATATTCTAACAATTCCACCAATCCACTACCCTGGACTGTCTCTTTATTTACTGACCTTTATAGAATAGCAGATAAGGCGGTGACTTGGCAGAGTCATTAGAATATCGGATAGAATGCTTTATGGTATTTGTTCTCAGTCTCTATCTGAGTTCAAACCCTGCTACGGTCAACTTTGTCATTCATGTTTTCGGGGTCAATAAAAGAAGTACCAATCTAGTATAAGGGGTTGATTCTACTTCCATTCCTTCGCTCATTATTCTTCTCTGGAAGAAATCTGGCATGTTCATCCCTGGAAAGGAGATGGGCTCTGCCAGACATAAAATACCCTAGAAATGCTGTATGCCAAAATGCTGCCCCGACGACTCCATCGGCAGTTACAGGATGAAGCATGCATGCATGTTTAGGATGACAGGCAAAGTTGATCTTGGTGGGATCTGAATTCAGTGCACAAAGAGTCAGAACAACTATTGCAAGGCTTTTAATCTAATGCTTTCATGGAGCTTGTTAATTCACCATTTGTGTTTGTATAATGGTGGTGATGGGGGAGGGTATATATAAGATGAAGTAGTGACAATATTATTTCAAAAGTGCAATGTTAGTGGAACAACAGAGTGCCCTTGTCACTATTGTTCTTATTTAAAAGCAGTGAAATTGACAACTTTCCACTTTACCATTTAAAACTATTGTGTTAACATATTTAAACTATTTTTTCTCCCTGGGTCACTTTAACTGTGTACTTTAGTATTTGTGAAACAGTTATCTGTATTTAGTTATATCTTTATAGACCAAATATTTCTTATAATTAGGTTATCATTTAGGCATATTTTAGAAGCTTCTTTACATTAGTTGTTTGTGTGTTTTTACAGTCAGTTTTCTTTGTTGTTTTTGACTGTTAGTTTGAGATTGTAGTCCTACAATAAAAGTTGTATGGCCAAATGCTTATAATTAGATTATCATTTTGGCTTTGTTTTAGTAACTTATTTGAATAAATTCATTGAGAAGAGGATTTTATTTGTTGTTAGTCAATGTTAGGTTGTGCTTATAATCCTACTACTTACATTTATACTTAATTGGTACCACAAATAACTTATATTAGAGTGAACATAAATGTTCTCAAATCAATATCTTTTTTATTATGTAATACAAAGGTACAAAGGGGATTGGAATAATTGGGGAAGGGGCTGGAATAAGCAGGGAAGTTGGAATAATTGGGGAGGGGGGGGGGTGGAAAATGAGTAATTTTTTTAGTTTGTTTCTGCTGAATTTTTTTTTTTAAACCAGAATTAGTCATTTAGTTTACATATTGAGATCCTAACTCATCCTATTTATTTTATAACATATGGGATTTCTTGTAATGTTCTTGTTTTGTTATGTATAATCTTTTTTAATGTATAATGAAAATTAATTGTTGCAGGAATGCTACCACTTAAAATACTACTTGCCAGAGACAGATTAGCAAACTTTAATAAGTGTGGGAAGGGGGATTATTTAAGACCTGAGACTAGTTAATCCAGAAAGTAGAAACCTCTGTACTAGTTAGAGAAGGGACAGTCTATCTGTGAAGCAGATGGAAACCAAAAAGCTTTTCAACAGGAACATTTAAAATAATTGACACTACTCCTATCCCGACTGATAGCAATTACATCTTAAAACACCTGGAAGAATATTTCTGCACACTCCTACATAGGAATTCTATTGCTGTTTTCAAAATATGCCCCAACATGTTAGCAGGGAAAACAGACATTAAATGATGATGATCCTCCATGAATTTGGATGTCAGCCCCACTAACTTATCTTAAACTTACACCATATAAGTAACACCAGATCCTTTAGAGTGAACTCAGTAGTGGTTACATATCCCATGGATGCCATCTGCAACATTACAAAGATCAAATCGAATCAAACAGACTATTACAAAGACCAACACAATCCAATTCATGCCGTGACACATTCTCTAGTGGCAATTTGGTGAGAAGAAGACAAACTGTCCATGTATCAGCTATTCACTAATAGGTTTGTGATAGAGCTTGTAACAGTGGAGACTTCTGGCATTCTTGGCTCTTGGACCACATCCCTACGTACTGCTATTGGAGCAGAGTTGGCTGCCCACGAGGTGGAGTGGCTTTTCCAACACATCTTCCTCTCCTTATCCTCTAGGGAAATGCATTCTCCATCCTGTCGGCCAGGACCCAGAGGCAGATGGTAAGTTAGTTGGAGGTGGAGGATACTTGTTCAGACGTCACACATTTACATATACTTATATACTTCATATGAAAATAGATAGCTTTTTCATGATTTCATAGAAGACTTACTATATATATATATATATATATATATATCATATCATCGTTGTTTTAATGTCCACTTATCTAAAACCCTAGGAAGAAGAAGCAGCTTGATCACAAACTCTTGCATGAAACCATCTCAATAAATGTAGATCTGTTTGAATAAGAATGTCACAGAAATGAAGAGGACAAATGACAATGGTGAAAAAACTCTGCCAATTCCAACCAGAATTAACTAGTGTAGATGTTTTTGTTTTTGTCATCAGAAATAGAAGCATAACAAATAAGAAAAACTTGAAAAGTAGGAACAGCCATTTGACAATTGGTACAAAAGAACAGGTTAAGTAAGTTTGATGAGAATATAAGTTAAGATAGTAATAAAGCTATGTAAAGTTGGTTAGAGGTAGTTGGAAGTAGATTAAGATGTGTTGGGTTAAACTATATTTTAAACAAAGAAAAATATGCCTTACAGTTGACATAAATATATGTGTATGTAGATCAGTCCAACCCATTAAAGATCTATCAATGAGGTGATTATTGATTTGTTGAGTCAGATTTTTGGTTTTATATATATATATATATATATATATATATATATATATATATATATATATATATATATTGTTATACTTGGGGAGGGTCATATTTGTGTAATATTGCCAGAATTAATAACAGAACACACTCACTGTTTGGTTGGTTTTCGCTTTTCGCTTCTGTGTCTTTTATATCGGTAATCTAATTTATTCGGTCCTCAATGTTGCCATTGACTGACCAACGGTCAAAAATAATACAGATACAATATAGACACAAACACATATATATAGTTTATCAAAGTTCTTTCGTTGCACATCTGCAACATCGTCAAATATAGAATACATTAACCAATACACAGTCACCCAATCACGAACACACATCAAACAAAACACTATACACACACGCAAACGCATGCGCAAAGAAGACAAAATAAAATAAACAAATAAATAAATATATAAACAGACTAAATAAAGATGGCGTAGAAAATACAATGTAACGGGAGGAAACAATAGCACCACTGACGATGTTGCAGATGTGCAACGAAAGAACTTTGATAAACTATATATATGTGTTTGTGTCTATATTGTATCTGTATTATTTTTGACCGTTAGTCAGTCAATGGCAACATTGAGGACCGAATAAATTAGATTACCAATATAAAAGACACAGAAGCGAAAACCAACCAAACAGTGAGTGTGTTCTGTTATTAATTCTGGCAATATTACACAAATATGACCCTCCCCAAGTATAACAATATTTGTTTTGACACACGATTTCATATAAAAAACCTCGCAAAGCTATATATATATATATTTCTTTTTGCATATACAGGAGATTACCTTTATGTGATCTGACATATGTTTGCATCTAAAGTACATTTACTTTTATAGCCTGTGACCTTAGATAATAAAGGTCAGGGGAAATGAGTGAGAATGAGGTGATTATAAATGATATGGCAATTGATATGAAGTTTTTAAAGAAGGACTGGGGTGGGTATCTTTGTGTTTGAAGAAGTAATAGAATTTATATAGAGGTGTTTGGGATATATGAAATTAGGGAGGAGTGTGGGTTTAGTGTGTGTGGGGGGAGTATAAGAGCTATCATTATGGGAGATAAGAGAAAAAAAGTTTGTTTAATCAAGAAACTTGTAAACCTGTAGTAGTATCAAAGAAACAAGAATAATCACCCCATCCCACCCGTCACATTTTTACTTGAAAAAAACCTAGTTAATATGACAGTTGTGTCTTATTTTATTTTTTAAAGATAAAAAAATCTGTACTTTTTTATGTAGTAGTGCTGGTGGTAGTAGTATCAGTAGTAGTAGTAGTAGTAGCTACTGTTGTTTAACCCCAAGACAACCCTGATCCCACAGTGACCATTCCATCCAATGCTTTTTCCTCTGTGCAAGAAACCACATTATTCAATAGGGTTTTTGTTTTTAATTGTAGCATGTGGTTTGAGGAAGATTTAGCTACTATTTACAGCAATTTGAGCAACCATGAAGAGGCTCCTTCATTGGCTCAGGGTATGTTGTAATGGCCATGACTGGTGTGATAAGCTGTCTCCTATCTTATAAAAGAGACACAATTTTCCCCACTTTAATTGTTATATACAGCTACTAAGTGACACCACTCACTTAACTTCTTTCTTTCTTTTTCATTTAGTATTTTGCCAAATAACCTATTTTCCTCTTTCACCCCCACCCACACTTGTGCTGTAACCTGGAGCAGTTCAAGCTACTTACATCACAGTGGTTATCTGTTTTATGAAATAATTACTCAAGTCACTAGGCTTGTCATGGTCATAGAAGAATAAAGAAGAAAGTAGAATAGAGTTCTAGGTTGACAGACATAACAAATACTGTATTGTTATTCTATTCTTTAACTCTTTTGAGACCACCTCTGCTGTTCTGATACAAAATCATGCATTTTAAAATGTTCTTGTGAAGTCACATGGCTTGGTGGTGAGGCTGTTGTGCTCATGAATTGAATACCTGAACTAATCAGTTCATTGTGTACTTCAGCCAAACACTATTTCACATTGTTCCAGTTCACTTGGCTGGAAAAGAGGAATTGCAATGACACGTGTTCCCAGCTATATCGACCTCTGCTTTTCCCTTGATCAGCAATGATAAAAGAAGACCATCCTTCTAAAATGTTCTTATTTAAATTAAAACCTCACACCATAATTTAATGTAAGAACCTATTTGTTCAGGTTTGTTCCGAAAAGCAATTTTTTTTTTTTTTCAAACCACCTCATTCGTCATTCAAATTTTATTTATATAAATGCTTCATATAATAAACAGGATGAAAGTAAAAAAAAAAAAACAATAATGAATGGGGAGGGGAGGGTTAGACTGCACCTCAGTCAAGGTTGTATATCTTAGCTGTGTCCTGCAGCAGACAAAATGGGGACAACATTGCCACAAAAAACAACCAGTGACACCTACTGCTTCAGCCACTCAAACACCAGATTAATAATTGTTTCTACTTTTTGGCACAAGGCCAGCAATTACCCAGTGCATTACTGGTACTTTATTTTATCGACCCCCGTAAGGATGAAAGGCAAAGTTAACCTTGGTGGGATGAAGTCCAACACCTTTACCAACTAAACCACACACCTCCACAAGGTTTTATAGGTCCAGTACATATGCCTCATACTAGTTTTTCCATCATATTTTTCATGAAATAAAGTTGCAACATACATTATATTTCATTAAAAATATCGTTATAAAAGGGTGAAATGTTTAAAATGTTCTTTTGAAGTGAGAAGATTGAATATACCACCTTTCTTTCTGTTTGTCTGTCTGTCTTTCATGGACTTTAGACTGTATTCCATTCATTGTGTTGTACCTTTTTAAGTCACATAGTCTCAGTCATTTAACTCTTTTGTTATCATATTTCTAATTTTAAAAATAATCAAGAATTTTGAGGGATTTGGTAATATAGCTAATTTTCTCATTAAGCTGGTGTTTGGAACATAACTTCACAAAAGTTACTCCCATAAAATTATGATGGAAGATTTATCAATACTTTAAAATAAACAGTCTTGTACCATAGAACCAGGGGTGGTTTCAGACTGTTTGGTATCAAAAGGGTTAATTATTTATGGCTTAATGAGAGGGAGAAGGGCAATGCTTATGACTCTTTTCAGGAAGTCTCTTATCTCTAGATGTGTGGAAGGAAGGAAGTTAACTAGTTTACTTGGTTGATAACTGGTCCCACTTGCATCACAGCCGTATGTTTAGTAATAGGTGAGATTCTAGATGAGAGTCGATGAAACAGTAGTAGGTAGCTCAGCTAACATTGAGTTAAAATGCAGATTGCTTTTGTATCAAAATACGTCACTAAAACTGTATTTCTCATGTGTAAGTTGTATTTCTCATGTGTAAGTTGTATTCTCATGTGTAAGTTGTATTTCTCATGTGAAAGTTGTATTTCTCATGTAACAGTGTACTACAAATATAAAAGTTAAATTCAATCCATCAGTTAAGAAAACATTTTCTATAAGAAAAAACAAAAACGTTGGAAAAGGGGTTATGGGTAATTAGTATTTTTTTAGGCTTAATGAAAATGGATGGTGTAAATTTACACTAAAAAATGTTTTATATTTGATACGTATATAAATTTGAATCTTATGTAAGCAATTTGAGATACATTAAAAAAATTAACCAAAATATAGACAGCTGGATAAATATTGTTGCTGATAAAGAAAAAAAAAGCAAGGAGAAAAAGGATGAAGCTGAAAATGATTTTTAAAACAGTCACAAGCCACAAATTTTGGGGAAAGAGTAGGGTTGACCACATTACATGACTGAAGGCATAAAAGGAAACATTTGATCTCAGAATGAAACTAGATACTGTGAGGCATTTAGTCTGGCATTCTACCAATAATAAGAATAATGATGGTGGACTATTTACAACAGAAAACTGAAGTTGTTGTTTAGTTTCAGTTCAATCATGAACAACTAACACCTATAATCAAAGGTATTCCAGCAGTTTTTTTTATATTGTTTGCAACCATAGTGTATCTAGGATTAAACTATCCAATGCAGCCTCCTCTTTTTTAAAGACAGTAGAGTGTGATATTAGGAAGCTTTAACTACTATTGAATGAATGACCATGTAGAGGTGTCCTCATTGGAAAAGCTTTTTTCAAAGCTGTATAATCATGTGTAGTGTATAAATATAGTGTGGCTGCAGCGTGGTTGAGTGGTTAAGAAGTTTGTTTTGTAATCATTAGGTCCTGGGTTCAGCCCCACCATGCGGCATCTTGACCCAAGCCTTGTGATTGATACTGGTGTTAGGTCCTGGGTTCAGCCCCACTGTGTGACATCTTGCCCCAAGCCTTGTGATTGATACTGGTGTTAGGTCCTGGGTTCAGCCCCACTGTGTGGCATCTTGCCCCAAGCCTTGTGATTGATACTGGGTTGACAGAAACTGTTTGGAAGCCCATCAGATTGACTGTACCTGTAAATAATAGGCCCAGCCTTGTCACACACTGTCATGCTGAATCTCCCTGAGGATTATGTTATGGGTCTGTGTAATGCTCGACCACTTACATATTAGTTTCAAGAGCTGATGTTCCATAGATTGAACAACTGGGACAGTCATCATCAAAACCAACAGATGATCACCATTCATTCATACAGAGATTAGGTAGAGAAAGGAAAGTTGTATACTGTATAAAATGAAAATGAATTATGACAGTGGCGTTTCTAAACAATATCATCTGTTCTCTTTCTATACACACATGAGTCATGGGCCTTGATCACTGAACTGCAAAGAAAGATCCAAACAAAGGAGATAAAATGTGCTATAGAAGAATCCTAGATAATCTACACAGAACACACGACAAACAAGGAGGATCACAAAAGAATCACCCAATATGTGACTCACTTTGAAGATCTGCTGACTACGGTGAAGAGGAGGAAGCTGAGGTGGTTTGGGCATGTAACAAGATCGAACGGACTCTGCAAGACAATTCTCCAACGAAAGAGACGAAAGAGGTGGGGCAGACAGAATAAGCGGTGAACAGACAACGTAGCTGAGTGAACAGGAAAGAACTTTGCCACAACCCAAGCACTCACCCATGACCGCCAGAACTGGAGGCAGTTGGTGCAGCATTCAACACTGCGGTGTCTCAATGACTTTAAAAAGGGTTAAGGGACCATGATGATGATCATTTGTTCAGAATGTAACTATTTGACTATTGAAATTATCAATTCTGCTATGTATCTTCTTTATTCTTGACATCATCTATATTTCTGAAGTGAAACTTCATTGATATATAATGTTTATGTGCTATATATGCTTTAGCTGACCGGTTTCTTTCAATAATGCATATATATATATAAATCAGGGTGGATTTAGTTTGAAACTGGTTAGACCATTACTCAACAGTGTACTTGGTACTTGGGGTAGTAGAGTATGGTTATATCATAAAGAGTCAGGACCCAGATGGCTGAGCTCCTGCTGTTTCAACAGCTTGTTCCATATATATATAGCTGAGTGGTTAGAGCATTGGCCTTGCAATCGAAAGGTTGTGAGTTCAATTCTCAGACTGGGTGATGTGTTGTTTCCTTGAGCAAGACACTTTATTTCACATTGCTCCAGTTTACTCAGCTGTAGAAATGAGATGATAGGGACTGGGGTCCCTATCATTCCACTGCAAAGTGGTCGTGGAGGTGCCACGGCAAAAAAGCACCCAGCACTCACTGTAAATGAGGTTGGTGTTAGGAAGGGCATCCAGCTGTAGAAATCAAGCCAGAATCAGTTCCCGTCCCACCCTTGCAAGCAGGGAAAAGCGGACGTAAAATGAAATGATGATGATGATGATATATATATATAAACGATGATGATGATGTATATATATATTAATTCATTATAAGTACAGATTAAAGTTTAAGCAAAAAATCGCTGCTTTCACCCTTTTACAGGATGGATTGGCAGCATTGGTAGAGGGTTGGACGCCATGCTTTCCAGCATAGTTACGTCCCTTTACGATCTGAGTTCAAATCCCGGTGAGGTTGACTTTGCCTTTCATCCTTACGGGGTCGATAAAATAAAGTACCAGTAATGCACTGCATAATTGCTGGCCTTGTGCCTAAAGTAGAAACAATTATTATATATATATAGAGCGGTGGATTGGCAGTATCAGTAGAGGGTCGGACGTCATGCTTTGACGCATAGAGTTACGGCCCTTGTCATTCTGAGTTCAAATCCCACTGAGGTCAACTTTGCCTTTCATCCTTACGGGGTCGATAAAATAAAGTACCAGTAATACACTGGGTAATTGCTGGCCTTGTGCCAAAAGTAGAAACAATTATATATATATAGTATAAACAAAGTTTCATACACTTAATATGTATGTGCAACCGTTAGTTTTGGGGTCAGGTTATGGTCACCAATGTGGACAGATATATGAAAAGGGAAATAGTCCCTTTTTCATAAATCTGTCCACGTGCCCGAGGAAGGACCAGTTTAAAAGTGCCTACTCCAATATACAGTGTTGGCCATAACTGGACTCTGAAACCAATGGTCACATATACATGTTAAGTGCATGAAACTTTGTTTATACTAAATAAGCTCTCTTGCTACAGATTGAGCACTGTTTTCCTTGATCTTTCATCTATGGATTTCTACACACATTTGATGTTTGTTTTTCTTCTCTTTTAGGTGGAGTACATGTTAATAAGATTTGATCATGAAAATGAGGTGGTTCAGTTACTGTTAAACTCTACAGAATTACTTCTATCTCTTCAGAAACAGGAACTTGAATCAAAAGAGTAAGTTTGCACCTTTTCATATATTCTCAGGTCCCCAGTTATAGGGGTGGGGGTGGGGAATTGGTAATTTTTTCTAGATTGTCTCCCTTGAATTTTTTTAAAAGCCAGAATTATTTTATAACGTATGGGAATTCTAGTAATGTACTCTGTTGTCATGTATAATGTTTTTTAATGAACAAAGAAAATTAATTGTTGCAGGAATCTGCCACTTAAAATAAAATTTCGCCAGAGATGATTAGTAAAATTTAATAAATGGGAATGGTTATGAGTGTGGGTGGGTGGGAGGGAATCTGGAAAATTAAAATTAATAAGTGTGGTGGGGGTGAGAATATTTGAGACCCAAGAATACGTACTGCCCCTCCCCACATGCTGTCTTAAGCTGACAAAATGGAAATGTCAGTTACATCTAAGTCTTCTGTATTTCATAGCTCACTAAGGCGTGAAACGGTTGTTGTTTAATCCTCTATCAATTTTGATCCAGATGGCCCATGATCAGAGGCTTTCCAGCCATGACCATCCCATCTTATTTTTTAGGCACAATGTATTTAGGAACTACATTTTCCAATATGTTCTTTGTTTTTTTTAAAGACGTGATTTAAGGGAGATTTTACTATTATTTCTAGCATTATCAAGAAAATATTGTCTTGTCTATCTCAACACCAACACACAACTAGAACCCATGAGGTTGCTACAAATACTAGGCCTTACCATCAATGTGTGTCTCTCCTGGAAAATACACATCCTCAACATACCTAAAACTGCATTATAAAGACTGGTTAGAAAATACTTCAGCACTAAAAAATAACTTACTAGAGGCGACGGATGAGGTTTGTGGCTGGAGTAAGACCTCAAGCAGGAGGAGAGTGACTTGGTGGTGGAACAATAAGGTAGATGAAGCAGTCAAGGCCAAGAGACAGGCATGGAAAGAATGGAAGAACGGGGGGAGCAGGGTACATTACATAGAGACCAAGAGGGAAGCTAGGCGACAAGTATACTTAGCTAGGAGGGAAGCAGAGGATAGAAAATTCAAGCATGTTTTACAACGTGAGGACCAGAAACAGGAGGTATTCAAGATTGCGAGGCAGTGTGTCAGAGATAGTTGTGATGTCATTGGAGAGAAGTGTATCCGGAATGATAAAGGTGAGCTTGCCCTCACAAGTGCTGAGAAGAAAGATGCATGGAAGAGTCATTATGATAGATTACTAAATGAGGAGAATGCATGGGAAGAAGAGACCCTACCCCACGTAGACCCTATAGAGGGACCAGCAGTACAAGTCAGCGGCAGCGTAGTAAGTAAGGCAATCAGAGATATGAAGATAGGGAAGGCAACCGGTCCATCGGGTATAGCTGCCGAGATGCTGAAGGCATCTGGGTCTATAGGTCACACTATAACCACACGTATCGTTAACCAGGTAATACTAGAGGGGGCCATACCAAAAGATTGGTGCAGTAGCATCATTGTCAACTGCTACAAAGGTAAAGGCGATGCACTAGATAGAGGAAACTATAGAGGTATAAAGTTGATGGACCAGGTCATGAAAGTAACAGAAAGAGTTATAGCACAGCTGATTAGGGACCGGGTGAATATAGACGAGATGCAATTTGGGTTTGTTCCAGGGAAAGGCACCACTGATGCGCTCTTCCTTGTGAGGCAATTACAGGAAAAGTACCTAGCTAAAAGTAAGCCACTCTACTTGGCATTTGTCGACCTTGAGAAAGCCTTTGACAGAGTTCCACGTGCAGTAATCTGGTGGGCTCTTAGAAAACTAGGAGTAGATGAATGGCTTGTGAAAGCGGTACAAGCCATGTATAGGGGAGCAGTCAGCAAAGTTAGGATTGGCAATGAGTATAGCGAGGAATTTAGCGTACAGGTTGGGGTCCACCAGGGCTCTGTTCTTAGCCCTCTCCTGTTCATCATAGTCCTGCAGGCAATAACGGAGGAGTTTAAGACCGGATGCCCATGGGAACTCCTGTATGCTGATGACCTCGCACTCATAGCTGAATCTATGGTAGAACTAGAGAATAAATTCCAAACCTGGAAGCAGGGACTAGAGAGAAAGGGCCTCAAAGTCAACATGACAAAGACTAAGGTCCTTATAAGTAGACGAGAAAACAGAACCCAGATCCCCTCAGGGAAATGGCCTTGCTCAGTATGTAGGAAAGGTGTAGGTAGGAACTCCATTCTTTGCCCCAAATGCAAACAATGGGTACACAAGAGATGTAGCGGGATCTCAGGAAGCTTAATTAAGAATGTAGGATTCACATGCAGCAGCTGTGCTGAAACAGCAAGCAAACAGCCACAGGAAACAAGTACCACCAATCTCTGGGAGGGCCCTGTAGAAACAGTAGACAGCTTCTGCTACCTAGGTGACTGAATTAGCAACGGAGGTGGGTGCTCAGAAAGTACAATAACTAGGGTAAGAACGGGATGGAAGAAGTTTAGGGAACTACTACCACTGCTAGCTGCAAAAGGCTTCTCCCTCAGAATGAAAGGCAGACTGTATGATGCGTGTATCCGAACAGCGATGTTGCATGGTAGTGAGACCTGGGCGCTGAAGGTGGAAGACTTACGTAGATTAGAGAGAAACGAAGCCTGCATGCTCCGATGGATGTGTAACAGTAATATACGTGAACGACAAAGCATAAATGAATTGAGAGAGAGACTGAGCATAAGAGGAATCAAATGCTGCGTGCAGGAGAGGCGGTTACGCTGGTATGGACATGTGATGCGTATGAAGGATGACAGCTGCATAAAAAGGTGCAGAGCACTAGAAGTTGATGGAAACCGCGGAGTGGGGAGACCCAAGATGACTTGGGATGAGGTGATAAAAGCCGACCTTACCCAACTACACCTCTCAAAGTCAATGACACACGACCGTGACTTCTGGCGTCACGCAGTAATACAGGGTACCCGACCTCCCATGGGTACATGCTGAAGCATATAAACAATATGCCCCCCCCCCCCCCACCGCAAGGTGGTCGTGGAGGTGCCACGGCAAAAAAGCACCCAGCCCACACTGTAAAGTGGACGTGTAGGCGCCACGAAAAAGCACCCAGCACTCACTGTAAATGAGGTTGGTGTTAGGAAGGGCATCCAGCTGTAGAAATCAAGCCAGATCAGTTCCTGTATGAGCAAGGCATGGTCAGCCGACCAGACACTGCCCACAACAGGACAACCCGTCTAACCCATGCTAGCGTGGAAGAACGGACGTAAAACGGTGATGATGATGATGATGATTTACTGACCCTCTACAAATACTCGGGCAAGACTTACAATGGGGTATTGCTCCCATATCTGGAGCAGCGCTGCTCACACATCTAGACATCCTAGATTGTACCCAAATAAAGGACACGTCCATGTAATAAGTTGTTTAAGCCATTGGTGCCACAATGAAATGTAGCCAGTACACCTTGTAAGGTGTGAGTATTGGTGCCATATTAAAATGTACCCAATCCACTACGTAAAATAGTAGTGGTGGTGCCACTACCGCCTTTCATAGGCGCCGCTAACTCCACTGCTGGTTACTCGTCGTCCGCCTGCATCTAACTGCTTAACACCGGGAGCTGCACAAACTGGCGTTCACACCGTTGCTAGGCACTGCACAAACTGGCGTTCACACCGTTGCTAGGCACTGCACAAACTGGCATTCACACCGTTGCTAGGCACCACTAGAGAGCGCCCTCTGCTGGCCCTTCCGGTCGAGCATCCTTCCGGCCAAGCACTCTTCCGGTCAAGCACTCTTCTGGTTGAGCACTCCCCAGCTTCCGGCCACCGCACACCACACCATACCCACACGCCCCCCTGATCTCACGGATCAATTTCCCCCTCATCCTTCTGCATATGAAAGTCTGCTGTCCAGTTGGTGGTTTACGACTTCTTTGCGATCTCCGCAGTGGTGGGGCAGCACTTTGGGTTACCTCTTCCTCGGAGTCCGTTGACACAGTGATTCTATGTACATCCAAGACATGACGTGGTACTCCATCCACGGACACATTGTTCTGTGAATTTACGGCCGTCACTGTTCCCCTTCCCCATTGAGATGTGCAACGTGCATCTGGGGGCTTAACCCAGTGTTCTTCACCCACCTGCACGAATGCACTCTCTCTCCCCACTGGCCGTTGTGGTGGCATGCACGGGTGCCGCCACTCGTATCTGAATACTGCTCTGTGTGGCACCGATTCCTCGACCTGTCCCACCCGAGGGGACATGTTGTACCAGAACACTGCCTCCATTGGTGAGATATGGCCCCGCTCCGCCATTGCCTTGATCGTCCGGTGGTGTCGCTCCACAATTCCATTCCCGCTCGGCCTGTGCGCCGCTCTGAAGAAACGGTCCACCTTCCATCCATCGAACATCTCCCTCAGTGCCTCCGAGCGGAACGCTGCGCTGTTGTCCATCATCAGTTCGTCCACAGGGCCCCGCTCCAAGAACACCTCTCTCAACGTCCACATGATTTCCTCAGCCGTTCCAGTCTTCATCTCCCTCCATATCGCCATCCGTCCTGGTCCACAGTCGACCATCGAGAGGTACGTTCCCTGTCGGTAGTGCGTTACATCCACCGCCAATCGCTTCCAGTCGCGATCCACCGGGAGGCTTCCCGTTTCGTGTACACCCAGGGCGGAATTAATGGACTGACATCGGACGCAGCCTCTAATCACCCTTTGAACACTGTGTCTGTTAACGTCCGAGTCGATTCTCCTGGCTAGGAACAGGCTCCTATCCACTCCCATGTGGTGCATGTCATGCAACCCTTTCAGATCCGACTCGGTCAGCCGACACACGGCAGCTATCTCATCTTCTACCTCCTCCGGCGCTTCCATCCAGGCTTTCTTTACCCTAGTTAAGATGTCCGCCCTATTTTTCTCTGAGGGCACGAAAACTACGCTCAGCCTCAGGTCGAACTCGGTGGCCAGCTCTCCTAAAGTTCCCAGGCGGCGCTTTATCAGCATCTCCGCCGCGCCTCTCGTTCGCACTCTCTTCTCACTAGTGAGCACTGATCTTACCCATCCGAGTACAGTAGCCGAGTCGGTGCGTATCTCAATGGTGCGCAGCCCCCACCTCAGGGCGAGGTTCACCCCGCTCAACACTGCGTCCAATTCGGCCACATTGATGTGGTTGCAGCCGTCCTTCTTCCTAAGCCAGGCTGCATCCTCGACCTCAACATCTCCTATCTCCAACGTGACACCCAGCGCTATGCTGCTGGCATCGCACCATACGGTCCCACTCTGTGATTTGGGAACATACCAGCGTCCCCGCACTGGGTCGTCGGCCTTCACCCTCCCCACGATCTCCTGCATCATGGCTACCGTCCTCTCTCCCACTCTGTCACTCCAAGTCACTCCTCCCGCTCGTCTCTTGACATAGCTGCATGCCGTCCGGAGCCACCCAGCGATCGGGTAGTGACCCGCCAGCTTTCCATACACAGAGAAAAGCTCCACTTCTGGAACTTTGTTTCCCCTCTGGAATACCAAGACGCCCGTCCTGTCTCGCCGTAGCCTAAGTCCCAGCGCGGCTCCTCCCTCCAATGCTTCTGACGGCTTCACAGCCAGTCCATACCCCTGTAAATGGCTCGTGACCTCCGCCGCCGACACGACAGACTTGTCCACTAGGATGTCGTCAATATAGGAGTTAGTAGCCCTCGTCTTGTCGGCCTTTCCCAAAATGGTCTTGAGGACCGCCGCCATGATCTTCGGTGCGGAGCTCAGCCCGAAACCGAGCCTGGTCAGGCAATATGTCCGGCCCTTATACCTGACCAGCTGATACTGCCAGAGCTTCTCGTCTATATGCAATTGCAAGTATGCCGACTTTAGATCTACGATTGCTGAACACCCCGTCATGCGTCTCCACTCACGCAGGGTTTCCCCACAGACATCCGTGACCTCGCCACCCGTGTGGCATGACACGTGCTCGTTCAGCTCCCGAAAGTCCAGCACTGGCCTCACCTTGTTCTTTGTGGGTTGCACCACCGCCATTAACGGCAATACTCCGCACTTCACCTCCTCCTTCCAGGGAAGCAGTATGCCCTCTTCAATCCATCTCTCTACCTCTCGCTCGAACTCGCTCCTAATGTTTCCCTTCAATGTGTGTTGATAGCAGCCCACTTTGGTCTTCAGTGTTGGTGGTTCTCCCTTCCACTACCACTCAACAACCCATCGCTGCCCATCGAACACGGCCTTGAAGTCTTTGTCCTGCACAGTGTAAGCGGGGTATTTCTCCTCGTGGGCCTTCTGGTTCTCCTGTCGCGCACTCACAGCGCATACCGATGCAGCGGCGCCAAACGACACACCGACATTGTTCACTGTGACGCCTCCTAGACGGCCAATTGCGTCCATGCCCATAACCATGCCGATCCCATCCACCACGCTGTCTACTACGATGGCAGAAAGCCTTATTTTCCTTCCCCGTACCGCTATTTCCATCTCGCTGTGACCTCGGCATTCAATTTTCCTGCCGTCGACTGCCCTTACGCTGCTCTTCCCTCTCCACCTCTGCACCACCCCCGTGGTCACCAGTGTTGTCGTACAGCCCGTGTCCACTAGGGCTCGCTGTGGCTTCCCCCTCACGAAGACTTCCACCACGGGCAGCGCTGCTACTCGTAAGGGGCAACTACCGGCGCAGTAGTACCCCTTGGATCGTTTCCCTGGTCGCAGTTAGTAGCGATGTGGCCTGGTCGCTTACACCGGTAGCATGTTATTTCCGGCCTTGACTCTCTGCGGTCTCTAGCCATGTGCGGGCCCTGGCACCGAAAACAGCGACCTCTAAACGTTCGCGGGCGACCGCGTGCCATGGTTGCCTCCCTTTCACCATTTCGCTGCCAGCTGTCTTGAGCCTCTGTAGTTGCTATCGCCGCAACACTCTTTTTGGCATCTTCCGCTATGATCCGGGCTTGTTCCAGTGAACGCATTTCCATTTCTTTATAACCCGGGACTTGCTGCAGTTTCACCGCTATGTCGTCTGGAAATCCATTTATGAACGCCAACCGCACCGTGCGTTCGCATTCCACCTGATATCCAGCCAACATGGCCAATCGCCGTATTTCCGCTGCAAAAATGTCGACGCGCTCACCATTCCATCTGATTCTCACCAGCTTAGCAAAAGCGCCCAACGGTCCCTCGGCGAATGCATCTATCAGGCGCCTCTCAATCTTTTGCGCATCTCTTTGGCTGTGTTCGTCCAACTCAAGGAAGAGTACCAACGCGTCCCCCTCGAGGTACAGTGCCATGAGGCCAGCCACATCTTCTATCTTCTGCAAGCTTGCGACCAGCCGAACTTTCCGCAGCCAAGCGACAATATCACCTTCCCCGGTAAATGCCCTGATAACTTCGCCATCTTCTGATTTGTCTTGCGGTACATGATAAAAAAAAACAACAGACTCCTCTCTGTTTTTCCAGTAGCTTTTTTTCTTTTTTTTTTCAATCAGATCTGTTTCCAGTGGCCGAAATAGCTTGTGGTTAGAAAAAGCTACCTCACCGCTTTTCATAGGCGAAGCTAACTCCACTGCTGGTTACTCCTCGTCCGCCTGCGTCCAACTGCTTAACACCGGGAGCTGCACAAACTCGCGTTCACACCGTTGCTAGGCACTTCACAAACTGGCGTTCACACCGTTGCTAGGCACCACTAGAGAGCGCCCTCTGCTGGCCCTTCCGGTCGAGCATCCTTCCGGCCAAGCACCCTTCCGGTCGAGCACTCCCCCGCCTCCGGCCACCGCACGCCAACCATACCCACACCCAGTACACTCTGTAAGGTGGTTGGCAGTAAGAAGGGCATCCAGCTGAAGAAACCATGTAAAATGTAGAATGTATCAGCAAGATGAGGTTGTTCTGGCTCTTCAGGTCTCTAATTATGTCAACTTGTCCAATCCACACCACCATGGAAAGTGAACATGAAATGATGATGATGATGATGATGATAGTAATAGGAAACTCTGAGTATGGAACAAATTGAAGCTGCAGCTTCAAATAAATAAATGCACACACACACATACACACACACTCATGTCACCTTAGTAAGCATATAATTCTTGGTCACTCTCTTAATCCTTTCATGACTACATTTTTAATGATTGATTCATGAAGAATTTTGAGGGATTTACTAAAATTATAAATTATTTCATTACTAAGATAGTAACTTAATGTAAGGTTCTTATATAAAATCACGTTGGAAGATTTTAAATTGGAAACCTTTAAAATAGATGACATTATTTCATAGAACTAGAGCCAGTTTTGGTGGGGTTGGTAACTAAAGGGTTAATCCTTAATTGTGTTTCCTCTCCTTTGGTTATTCTCACACATGCATGCACACATATACATATATATACATACACATATACATTTCCCAGAGAACTATTATGTAATATTTGATTCCAGTCTTTGACTGACTTATCTCTGTTCTTATTGCTTCATACCCTGTTGTTATCTTTAACCCTTTTAATACAAACTGCCTGAAACTGCCCCGGGTTCTACAATACAAAGCTGTTTATTTTGAAGTGTTTTTTGTAAGAACTTTTTCTTTTTTTTTCTGGTTAAAAAAGTTTTATTTAAATAATTTATTAAGTTTTCGTAATTAATTATATAAATAATGAAAAAGGGGGGAAGAGGTAAAGAAGGGCAGATTTGGCTGTATAGGAAAGTAGAGGAAAGGACTATATATGCCATATCAGAAAGTAAAGAACTATAAATGCCATAAATGAGAAGAAAAGGAGGGGAAAGAGCAAGGACTATTAGTCCATGGAAGAAAGAGAGGGGAAGGGGTGGGCAGTGTTAAGTTATTCTACAACATCAGCTTAATAATGAGAAAGTTATATTATACAATTCCTCCAAATTATTATTTTCAAAATGAGTTTAAAATCAGAGACAGTTCCTTTCATTAGAATATGGTTACAAAACGGTTAAGTCTCACTTTACCCAACACTCACTCACCATAAATATTTCTCTCTCTCTCTCCAAATGCAACAAATAGTGGAAGGGAGAGAGAGAGAAGAAGAACGAGAGTGAGAGAGAGACTGTATTCATATCCTATTAAATCCATTCAGCTGGACCATCCATACTATCTTACCATGGCAACCATTCAAATTAATTATGTTGGCTAAATTATGGCTTTTATTATTATTATTATTTTTATTTAATTAAAGTTATATGACATTGTTCTTTTCAAAAGTTCTGTTGTCCAACATGGCAGAACTGGTTCAGGCCTCATGGTCACACAGCATGGTCGAATGGTTAAAAGGTTTGCTTTACTATCATTAGTCTCAGGTTCGATCCCAGAGGTTAGCATCTTGGACAAATGTCATTTACTATATGCTTGGGTCAACCCATACCTTATGTGTGAAACTGAGTTGACAGAAACTGTTTGGAAGCCTGTTAGATAGATTGTACTTGTAATTCAAAGAGCCAGCCTTGTTATACAGCGTTTCACTGAACTCCCGGCAAATTACGTTAAGGGTACATATGTCTGTAGAATGCTCAGCCACTCACACTATATTACAAGATAGACTGTACTTGTAATTCAAAGAGCCAGCCTTGTCATACACTGTGTTTCACTGAATCTCCCTGAGAATTATAGTAAGCTGCAGGTATCTACAGAATGCTCAGACATTTACATTATATAATGATTTCTACTATAGGCACAAGGTCAGCATTTTGGGGCAGAGGAAAGTCGATTAAATTGACCCCAGTGCATACTGGTACTTTATTTTATTGACTCCGTAAGGATGAAAAGCAAAGTTAACCTCGATGGGATTTGAACTCAGAATGTAGAGGGCCATAACTACATGCCACAAAACATGTGGGCCAATGCTCTACCGAATACAAGATAAACTGTATCTGTAATTCAAAGGGCCAGCCATGTCACACACTGTCATGCTGAACCTCGCTGAGAATTACGTCAACGGTACACGTGTGTGTCTATGGAATGCTCAGCCACTTACATGTTAAGTTCTATTGATCAAACAACTGAAATACTCCTCTTTGAAACTGACTGAGATCCATTATATAGTCTCATTCAGGTCTCCTCTTCTTCCTCCTTCTCCTCTTGTTGTTGTTGTCACCAACTTGGTGCACTGTGGAGTTATGTCTGCACAACCAATGGTTTAATTAGCTTCTAGTACATGTTACTTTTTGAATTGATAGTGGTGGTGGTGATGGTAGTAGTAGTAATGGTAGTGGTGGTGGTGATGGTAGTGGTGGTGGTGGTGATAGTAGTAGTAGTAGTGGTAGTAGTAGTGGTGGTGGTGGTGGTGGCAATGGTAATGGCTGTAGTAAGCAAGTCTGCTTATTACATACAGCTTTCTATTTGATACTGGTTGTTTTAGTTAAATTAAACTTCATTCGGTTGTTTGTTTGTGTATGAGGGGGAGGTTATCTAAATAAACACACACCCACAGTACTCACTACTGCATCACTGAATGTACACACACACACAAATACATACACGCATGCACACACACACACACATATATATATATATATACACATATATAAATATAGACACACACATATTTCAATATAGACACACATACACACACACACACACACACACATCTATATATATATATATATATATAGAGAGAGAGAGAGAGAGAGGTTTAGAAGAGTTGAAATCAGTGTTGCAGCATATGTACAAATTTAATATGTATATCACAATTGTTTTGATATCGATCAGCTCAGGTTACAATTGAGGTGAAGGGGCCTAATTCTTTTTTGCCATCTCATCGGATATGCGAGCTTATATGATACACACCTAACTAACATATATATGTGTTAGTTAAATCAGTTCTGTATGAATAGGACATGGTCACCTGACCTAGCATTGCCCACAACAGGACAATTCATTTAACCCATGCTAGTGTGGAAAATGGATGTAAATCGGTAATGATGATGATCATATATATATGTACATGCATATAGAACAATCTTTACGCACCTCTCTCAGGCCCTTGTTTTATTTTTATTCTGTCCATTTTTATGTTTTTGTTATTCTTTTTTTTTTAGTTGTTAGTTTGAGAAGAAGAGACAGTGGCCATGGCCTTCTTACTCCCACTCTCCGTCATAGCTTGGAGAATTAAGATATGTGCATTGGCCTAATGTGCTTAATGGCAAATTTAAATTGGCATGATTTTGTTGTTGCTTTTTTTCCACATGGGTCTGCTATTACATCTTATGTCAGCACTCATCAGTAGTGATTGTTTTCAACAGGGCACAAGGCCAATTTTATCATGGATGGGACATAGTTGTTTCAATGTAACTCATTATTCTTATTTGCAACTTAGTTAACTCACATTGTAAAGATGAATGGCAAAGTTAATTAACTCCTGCGTTTCTTTAAAGCTGGAGTTAATAATTATTATAACCAATAAGGTAAGGTCTCAAGGTAAATTGCCAAGTGTTTTTATTTATTTATTTGTCTTTTTTCTCTCTTAAAATACTCCCCCTTTGAAAAGACAAAATAAAATTTTGGAAATGTTTTTTTCAAAACTCTAAGTTGCTGAAAAAAAAAAGAAAAAAAAAAAAAGATTTCCACAACTCAAACAGTAACAGCTGTTGGATTGGTGCTGAATGGACAGCAACTAATGTTGTTTTTTTTTACTTGTTTTAAAGAAAATATCAAAACTGATATTAACTGCTTGATTGATCCTTCAGTACAAACATTTAGTCCACATACATGACAACAAGAATTCTAAACCCTTTTGATACCAAACTGCCTGAAATGATCCCTGGTTCTATGATATATAACTGTTTATTTTCAAGTGTTCATATTTATCTAAAAAACTTCTATCATAATTTTATGTAAGAAGCTTTATTCAATTATGTTCCAAGCATCAGGTAGATTATGAGAAAGTGAGTAATTTTACTAAATCTGCTCCAATTTTTTTTATTATTTTCAAAATGATTTGAAAATAATAGGCAGTGTATTTCATGAGAAATATGGTAATGAAATGTTTAATCTTCGATGGTTTAGCTTCCTTGTGTCTGCTACTTGTTTCATTCTGCTGTGTCATCAGGCAGCTATATCAATTATCATATATTTACTGGTAAAATTCTACATAACATTAATGTGCTGAATGATAGAAAGATAAAATAGGCTCCCAGCTAGGTTTGAACTACTGGAAGGCATCAGGTTTGGGGTCTGTTAACTTAGCCTTTTGAACATACTGAAATGAGAAATTAAGTTACATTTCTTTATGTTCTCAATTGGAGAGAAATGAAGCTGCCATTCTTTGTTGGTGTGAGAGAAAAGCAGAGCTTGGACAAACTGAGAGAGAAGCTGGGTTTAAGAGGAATCTGAGGGAGTGTGCAGGAGAGAACACTGCGTTGGTACGGACATATGATGCACATGGATGATGATCAATGAGTGAAGAAGTGCCAAGAAATGCCAGTGGGAAGGAATCACAGTAGTGGTAGACCAAGAAAGACCTGAGCAGAGGTGGTGAGAGCTGACCTCAAATTGCTGAGAATCAGAAGAAATGACAAAGAAATGTGGCAAGTGGAGAGATGCTGTGCTGAGAAGGAGCCATCCAACCCATGCAAGCATGGTAACCGGACATAAGAATGATGATGATGCAGCATGCCCGAATAGTTAAGAGGTTTACTTCACAAGCATGAGGTTCCAGTTTAGTTCTCATCACATGGCATCTTGGGCAGGTGTTTTTGTTTTTACAATAAAATCAGATTAACCCAAACTTTATGAGTGAAATTGGATAGACAGAAACTATTTGAAAGCTTGTCCAATGGATTATACCTGTAATTCAAAGTGCTAACCCTGTCACACTGTGTCACACTGAATCTTTATGAGATTTAAACTAAGGGTACACATGTCTGTGGAATGCTCTACCACTTACATGTTAATTGACCAAACAACAGGAACTCTGATTGTCAAAAATTCATGGAAATCCATGTATCTTGTTTTTCTCACATTTATTCTATCAACTTTCACCCCCCTTCACCTTACAAATTTATAGATTTTCATCAATGTGAAAGTTAATATTTTGAAAACTATTTTGAATCTATATTTTCCATGGGATGTTTTTTTTTTTACCAATTTATGCATTTGTATATTGTAAGAGCCTTTTTTTTCTCTTTTGTAAACTGGGAAATAGCTGTTGTCAGCCAGTAGCTTGAGACAAGTTCAGTGAGGTGATCTATCCAGTAGCACAAAACAATGACTTTAGTAAAGTGGGAACTCTCTATTGTCTTTCCTCTTCTGTGTTGTTGCTGTCCTGTAACTAACAGCAAACAGTTCCTCACTCTTGAAAAGCTTTTAATAGCCAGTTTAACATTTTTTTATCAATCCACCCACAACCACTCCGTTTCTAAGATACAAAATCACTTGTTTTAAACATTAGTTACCAACCCGGCTAAAACAACTCGTTTTGAAGGTTTCCAATTTAAATTAAAACCTCCCAACATGATTTTATATAAGAACCTTACATTAAGTTATCTTAATAATGAAATAATTAATAATTTTAGTAAATTCCTCAACATTCTTTATTAATTAATTAAAATAGAGTGTATTTCATTGGAAATGTGATGGTAAAATGGTTAAACATATTTTGACACAAGAACCTTTTTGTTAAGCCATGTTACAAATACCATTTTAATAATTTAGATAATTAATAATTTTAGTAAATTCCTCCAAATTCTTCATTAATTAATTCAAACACAGTATATTTTATTATAAATATGGTAATGAAAGGGTTAAGGAAAGGATGTCAGTCTACTACAGTATGTATCATTATAAATACTAGCATAAAAACCACCCTTCGGGTGGTTTTCTGCTAGCATGTGTAATGTGTATGTTGATATTATACGCAGGTATATATACATGTAGATATGATACATCAAATAAAATCGTAATTGACAATATATAATACATAGAAATTGAACTAAGACTGTGTTACACTGTCTTATTTAATCAGTAACGAAATCCATAATACATTAAAAAAGACGATATTATATATAAACTGCATTAGGAGAAAATTAGTGACAGAAAATTAGTATGTTTATTTAAGCGATTGCCACCAGAAGTGTTGACATTTCAGAAATTTTAAAGAAGTGAATTTTTAAATAAACAAAATATATTTAATCAACAGCCACGAAATTTAGTAGATAAATTATGTAATATTCACTCATTATTTATTCAAAGTAATCCAACTTATTTTACTAATGGGATAAAAAAATTATAAACCGTACGCAGTCCTGCACTCCTTACTTTATTATAGTTTAGATGGTACTGAAAGGGTTATGGAAAGGATGTCAGTCTATTACAATGTATCTATCAACAGTTGATCGACAAGATCCCAGAACTTATTCGCTTAATGAGTGGGATGGAGCTCGTCCAATTGGACTGAGGAAACAATGTTTCCATTGGTCTTTCCAATTGCTAATACTCTCTGTCGGACGCAAATCCAGGCAGAAGGAGCAATGTGAAATAAAATGTCTTGCTCAAGGACATAACACATCACCTGGTCTGGGAATCAAAACCACAACCTCACAATTGCGAATCCAATTCTCTAACCACTCAGCCGTGCACCTCCACACTACAGTGAATATCATGATAAATATGGTAATGACAGGGTTAAGGAAGGGATGTCACTACAATGTATATCATGATAAATATGGTAATGACAGGGTTAAGGAAGGGATGTCAGTTTACTACAGATATTATTTCTAGATGATATGGTACTTATTATCTTTAGCTTGTTGAACTGAATCAATGTAGAATTAAAGTGTTCTGTCCAGAAACTCAATGAAATACTTGCAGTAGGTTGGAACTTATGAACTCTGTGCAGGTATTCCAATTCCTTTTGGACTCGGCCATCTCTCCATAACAACTGACAGTAACCAAATTATTAGTTTTGTAGTGTATATTGTTCAATGAGAAATACATTTATTGTGTCTCTTTATTCAACAGAATTGCATGGCACCCTGAATATGGTCAGTATATGCTGGAAGGAACTCCTGGAAGTCCCTTTGGATGTCTGATGGCTCACTTAAATTTAGTTGAGGCAAACATGAAGCTAAGGTAAAGCATTCATTTTTTTAAATATTCTAAATCAATTGATTTTTCTTTTTCTATTATTTTGAATGTCAGACAACATGCTTTGCAGCATATAGTTACGTCCCTTTACATTCTGAGTTCAAAATCCCGACACGGTTAGCTTTGCCTTTCATCGCTACAGGGTTGATAAAATAAAATACCAGTAATGTGCTGGAGTCAATTTAATCGACTTTACCCTCCCCCCAAATTGTTGGCCTTGTGCCTAAATCAGTAACCATTATTTTGAATGCATTCAACATTTTTCTTTCCTTCTGTTTTTCATCCTTCCTTTCTACATATTTTTTCCTTTCCTTCCTTTTTTCTTCTAATTCTTTGATTTATTGAAATATACCCAAATTTATAAGAGAGTAAATGTGTACTCTTGGGTCATGAATAATTCACTCCCTACTATTAATTTTTCAGATTTTTTCCACTCCCCCTTGCTTATTCCTAACCCCCTCCCGCTTATTGAATTTTGCTAATCCATCTCTGCCTAAAATTTTTCTTAAGACATTAAAAAACATTATACATGAAAAAAAAACAGAATATTACAAGAAATCTCGTACGTTATAAAATAAATAGGATGGGTTGGAGTCTCAATATATAATCTAAATGACGATTTCTGATTTAAAAACAAATCAACGGAGACAATCTAGAAAAATTACCGATTCCTCCCTTTGTTTATTCCGGATACAACCGGTTTAAATGCTAAAGGGTTAAATTAACATTTTTATAATTACCTGGAAATCATTTATGAAAATGTACTGATCATAGTGAAGGATGGAATTGTATTGAAAGTGTGTTGGAAAAGGTGATTGTTAATGGTTGCCTCCACCAGTTTTTGAGATGTTGGAAATGAGAGGGCTTGTCTTTCTTAGGGATGGGGTATACGATAGCATGTTTCCAGAGAAAGAGAGAGTGAGATTGATGGATATAAAGAGTGGGGGAAGCACTGGGGCATTGTTTAATGGAAAGGACATTCTCAAGGAGTAGTGACTTTTTTGGTTTGAAGTGACTGGGCATGCTTTAACACTTGGTGTCTATGTGTACATGGTAGGGAGTTTAGCAGAATGGAGCATGATAGTTTTGAAAGAGATTTAACAAGTGTGAGCAATGGGGAGTTGGATGTAAAGTATTCTTGGGTCCCATATAATAGAGGGGGGGGGGGTCGGTAATTTTTCTAGGTTGTTTCTCTTGATTATTTTAAAAACCAGAATTAGTCGTTTAGTTTACATATTGAGACTCCAGCCTATCCTATTTATTTTATAACATATGAGATTTCTAGTAATGTTCTTTTTTGTCATGTACAATGTTTTTTAATTGTCACAGGCATGCTACAACTTAAAATAAAATTTTGTTGGAGATAGATTAGCAAAACTTAATAAGTGGGGTGGGTGGGTAGAATAAGAGCAGGGGAGTGGTGGAAAAATTAATAAGGGGGGTGGATTATTTGAGACCCGAGAGTAGGCAACAAATATGGAGTGTTTATCAGCAAGAGGAACTGTTGAAGCAGATGGTAGGAAGTTCCACAAACTTAATTTCAGTAACCCACTTAACTGTCTCTTATTGTTCAGGGATGAAACACGTGTACTTGCAGAGATAGTTAATATGGAGCTCCAAGCAGTCAGCTGATTTGAAGTGCTATGGGAAGTAAAAGGATGGATGTTGTGTATTGTGTTGTGGTGGATAGCTAAGATCAGGCAGTTATTGTTACTGGATGACCTAATAAGGATGCTTTGTAGATGCTAGATGTGGAGATGAGCTGCAGTATTTAGAGTGGTTGTATGTTGATCAGGGATGCATGGAGGAAATGAAAGTAATTGTTGTAAAGGTTGGTTTCTTCACTGATGGTCATGACAAAAAGCACCCTGTCCACACTGTAAGATGGTTGTGTAGGTGTCACAACAAAAAGCATCCAGTCCCTGTTGTAAGGCGGTCAGGTGTGTGTCACAACGAAAAGCATCCAGTCGACATTGTAAGGTGGTCGTCTGCCTGGCTATATTTTTCAAAATTTCAAACAACTGATCTTATAGGAGCTATCTCCCTTGCTTCTTTGTAAAAAGATACCACCTCACTGCCTCCCAAGACAGAATTATTGTCTACTAATTGCTCAATGTTTATTAACTCGCCATATTATGTTTCTGAGAACCTACCATGTTTATATATATATACAGGGCATCCAGCTGTAGAAATCAAGCCAGAATCAGTTCCTGTCCCACCCTTGCAAGCAGGGAAAAGCGGACGTAAAATGATGATGATGAATGATGATGATACACACACGCACATATCATCATCATCATCATCATCATCATCATTGTTTAACGGTCATGCAGAACTGTTTCTGTGGTCACGTTGGTGACACAACAAAAATCACCCAGCCCACACTGTAAAATATAGTTTGTGTATAACAGATAACAAAATAAAATAAAAGATTTTTGTTACAAAAAATAAAATAAAAATAAAAATGATAATCTGCTGCTCAAAGATTTCCGTAGACATTTGAGGGAATTGTTCTTGATTATTGCCAGTGTGAGAACACACTTTCAAAAAATGTCACCACCTTTGTTCTAAATTGTCCAAATATTTTGCTCAATTAATCTTATTGTAGTTATGTCATTTGATTATTTTGAAATTTCAAAAATCCCTAGGAGTTTTTATCTAATAATTACATGGGTAATCTCAGTTGATCGAAGTTCTTCAACTCACTTTTGTTACATATGTGAGGTCCTACAGTGTTTGTATTTAGTCTGTAAAATGGTCCTCTGAGATATTTGTGTATATGTATATATGTGTATATATATATATATATATATATATATATATCATCATCATTATCATTGTTTAACGTCTATCTTCCACGCTAGCATGGGTTTAGACGGGAATTGTCCTACTTGAGGCAAGATTGGTCGAGTGACCGTGTCTCGCTCGTATAGGACTGTGTGGCAGGTTTTCTATGGCTGGATGCCCTTCCTAACACCAACCACGTTTACAGTGTGGACTGGGAGGTTTTTACCGTGTTACCTACACGGCCACATTACAGCGTGGACTGTGTGTTTTTTTTTTTTGTGACACCTACATGACCTCGATCTCATTTATTTTAGACTGGATGTTGGGGTACCAATATAACTTTACGGAAAAAGGATGGCGTTGGTGGGAGTGTGTGTGTGTGTGTGGGGGGGGTATATATTTGGTTAAGAGGTGCCTACTGACTCTAGGTTTCGCTTTGTACATAGGCAAGGCGGGTCTTCTGTATTACTGCGTAACGCCAAAGATCTCGGTCCAGTGACATTATCTTAGAGAGGTGCAAGTGTGTAAGGTCGGAATTTATCAAATCGTCCCAGGTTTTTCTGAGTCTACCTACTCCGTAATTTCCATCAATTTTGATCGCCCTGCATGTTTTTATACAACTGTCGTCTTTCATGCACATCACGTGACCATACCAACGTAGTCTTCTCTCAAGTAAATAGCATCTGATCCCTCTTATTCCTAATTTCTCACTTAGTTCATTTATGCTTTGCCATTCGCGTATATTACTATTACACATCCAATGGAGCATGGATGCTTCGTTCCTCTCCAGTCTGCGTATATCCTCTGCACGCAAAGCCCATGTCTCACTACCATGTAACATGCTGTTTATATGCAGGCATCATACAGTCTGCCTTTCATTTTTAGAGAGAAACCTTTAGTGGCCAATAGTGGTATAAATTCTCTGAACTTTTCCCATCTGACTCTGGCTACTGTACTTTCAGAGCACCCTCCACCACTTCTTATTTTGTCACCCAGGTAACGGAAGGAGTCCACTATTTCTATAGAACCATCTAGACAATAGAAGGAGTTAGTATCCTGTGGACGCTTGCTACTTATTGCACCTGAGCATTGGCCACATATAAAATCTACGTTCTTAGATAGCTTACCTGTGATTCCACTACATCTTTTATGCACCCATACTTTGCATTTGGGACATAATATGGAATTTCTATCTACTCCTTTCCTACACACTGAGCATGGCCATTTCCCAGAGGGTACCTGTGCCCTATTTTCCTTTCTACATACTAGAACTTTAGTCTTATACATGTTAACTTTAAGGCCTTTTGATTCTAGGCCATGCTTCCATGTTTGGAATTTCTTCTCTAGTTCAGCCATCGATTCAGCTATGAGGGTTAGATCATCTGCGTATAGGAGTTCCCATGGACAGCCGGTCTTGAACTCCTCTGTTATAGCCTAAAGGGCAATAATAAATAGGAGGGGCTAAGGACAGAGCCTTGATGAACACCAATTTTTACGCTAAATTCTTCACTATATTCATTGTTAATTCTAACCTTGCTGACTGTTTTTATACATGGCTTGTATAGCTCTCACAAGCCATTCATCAACACCTAGTTTTCTAAGAGCCCACCAGATAATGGAGCGGGACTCTGTCAAAGGCTTTCTCCAAGTCAACAAAAGCTAAGTATAGGGGTTTACTTTTATCTAGGTACTTCTCCTGTAGTTGTCGTACAAGGAAAAGAGCGTCCGTGGTACTTTTACCTGACACAAACCCAAACTGAATTTCATCTAGATCAATTCACTCTCTGATTAGTTGCGCTATAACTCTTTCTGTGACCTTCATGATCTGGTCAACTAATTTAATGCCTCTATAGTTTCCCCTATCTAGGGCATCTCCTTTACCCGTGTAGCAGTTAATGATGATGCTGCTACACCAGTCATTTGGTATGACCCCATTCTGTATGACTTGGTTTACTATATGGGTAACCATAGTGTGTCCCACCATTCCAGATGCTTTCAGCATTTCAGGAACTATCTCCGAAGGCCTAGCTGCATTGCCTGTCTTCATATCTTTGATTGCCTTACTTATTATACTACCTTTAACTTGCCCTGCTGGTCCCTCTATTGGATTGATTTGGGGCAGACTATCTTTTTCCCATTTATTCTCCTCATTTAGAAGTCTCCCGTAGTGACACTTCCAAGCTACCTTCTTATCAGCGTCAGTGATGGCAAGTACACCATCATCATTAAGGACACACTTCTCCCCGACAATATCACGGTTTTCCTTGACACATTGCCTAGCAATCCTGAACACCTCACGTTTTGGGTCCTCGTGTTGTAGAACATTCTTGAACTTTTTTTCCTCTGCTTCCCTTCTTGCGAAGTACACTTGTCTCCTAGCTTCCCTCCTGGCCACTTGATAGTCTTCTCTACTTCCCCCATCCCGCCATACTTTCCAAACCTGCTTTTTAACCTTGATTGACTCCTCCACCTTACTGTTCCATCACCAAGTTACTCTCCTCCTGCCTATAGGTCTGCTCCAGCCACAGATTTCATCTGTTGCCTTCAGCAGGTTAACTTTCAGGAAAGCCCACTGTTCCTCTATATTATACGTCTCTAATTGCTGTTCCTTACTGTCAAAAGCATCAAGTAATATGCTTTTAAATTTGTTACTGGCTGTGGGGTCCTTTAACTTCCATATTCTTCTTCTCAGGGTAGTCCCTCTCTGTTGTCGAGTATGTCTAGTCCTGACTATGAGGTCACTAACTATGAGGCCATGTTGGGAGGTGCATTCTTCATGGGGGAGGGATTTAGTATTTACGACAGACACTATCACATCTTCTGGTAAGGATATAATCTATCTGACTGGCGTGTTCCCCTGATCTATAGGTGATCAAGTGATTGTCTCATTTTTTGAAGTTTGTGTTACAGATAGTTAGGTTATTAGCGTCACAGAATTCCAGGATTCTGAAGCTTTCCTCATTTCTAGTACCAAACCCATAACCTCCATGGACTCCGTCATAGCCGTCACAATGTTGTCCAACATGACCATTTAGGTCACCAGCAATAATTATGTAGTCACTGTCGGTTATTTGGGAGGTAGTGAGCATTAGCGACTCGTAAAATCTGTCTTCTATAATGACAGGTAGTCCAGATTGGGGTGCATAAGCAGATAACAATAGTTCTGTTTAGGGCTAGTCTTATTTTAATTATTCAGTCGTTCACTCTATTTACAGCAATTACCTTATCTACTCATTTTTCTGCTAACATGATTCCTACTCCACCCAGCCCATTATCATTTCCCATCCAGAAAAGTTTATAGCATCGTTTTTTACCCCCAATGAATCTAGCAGACCCACCCCTCCATCTAGTCTCTTGAACACAACAAATATCAACTTCCTTACGTTCAAGCATCTCTACAACCTCATTTGAGCGACATTTTAAGGTGCCTACAGTCATGGTACC
Organism: Eledone cirrhosa; assembly: GCA_964016885.1. Classification (NCBI taxonomy): domain Eukaryota; kingdom Metazoa; phylum Mollusca; class Cephalopoda; order Octopoda; family Eledonidae; genus Eledone; species Eledone cirrhosa. The sequence continues at coordinate 304,192,862 of OZ024740.1, forward strand.
AACTCTGAAGTTTTGGATTTCGTTGGGTGGATGGAAGGGATGGGTTGGAGGCGTAAGGAGGGGGGATGGGGTTATGTTAGCCATCCGTGTCTGAAATGAAGAGGAGTCCTTGCATTCTCATCTGGCAACAGGAGGTGAATTTATCTTTATCTTTGACATTGACATTGACATTGAGTGTTCACATTCTTCAGACTCTCCAAATCCCGTATTCCATCTAGCATATCGACAAAGGAGTGATAGCCGAGGCAGTGGTTTTGTGAAAGAGATTCGGAAGAGAAACATATTATAAGCCACTGAATTATGATTGGACCAAATAGTAATGGTGGGGTGGGGGGGAGGGAAATGGGAAGGTTAATGAGCAGATTAATTTTTCTGAGGGTCCTACAGATTCGACCATAATTATGAGAAGTTAAACGAGAAGTTTAATATAAATACCGATAGGTAATTGGACCAGGGATGTTGGAAAGACAAGAAAATGAAGTGAAAATACATTACATTTCTCAGCACAACAATTCGGCAACAGTAAGGATTCGACCGATTTTGAGTTCATCAACTCACGACAGATTTATTTTATATTTGCTGAGAGAGAGGGCGGGGAAGAGAAAACTTGTAAGTATATAAACGATGTATGGGGGAGACAGAGGGATATATATATTCTCTGTACTATACATGCACCTTTGATGAGTTGTAGTGCACTTGAGCACTGTACACAATAATTTCATTATTATATATATATATATGTGTATGTATATATATATATGTATATGTATAGAGAGAGAGAAACAAACAGTAAGTCACAGAATATCTATTTGTGGTTTCATTAAGTAAAATGTCTATTTTTGTATTTACAGGCGTGAGAATATTCGCAAATTATTGAAGGACGGAGAAAGTATAGCTTGTATAACTGCTTTCCCCAGGTAAGGTATGCATCAAAGCTGCAATCATTTTGATTTGTTGGATTTATTTATTTATGCTTTGGTCTGGTGTTGCTGTGTTTGTTGCTTTCTTAGAACATTGTGATTTTGTAAGTAGCTACTTGGATGTACTCTCAGGTCTCAAATAATAAGGGGAGGTTGGAATAAGCAGGGTGGAGGGGATCGATAATTTTGTTACCCTTGATTTTTTTTTTAAAAACTAGAATTAGTTATTTAGTTTACATATTGAGATCCCAACCCATTCTATTTATTTTATAACGTATGGGATTTCTAGTAATGAACTTTTTTTGTGATGTATGTTTTTTAATGTCTAAAGAAAAGTTAACTGTCGCAGGAATGCTACCACTTAAAATAAAATTTTGCCAGAGGGTCTGTTGGAATAAGAGCAGGGGGTGGTGTGGAAAAAATCTAAAAAATTAATAAATGGGGGGGGGGGGAGATTATTTGAGACCCTAGAGTACACTATATGCAAATACACCAACAGTGCTTCTTGCTTTATACTTTCAGCTTAGGGATTATAGGCTCATATATATGGCATTTATTTAATCTAGTGTAACATAGCATAATCTAGTGGATTAGCACATAGCTATAGTGGACAGTTAAGACTATCTTGTTGTAGTGGTCAGTTGTAGTGGACACAGGAAGAAGCATCAGAAATATCACCTTTACTTATATAGGAACAATGTTTTAAACTGCTTGCATGCCTTTTTCGTCTGTGTATATGTATGCATTTGCATGTGCATGCTTTTGTGTTTGCATGTGCATTCATGACTGCCTGCTTCTAACACTGCCTATGCATGCCTGAGAACATGTCGTTATTCCTGACGTTTTGTGATGTTAGATGGGTGTGGCATGTGACACTTGTGTGTCACCAGCTGATGATACTGGTTCACCAAAAGTATTGTACCAGTTCACTGAATGATAAAGTTGTTGTACAGTAGAAATTGGTAGAGATAGGCTGTAGGTTGCCAGGGTTAGTGACCTAATGAACTATTTATACATAACTAAATATGGTAGGCTTTTGTTGTCTTTATGTACAGGGGAAATGGACTATTGAAGGCGGTGAATTGGCAGAGTTGTACAAATGCTGGAGCAAATGATTTGCGATATACATTTTGGTTTTCTTCTCTCTGAGTTCACATCCCACTGAGGTCAACTTTTCCTTTCATCCTTTCAAGGTTGATAAATAAAGTACCCAAGTAGTACTGGGGTCAATTCTTCCTTTATATCTCTATTACTTCCTCTCTATTATTCACTCTGTCTTATTCTGTGGAAGAAATTTGCTGTGTTCTGACTTGAAGAGGGTTGGGCTCCATCTGGTTAAAATGCTCAGACCATATCACATATATTGATGGTGGCTCTACAGCCCATCAGGTGTTAAGGGCCTATGGCATCAAAAATTATTTATAGTTAGGATATGATGAGGTTGAATGATGTTTAACCCTTTAGCATTTAAACTGGCCGTATCCAGCCAAAATTCTCTCACCTCTTTCTGTTCAAACCGGCAACAACCAGCTACTCATACTTATCTTACGGTATTGTTCTCAAAATAAATAATATAAAAATCTCATAAATTCGATATTATGTGAGATAATTATGTAAGATAAAACCTTTACCTTTACAATAGTAAATATAGAGTAATGTAAATGCTAAAGGGTTAATCTGATTATTTCCTTCAAATTTCTCTAAACATAGAAAACCTACTCTCTTCCTAATCTCTCAGTTGTTCAGTTTCGAAAATTCACATTATTAGAACTTTGATGTTCTCTTTTATTCTATAACATTTATCTATGAACCACTAGGTAAGTGTTAGCTATTTCTACAATAAAAAGCTCCACTTAACATCCAGCTGCAGATGTTGAAGATGAATATGTGACTAAATTATATATAAAACCTGTTAAACTGCTCAACCAAAAAGCACGAGTCATGTGTATTTTACAACTAGATGAACTGAGAGCCAAAATGTTGGAGGTTGTTGATACACTCTGTCGTTCCAATTGCTGTTAAACTGTGAAAATGAAATAAACCTAGGAAAAACTTTCTTCTTCGCCTTTATCATTAATAACCTTGTGGCTCTATAACAATTGTATCCAGAACTAGATATACAAGCATAAAGATAGTGTAAAACTATCACAATGGCACAGTGTCTGTGAGGATATGTATGACATAACTTATAGCAATTATGTTGAGCCTTTGAACAAGGTATGTAACTCTGCTTGTTCCAATTTGACTGACTGAACAGAACACAAGCTTCACTCCCCATTTCACAGCTAAAAACAAATAAATTAATCTACCCATGTAAGTATAGTATAATGAATATTATAATAGATGAATAAAATATCAATATTAAACTTTTGTCTTGTTTTAGCTCTAAGTAGAGAATTTGTTTAAAATAGTTATGATTATTATAATTTCAACCAGGAGTTGCGACCAGTAGATAGTATCAACAATGGAAAGACCAATGGAAACATTGTTTCCTTGGTCTGATTTGACGAGTTCCACTCTACGTAATAAACAAATGAGGTCTGGGACCTTGTCAATCGATCAATCATAATAATGTAAGGGTAGCCTATTGTCTCTGGAGACAATACTTTGAATTAGGAATGGTGTTACACTACTGATTCTAAACATAAAGATTAATGAAGTTCAGTGGTTATCTAGGGATATTGAGATTAAAGCCTAAAGTTAACATTTATGAAAAAGGAAATCGTCGTCATCACCACAATCATCATCATCAGCTTTTATAATTTGCATGTGAAATGTGGTTTACAATACAACAGCCATCATGTCTCTATCTGAAATACTGTGATAGTACACCATGTGTTCACTCTCTTAACACATTGATGCTGTTTCCAGCTGCACTGTAATAGGTTTTACTGTGTTTTATATTTCTTTAATTACTGACTACTCTTCCTAATGTCAACTGCTGTGAAATATATGTCTGACCACTGTCATGACCAGTGGAATATATATTTCTGCTGTCCATTGGAAGACTTGTATATTATATTGTCAAGTCAAATATCTAAGTAATGTCTTTTTTCTTGTTCTTTAGATTTAACTGATAAATCAATGGAAAATGGAATTGCTTGGCAAACATTAAACTAATCTTTATGAAAATTGGGATTAGTATTTCTTAGTAATTTAGACTAAAAGACGGTATTTCAGATTGAAATTATCCTTATTTCAGTCTTGAAGATGAGTGTATGACTGTGGACTTGATGTTTTTTGTTTGTCAATTTTATTTCTGATCCTCATATTTTTAGAATTGGTTGCCCTAATTTCACTTATCCATCTTACAAACCAAATCCCACACCTTCAGGGAGCTCCAGTTCTCTCTTCTTTCCTGATGAAGCTATCCATTCAAGCCATCCTCGATTCAGGTAAGTTATTTACTATAAGAAATATTTGAGTGAGTGTGTGTGTTAGTAATAACAAAGCTAAACTTGGATACTGTGATACTAACAAGCACAAAGACTTCCCTGTGACCATACAGTGGCTAAATTGATGAATAATGTATTGAAGCATTGTGATTGTATAATGGTACTATTAGTTGTTGTCCTATAACAACTGAGCCCATATCTTGTTTAACCAGCTTCGTTTTACCAATGATGCCATACCAGAAGTATCATGGGAATTTTATATCAGAGTCACTCCAGGTAGAGCCACTACTTCTCCAAATCGAGAGATCACAGCTCTGATATTATGGGCTTGTGGTTAGAATGTCTCAAGAAAGAATTGCTGGACAGATTTTATGGGCAAAACCAACCAGCAGGAGACCCAGGGGTAGACCCCAAGCAAGATGGTTGGATAACATCCATGAGCTTGGCTGGTCTCGCTTGGGGATCCAGCAGGATCAGTTGGAGATGGTTGCTTATGACAGGATCTGCTGGAAAGAGTGTTTGAGGACTCTGCCCTTGCGACCCTTCCAGGAATAAATGGGCAAAGAAGAAGAGAATCATAGACATACAGCATCATATAGATGAGCATTGATGAAATTATCCATGGTCCCTGACCCTCAGCAATGAGGGTGAGAAGAGACCAGATCAGCATATCAATATATAATGTACCAGGCAATTGTTATCATTATCTTAACTTTAATCTTCAGTTTTTTTCCATACTGGTATGAGTCAGAGAGGTCTATTGTACAACATATCACTTGTTATCTTGATATTTTGTCTTTGAGGCCGAGTATCCTCATGTCTGACCTCACCACTTCCTTTCCTGTTTTCCTTTGTCAATGTAGACACTGTATGGTTTTTCAGCCTGCTAGAAATAACAGAAAAATTTCTCTCAAATCCCACCCCATGATTAAAAAAAAAAATACATTGGATAAAATAACCATACATATCTGGAAAAAAAAAAAAAAAAAAAAAAAAAAAAATCCATATGGTCATGCCTTGAATGAAATTTTATCCTAAGTCTGTTCAAGCAAAGTTGACCTACAGCTAGACAACAACTGTCATCATACAGCACTATTTCACCCATCACTCATCAGCCATTTACATGGCATGTCTGTACAAGTGTATTTATTTCTCCTACATATATTAGCTGATGATTTTTAATGTCCAGTGCATTGTGTTCACCTTTCATGAATATGAATTGTGTGCAGTATTGCATGTATACAGCTAATAATATAGAGAATGTTATTTTTAATATTTTGTGTTGTTCTCATTTAGCCACAGATTAGCCTTCATTAACTCTTTTGACACTAATTCACCCAAAGCCAGCTCTAGTTCTATGAAACAAAGCCACTCATTTTTAAAGGGTTCCTATTTAAATTTTCCTACACAATTTTATGTAAGAGTTATATGTTAATTTTACTATCTTAGTAATGAAATTTCTCATTAATTAATTGAAATAGAGCGTATATCATTATAGATAATATCATGAAAGAGTTAAGCAGGTCTATAATCAAAAGTATTCCTATCTGACTATGTCCAATGTCTCCTTTTTTTAATATGGTAGATTAGAGTATAATTTGAGGGAATTTGATTGCTATTTATAGCAGATCAATTATCTTCATAGACGCTCCTCATATTTGCTATAATTTGTGGCCAAGAGATTAGTGATCCAAGCAGAGCTGGTAAGGGATGTTGTGGGTTATTTAATCAGTGTTGACTAATTTCTATATTTTAGCTGAATGTTTCATTGTTATTAGTGTTATGTCTACTGTTATATATCTATGTATGATATATTGGTTATGGAGGCATTGTATATCTATGTATTACATATCAGTTGTACAGCTATTCTATGCAATATCTATATATCTATGTACTATATGTAAGTTATAGAGCTATTCTATGCAATATCTATACATCTATGTACTATATGTAAGTTATAGAGCTATTCTATGTAATATCTATCTATATATCTATGTATGCTATGTCAGTTATGGAGGTCTTCTATGTAATATTTATATATCTATGTACTATATCTAAATTATAGAGCTGTTCTATACAGTCTCTAGATATCTATCTATGTACTATATGTAAGTTATGAAGGTGTATGTGTTGTCTAGACTTTAGTCTTTGGTATGTGTAGGGTATGGGTTATTAAGCAATATTTTTTTGAATCAGTTATGTGGATGTTAAAAATAAATTGCCACTGTATTCTGATGGTGGATAAATGTAGAATTATCAATGTAACCGTGGATATGGGTGGTACTTATAATATTGTGGAAGACAAGTCTAACTTGTGTATTTTCATGGTGCATTAGTTTTAAACCAGTAATATGATAATGGGTGGATAGGTGTAACAGCTATAATATGATGGAAGGCAGGTCTAACACATGTATTGTGATGGTGGGGGTAGGAGTGTCACCTGTACTCTGATGGTCAGTAGAAGTAGAACTGAGATGATGTCTGTGCTGTTGTCTATACAGTATCCAGTATTTTTCCTAACTGCCCTAGTTTATTCTCTGTGTCCGTCATCTTTCTATGTTGATTCTTTTATTAAGGACCCTCACCAAAAATGTTGTAATGAGGAGAAAAGAAAAAGTTGCTATTAATATTCCTAGTAAGTATATCTGTTTATTTTGCATATATAATTAGTATATAACTCATTAACATTGTCTTCAATATGGTTGTAGAGCAGGTATTCCTGAGTGTATGGGACTTCACTTGAGCCAGCCATTCACTAGATTATTTAATTAGTCTTACATCTCTTACACCTGATTCCTATGGTTACTTAACATGTAAGTGATACTCTGTAATGTCCACTACAGTTTTCTCTGGCTTTATCTCTTTCATTGGTAATCTTCTCATAGTTCAGAATTACTAATTTTCAACTAAATAATATATAACATTATAATCACTGATTTGAGACAGAAGCAAACAACAGACTCACTGCCAACAACATTGCTTGTCAATTACATTATAGAGTGCCTGCCATTCCATCTCTTTCAAATTAGATAACGTATTTATCAAATTAGATAATGTATTTATCAAATTAGACATTGTATTTATGAAATTAGATATTGTATTTATCAAATTAGATATTGTATTTATCAAATTAGATAATGTATTTATCAAATTAGATATTGTATTTATCAAATTAGATAATGTATTTATCAAATTAGATATTGTATTTATCAAATTAGATAATGTATTTATCAAATTAGATATTGTATTTATCAAATTAGATAATGTATTTATCAAATTAGATATTGTATTTATCAAATTTCTGCTATTTTATCTCCATAAGATCATTTAGTACTAGTTGGATAAGATATTGTATTAATGTGTAACACATTCAATGTTTGCAACAAGAAATAATATTATGAATCAAGTTATAAATTAACTAAAAAATGTTATTGCAAATGATATTATTAGAGATTATAAGCACTGCGGCATCAGTAATGTTATTTCTCTAGATAAGTTGAGCAAAGCTTTCAACTATGTTTGTCATACTGTTCATGTTTTTGGCAGGGTTTTTCTGGTTGGTTGCCCTTCCTATCACCAACCCCTTTACAATGTGGATTGGGTGCATTATTCATGCCACCAGCACTTGAGAGGTTGTCTTACTGGACTCAAGTCCTGTGTTAGTTTTTTATTTGGAGTGTCTACTCTCCTAGGCAGTTTGCCTTCACCACAGCTTATTATGCTGCATGTTTTATCAACTCTGGTGTACCTTGAGATGCAGTTATATCATCTGTGTTTTTACTTTCTGTATATTAACAAGCTACTTACTGTCACTTCTAACAACACACTCTTGTATGCGGACGATGCCATCCTTCACTCCTCATTAACCCTTTTTGATACCAACCTGCCCCGACCATCCACAAGTTCTATGATACAACCACTCATTTTAAAGGTTTCCTATTTAAATTAAACTCATCCAACATCACTTGATATAAGAACCTTTTGTTAAATTATGTTACAAATATTATTGTAATAATGAAATAATTGATAATTTTAGTAAATCCCTTCAAATTGTTCATTGAAGATTTCAAATACTGTGTATTTCTTGAGAAATATGGTAATGAAAGGATTAATTTTCTACACAGGCATCATCCACATACAACCTAGACACCTCATGATAGACTTGCACAGTGCACAGACACAATCACCACTACACACATCAAGGAAACAATCTTGTAATGCTAAATTCTTGCTACATGAACAGCAAATAGGCAAAAGCTGTGAAGCCCACTATAAATGATAGGCCTCACTTCACAAGATTGATTAAACTGTATCCCCAAAACTAGTCTTCTTCCTCAGAGCCAGAAAATATTTCAGTCTTGAATAATTGCTGACCTTCTACTAAACAGAAAGCAACTGATACTAAACAAACTAGTCAGGGACTGTTAGGTAGTGATGCTACATGTAAACAACTGATACTAAACAAACTACTCAGGGACTGTTAGGTAGTGATGCTACATGTAAACAACTGATACTAAACAAACTACTCAGGGACTGTTAGGTAGTTGTGCTACATGTAAACAACTGATACTAAACAAACTACTCAGGGACTGTTAGGTAGTGATGCTACATGTAAACAACTGATACTAAACAAACTACTCAGGGACTGTTAGGTAGTGATGCTACATGTAAACAACTGATACTAAACAAACTACTCAGGTACTGTTAGGTAGAGATGCTACATGTAAACAACTGATACTAAACAAACTACTCAGGTACTGTTAGGTAGAGATGCTACATGTAAACAACTGATACTAAACAAACTACTCAGGGACTGTTAGGTAGTGATGCTACATGTAAACAACTGATACTAAACAAACTACTCAGGGACTGTTAGGTAGTGATGCTACATGTAAACAACTGATACTAAACAAACTACTCAGGTACTGTTAGGTAGAGATGCTACATGTAAACAACTGATACTAGTCAGGTACTGTTAGGTAGAGATGCTACATGAAACCATGAAAGTGTTAGGTAGTTGTGCTACATGTGAATGACTGATACTAGACATACTAGTCAGGTACTGTTAGGTAGAGATGCTACATGAAACCATGAAAGTGTTAAGTAGTGGTGCTACATGTGAATGACTGATACTAGACAAACTAGTCAGGTACTGTGAGGTAGAGATGCTACATGAAACCATGAAAGTGTTGGGTAGTAATGCTACATGAAAGTAACTGATACTAGACAAACTAGTCAGGAACTATTAGATAGTCCTGCAACATGAAAGTAACTGATACTAGATAAACTAGTCAGGGACTGTGAGGTAGTGGTGCCACATGAAAACAACTAATACTAAGCAAACTAGTCAGGTGTTGTTAGGTAGTGGTGCTACATGTAAACAACTGATACTAAGCAAACTAGTCAGGTGTTGTTAGGTAGTGGTGCTACATGTAAACAACTGATACTAAGCAAACTAGTCAGGTGTTGTTAGGTAGTGGTGCTACATGTAAACAACTGATACTAGACAAACTAGTCAGGTACTGTGGGGTAGAACTGCTACTTCCAATAATATCTCAAGAAAATGTCAACTGATCAACCTTAACAGTATGTGAAGGCTTGTAAATGTCAGGGACCTTGCTCCTCTTCACCAATTAAGTAAGTTATAACAAAATTGTGGTCTATAAAGAGTTAAACAATAAATATGAAAACATTACTGCCTCATCTAGGAATATGCTATATTGTTTCAATTCACTATGTTGAAATTTGGGTTAGAATTTTGGTTGTATTGTTTAATCTTTTCGTAACCACATTTCTAATGAAATACTCTATTTCAATTAGTTAATCAAGAATTTTGAGGGATTTACTAAAATTATTAATTATTTCATTACTAAAATAGTAACTTAATGTAAGGTTCTTATATAAAATTATGTTGGAAGATTTTAATTTAAATCAGAAACCTTTAAAATGGGTGGTTTTATTTCATAGACCCAGAGCTGGTTTTGGCTGGGTTGGTAACAAAAGGGTTATTGTCACCAATTCATTAGATAATGGGTATCTCAAATTGGCCATGAATAGTATTGAGTATATCTCTACTAAGTATCACATTGAAGGATGGTTCCATTTATGTGGGGACACATTAATGTAGCCAAATGAATTTCTTAATATAAAACAATATTTATCTGTTCACATAAATATTTCATTAGTAAAGTAAAAACTGGTTTTTCAAACATCAAGGAATTCACAGCTATCACTTGTTTCCTTCAGTTTTGAAATTGATGTTTGACTGTTTCATATATGAATGTACCCTAAATCTATCTTCAAGTAGGAAAGTATTCCTAAAACAAAACACACTTTCAAACATTCATCTACCATTTACAATTTGAATAAAACTCAAAAAACACAGCAATGTAATTTGACAAGAGAATTTTTTTCGGAGAAGAACAGAATGGAATCACTCATTCTGAGAAGATTCTGATTATTTTATTAACTGCAACAGAAAATAGCCAACAAGAGAGCCTTTATTCACCCTGCTAGAAATAACAGCCAAATCTTCTTTAAATCACAATCTTTCATCTTAAAAAGGACACATTGGACAATGTATTGCTAGATATAAAAAAATATGGTGTGATCACATCTGGTACATCTTTGAAGATATCTCTGTTCAATTAAGGCTTACCTGGTAGTAAGCAGTAATTACTGCAAGATTTGAAAAAGCATCCAGTAATATTGTCCTAACTTAAAGCAAGTGTTAATTTGAAGAACTCCCCTGCTTACTACATAAAAGAACAACAATAAGTTCATAAGAAGTGATTTACTATAATTACTAAACTCTTTCAGAAACTTTAAACAGTAGGTTGGCTCTGTTATCATTACAAACTCCCCCAATAACTTGCTGTTCTTCTTCACCCACTTATTTCTGAGAGGACTGTGGGGGCAAAGTCCTCAAACACTTATTCCAGCAGGTCGTATCAGAAGCAACTGTCTCCAACTGATCCGGCTGGATCCCCAAGCGAGAACAGCTGAGCTCATGGATGTTATCCAACCATCTTGCTTCAGGTCCACCCCTGGATCTCCTGCCAGTTGGTTTTGCACATTAAATCTGTCCAGCGATTCTTTCTTGAGACATTCTACATTACTTGATATGTTTTTGCCCTTTATATATTTGTATTGTATTGTGTTTTTTTTTCTTTGTCTGGTTTCAGTTTTTAAAGATAAGAATACCAAGTCTCCATTCTTGGAAGATTTATCTGTATATGGAGACAGTGGTGAGGGACAAAAAGCAGCCAAGCCTGACCATATATATATGGATGCTATGGGTTTTGGAATGGGCTGCTGCTGTTTACAACTCACATTCCAGGCATGTAATATTGGGGAAGCTCGACTTCTCTATGATCATCTGGCACCTATCTGTCCAATTATGGTAAGAACTATTTATATATTATGTATATATATATATTATGTGTATATATATATTATCATCATCATCATCAACGTTTAACGTCCGTGTTCCACGCTTGCATGGGTTTGGACGGGGGTAGTCCCACTTGAGGCAAGAGTGATTGTCTTGCTCGCATAGGACTGTCTGGCAGGTTTTCTACAGTTGGATGCCCTTCCTAACACCAACCACATTTACAGTGTGGGTCTGGGAGGTTTTTACCGTGTTGCCTACACGGCCACATTACAGCGTGGACTGTGTGTTTTTTTGTCGTGACACCTACACGATCTCATTTGTTTCGGCCTCGATGGCGCGGCACCAACATAACTTTACATAGAACGGGGTGGTGTGGATGGGGTGGGGGCGGGGGTGGTGGGACGGGGTGTATTTTGTTAGAGATGCCTACTGGCTGGAGTAGGTTTTACTATATATTTAGGTAAGGCGGGTCTTCTCTGTTACTGAGTACCGCCAAAGGTCTCGGTCCAGTGACATTGTCTTGGAGAGGTGTAAGTGTGTGATGTCGGAGTTTATCAGCTCGTCCCAGGTTTTTCTAGGTCTGCCTATTCCGTGACTACCGTCTATCTTTATTGCCCTGCACTTTGTTATACAGCTATCGACTTTCATGCGCATCACGTGTCCATACCAACGTAGCCTTCTCTCGAGTAAACAACATCTGATCCCTCTTATCTCTAATTTTTTCCTTAGTTCGTTTATGCTTTGCCGTTCACGTATATTACTGTTACACATCCAGCGGAGCATGCAAGCTTCGTTCCTCTCTAGTCTGCGTATATCCTCTGCACACAATGCCCAGGTCTCACTGCCATGCAGCATTGCTGTTCGTATGCAGGCATCGTACAACCTGCCTTTCATTTTTAGTGAGAACCCTTTAGCAGCTAATAGTGGTATAAGCTCTCTGAACTTTTTCCAACCAGTTCTGACTCTAGCTACAGTACTTTCAGAGCACCCTCCCCCACTGCTGATTTTATCGCCCAGGTAACGCCCAGGTAAATTATGTGTATATATATATATTATGTGTATATATATATATAAATTTTTAAAAATATGTAATTTTATTCACAGTTGTATAAATAACATTACAAATTGTTCACAATTCTTTCAGAATGAAAATAAACACAAATATAAACACTTATAACAAATACACTATTGCTAGGAACCTTACAAATACAACACACCAAAATATACAATAGAAGCTAGAGAAAAAAATAAAACATAACGGGAAAACAAAAATGATCAATTCACCACCATGTACAACAATCGGCCGCACATCACATCACAAGGGTCAATGGAAATTTTTAAGGCAAGCCAATACACTAGCAGCATTACCACAGGTAATGGCAAGGCTAAGGCGCTGAAACAACCAGGCACCCTCATGGGTATCGCCTGATACCTCAGTAAGGTGAGCTGCCAACGATGACAAGAACTTTGCTGTCAGTGGCACAACTCCACCAAACATCTCGAATGCCACAGCCTGGGAAAGTAATTGTTTGATCGTTCCATTATATATTTTCGTTCTAACTGTAGTTAATGTATGATGTGATACAATAGAACAATAACTAGGATGCTACTGTAGGTACACTGGGAATCTCTACTAGAGATAAAACTGCTGCAAGTATAATGATAAGGTTTCAGTTTTTCTGCAGAACCCTTTTGATACCATATTTCTAATGAAATACACCGCCTGTAATTGTCAAATAATTTTGAAAATAATCAAGAGTTTGGAAGGATTTTGTAATATAACTAACTTTCTCATTATTTATCTAGTGGAGGCTTCCCTTCCCAGCTCAAGCCAGCAGGACTGGACTGAGAGGGTAGGCCTCTTATCTGGGATGCCACATGCTGTGATATCTACTCAAGTAGCAACCAGGTGCATTCGGCTACCAGCCCAGTCTGTACTACCTGCCAGACTGAAGAGGACAAACTGTTCAAGTATCGACTGCTTTCTGATAGGTTTGTGGTAGAGCCTGTAGGCTCCTGGACCACATCCCTACTCACTGTTATCAGAGCAGAGTTGGCTGCCTTCAAGTACTAGCTCAGCAAGGTGGAATAGCTGGTCCAGCACGTCTTTCTCAGTGTCCTCTAGGGCAATGTATTTTCCATCCTGTCAGCCAGGACCCAGAGGCGGAGGGTAATTTAGTTGGAAGTGGAGGATACTTGTTCAGACATTACTTTCTCTCTATTTCTTTAACATACATAAACTAATTGACATACAAAACATTATATATATACTTTTACTTAACAAAGGTTTGTACCTAAAATTATGACAGAAGGTTTTTAGATAAATATCAACATCGTAAAATAAACAGCCTTGTATCATAGAACCAGGATCAGTTTCAGGTGGTTTGGTATCAAAAGTGTTAGGAAAATGTCCATTGTTATTTGTGCGAATAAGGACAGGAATATGATAGTTGGATTAACATAATAGACTAGACGAGAATTTTAAATGTTTGTATAGCTTATTCAGTAGAGGAATGGCAATGCCTAACGCAGGTAAGGAAGGAAGAGAACAGAAAACCATGACTTGTGAGTTACTTTACTACAGTAAGAAGCAGTACATCAGATATAAAGACCCCACATTGGTTTCTACTAATGATATTCAAGTGTCAAGTAGGGACTAATGTTTGCCAATTTAGTGTGAAATGCACTAAATTTGATGCATTTTATCAGCACTTGGCAGGTAAATTTAGATTAAGTGTTGCCGCACAATTTTAGCTCAGCATTTTTATCAGATTTTGGCATACTTTTGTGGTGTCTCCTAAACAGATATAAAAATCAATTATATTTTATTTGGAAATAATAATGATAATAATGCTGAACCTGTTAAAGAAATTTACATCTATGGGTCTCTGTTATATGTAGCAGTTTTTATCACTCTCTGTCTGTCTCTCTCAAGGCTGAAGCTTGAAAAAGTCCGTCTCCCCCATACTGATATTTAGAGTTGGTTAGGGGTTGAGAAATATGGATAATGTCTGAGGTAAGGATTATGGAGGATGTCTTAATTCTAATATAGACATTTAGTTCATCATTGGCTTTGTCTTTACAAATGTATATTTTACAAGTTTGGAATCTGATGATCTTAGCCACTAGACATTTTATTTATTGTTGTCTTTGTTTCTGAGTGTATTATTTCCTATAGGGCATTCGATGATTGCTTTGCATTTGTTCTGGGTATGTCTGCATTCAGATTTGTGTGTTTGATGGTCCTGCTTGCTTGTGTGCATATCATCATCATCATCACCATCATCATTTAATGTCTATCTTCCACGCTAGCATGGGTTAGACCGGTTTGTCCCACCTGAGGCAAGTTGGGTCAGGTGACTGTCTTGCTCATATAGGAGTGTTTCTGGCTGGTTCTCTACAGCTAGATGCCATTCCTAGCGTCAACCACATTTACAGTGTGTGCTGGGTGCTTTTTGTTGTGACCCCTACACGACCACTTTAGTGTGTGCTGGATGTTCTGTGGTACCAACATAACTTTACAGAGAAAGGATGGTGTGGGCAAAAGTGGAAGGAAGAGTAGGGTGTGTGTGGTGGGGTGTATATTGGTTAAGAGGTGCTTACTGACTGTAGGTTTAAGTTCGTATGTAAGGGAAGGCAGATCTTCTGTATTACTGCATAGCGCCAAAGGTCTCGATCCAGTGACATTGTCTTAGAGAGGTGCATAACCCATATCTTTTATCAATTTTGATCGCCATGCACTTTTTTATACAGCTGTCGTCCTTCATACACATCACATGCCCATATCAACTTAATCTCCTCTCGAGTAAACTGCATCTGATCCTTCTTATACCTTATTTCTCACTTAGTTTGTTTATGTTTTGCCATTCGTGTAGATTACTATTACATATCCATCGGAGCATGCATGCTTCGTTCCTTCCCAATCTGTGTAGATCCTCTGCACACAATGCCAAGGTCTCGTTACCATGTAACATTGCTGTTCGTATACAAGCATCATACAATCTACCTTTCATTTTTAGAGAGAAACCTTTTGTGGCCAACAGCGGTATTAACTCTCTAAACTTTTTCCATCCGGTTCTAACTCTGGCTACTGTACTTTCAGAACACCCTCCTTCACTGCTGATTTTGTCACCAGGGTAACGGAAAGTGTCTACTATTTTTATAGAACCATCTGGGCAGTTGAAGGAGCTAGTATCCAGTGGGTACTTGCTACTTACTGCACCTGAGCATTGGCCACATATAAAATCTTCATTATTAGACAGCTTGCCTGTGATCCCACTACGTCTTTTATGTACCCATAGTTTGCATTTTGGACATAGAATGGAATTTCTATCTACTCCTTTCCTACACACTGAGCACCTGTGCCCTATTTCCTTCCTTCATACTAGAACTTTAGTCTTAGACAAGTTAACTTTGAGGCCTTTTTATTGTAGATCATGCTTTCATGTTTGGAATTTCTTCTCTAGTTCAGCTATGAGAGTCAGATCATCTGCATATAGAAGTTCCCATGAGCAGCCAGTTTTAAACTCTTCTGTTATATAGCCTGTAGGGCAATAATAAACAGGAGGGGGCTATATGTATATGTGTGTATATACATATATATATATAATATATTCCGAAATTTAACAAAGGAATATAATAGACACAATCCAAAGGGCTGAAAAGCAGAGAGAGATGCCGAAGACGAGAAGGCGGCCAAAAAATTAGCAGTTGCCAGTCCACGTGGCCGCCTTCAAGTCATATGTTCCTTTGTTAAATTTCAGAATACCTGATGATGTCACCGGATTCATACTGAACCCGGTCATTGAAATGTTCATAGTATAGTAAACCTTTAAGGAATTACACCAGTCCAGCCTCCTGTTATTTTATAATATATATATATGTATATATATATATATATATATATATATATATATAGAGATTTTGAGTTTATGTTGGTTGTATACCAACACCTCAGTATGCAGGCTGGAGCACTCGACGAAGTGCGCAGGTTGGTTTGGTTACTCCTGAGTAGTGTAAAATAAAGTTAAATAAAAGTCAAATGATTAAAATTTAGCTTCGTTTATTACTGCTATATATATTTCAGTGACAGCCATCTTTGGCTTGACCTCTTCAGGCAGTTTGAATTAGTATGGTATAGACAAGTACATATGTTGTTTAGGTGTATAATATTGTCAATACTCTGATATGCCCAGTTCCTTGTTGGGTTGTTATTTCAATGAGGAACTGGAGTCATATAAAATTGGCCACAGTTCCTCATTGAAATAACAACCCAACCAGGAACTGGGCATATCAGAGTATTGACAATATTATACACCTAAACAACATATGTACTTGTCTATACCATACTAATTCAAACTGCCTGAAGAGGTCACAGCCAAAGATGGCTGTCACTGAAATATATATAGCAGTAATAAACGAAGCTAAATTTTAATCATTTGACTTTTATTTAACTTTATTTTATATATATATATATATATATATATATATATATATATATATATATATATATATATATACACAAATGGAAGTTCATCATAATTGAAGCTCTGGCTGCAGCTAAGCTAATGAATGCAATCGGAATGTGCAGCTAAGCACTCAATAAGGTATTTTACCTTAGAGTAATAACATTACACTTAGACAGCTTGGCAAATTGAAGACTGCGACCAGTGAGCCAGCCGCAAGGAGAAAACCAACGAGAAAACCAACTCAGCAATAACGGTCTTATTTACTTGTTTACGTATATATATCATCATCATCATTGTTCAACATCCATTTTCCATGCTTGCATGGTTTGTCACATTATGAGGTAAGTCAGGTCTGGAGACCACATCATGTTCATACGTATCTGTTTTTTTGGCTTGGTTTCTGTAGCTGGTTGTCCTTCCTAACACCAACCACTATACTCATTAGTGTCCTACCTAATCAAGATAACAATTTAGAGCTTTATGTAGTGTGTCGATGTGAATGTCCCATTGAAGCAAAGGGAAATCTGTTTTCTTGGAAAAATGATATCCCCATGTATGTTGTTGAGTATTCAAAACTACAGAGTCAAATATATTAAGTTAAACAATGAAAAAATGGAGTAGTTAATTAACCCATTGTTTTACAATCATTCCAATGAACAAAATTATTGATGTGCAGAAACTTTGAGAATAGACAGCAGAATTGTGGTGCTTTCTCAAGTCTCATGGTATGAAATCAGATAAAAACATTTAACATGCCATATTGAAACTGGTCGTGTGGGCATCACAACAAAAAGCACGCAGTACTCATTGTAAATGAGGTTGACATTAGGAAGGGCATCTAGCTGTAGAAACCAAGCCAAAATCAGTTCTGTATGAGCAAGACATGGTCACCGGATCTAGCATTACCTACAACAGGACAACTCGTCTAACCCATGTTAGCATGGAAAAATGGATGTAAAACGGTGATGACAATGATGATAATGATGATTGATCTATTATTTGGTTGTTTTTGCTAATTAAACTGTTCGAATGTCCATGGGACCAGCTAGTAGTTATTATGAAAAGTACAAATAAGGATGGAATAAGGAATGACAAAAACTGGTGTTATTGCTTTCATACTTTAATTTATTTATGAAGGAATAGCACCAATCCTTTTTATCTATTTCCAGTAAGGATATATTAAGATATTGATTTGTATTGAAGATCAATACAAGGGTAAATGTCAATTTACCTTTGGTTATTTAGAAAATATCTTCATATAAAAGAAACACTGAGAAAGCGTTATAATTTGCATGTACCCAGCTTTTGCCATAACCACTGACAAGTTTGATGTAGACTTGATCACCAAACTCCAATCTGCTGATTGTCTGAATACTTGCTGAGGGATAGAAACCAGCCTTTTTATTATCATCTGACCATAGAGCTGCAACAGGCCGATTGTTGATGTAGATCCTTCCGTTGATAATGGAACCTGGATGAGACATCATATACACTGACATTACATAGATACCTGGTATTGTGCAAATATATACACCTGTATCATTGTCATAGTTATCACCTGAATCAATAAGGACCAAGTTAAAAGGAACAATAGCATCTTCTGCTGGCCCAAAGTGTTTTGTAAGTATGGCTGACATAGCTGCCTGTGACTGAGGTCGACCTGACATGCCTCTTTCACCTCTTTCACCTTTCTCTCCTTTCACTCCTTGCTTTCCAGTTTTTCCTGCTGCACCGTTCATTCCAGGCTGGCCCCTTTCTCCCTCACTGCCCTTGGGACCCATAGGACCTGATCTGCCTGGCTCTCCTTTTGTACCAGGCACACCACGGGAGCCCTTAGGACCTGGTGGACCTGCATAGTAAAAATAATTATGTTAACATTTTATAAAACTCAGACATTTCATTTATTTTTTAAACATAAACATTGTTTTTATCAAAACACAAAGACATAAACTCTGAAAATACTACTACTATACACCTAGTATTATGTGGCTTTTCTCTTGGACAAGTAAAATAATTACTTGAGAATTATTCTTTATTGTAATTAAATTTCTGTTAGCTATAAAATTGTACATTAACCCTTTTGACACCAACCTGTCCAAAAACTGCTTTTGCTTTTATGAAACAAAACCTCCCATTTAAAAGGTTTTTATTTAAATTAAAATCTTCCAACATATCTTGATTTAAGAACCTTTTGTTAAGTTAAATACAAATACTAACTTAATAATTAATCTTCTTTGCCCACTTATTCCTGAGGGGGTCATGGGGGCAGAGTCCTCAAACACTCCTTCCAGCAGGTCCTGTCAGAAGCAATCATCTCCTACTGATCCAACTAGATCCCCAAGTAAGACCAGCTGAGCTCATGAACATTATCCAGCCATCTTGTTCAGGGTCTACTCCTGGGTCTCCTGCCAGTTGGTTTTGCCCAGAAAATCTGCCCAGCAATTCTTTCCTGGGACATTCTAACCATATGCCTATGATATCAGAACTGTGATCTCTCAAACAATAATTAATAATTTAAGTAAATTCTTCCAGGTTCTTTATTAATTAGTTTAAATAAAGTGTATTTCATTATAAATATGGTAATGAAAGTTTAAATGCAGTATATTTTATTATCAATGTAATAATGAACGGGTTAATAGACCCACTTACTGATATAAAAATAAGATTACTGGTATGCTCTTCCATTTCTGATATTGTATTCACTATTTGGGATGGAAGAAGTTCAGGGAGCTACTGCCACTGCTAGCTGCAAAAGGCTTCTCCCTCAAAATGAAAGGCAGACTGTATGATGCGTGTATCCGAACAGCAATGTTACATGGTAGTGAGACCTGGGCACTGAAGGTGGAAGACTTACGTAGATTAGAGAGAAACGAAGCCTACATGCTCCGATGGATGTGTAATAGTAATATACGTGACCGACAAAGCATAAATGAATTGAGAGAGAGACTGAGCATAAGAGGAATCAAATGCTGTGTGCAGGAGAGGCGGTTGCGTTGGTATGGACATGTGATGTGTATGAAGGATGACAGCTGCATAAAAAGGTGCAGAGCACTAGAAGTCAATGGAAACCGCGGAGTGGGGAGACCCAAGATGACCTGGGATGAGGTGATAAAAGCCGACCTTACCCAATTACACCTCTCCAAGGCGATGACACATGACCATGACCTCTGGCGTCACGCAGTAATACAGAGTACCCGACCTCCCATGGGTACAAGCTGAAGCATATAGACAATATGCCCCTACACCCTCCCACTGCAAGGTGGTCATGGAGGTGCCACGGCAAAAAAGCACCCAGCCCACACTGTAAAGTGGATGTGTAGGTGCCATGAAAAAGCACCCAGCACTCACTGTAAATGAGGTTGGTGTTAGGAAGGGCATCTAGCTGTAGAAATCAAGCCAAATCAGTTCCTGTATGAGCAAGGCATGGTCAGCCGACCAGACACTGCCCACAACAGGACAACCCGTCTAACCCATGCTAGCGTGGAAGAACGGACGTAAAACGGCGATGATGATGATGATTTACCCCACCCCCATCTAACGCATCCTCTGTGTAGATGTAACCTGGCTCATTCTGACCCATTTGTATTACTGCATAATGCCAAAGATTTCGATCCTTTCTTCATTGACTTTGAGAGGAGCAATTGTGCAAGGTCATCTTTTATCACCTCATGCTAAGTTTTCCTACTCCATAGCTTCTGTCAACTTTAATCGCCTTGCACCTTTTTATGCAGCTATCATCCTTTATACACATCATACCATTGCAATCTCCTCTCCTACACACCACATCTGATTCCTTTTATGCCCAATTTCACTCTTAGTTCATTTACGCTTTATCATTCATATATATTACTATTACACATCCATTGAAGCATGGAAGCTTCATTTCTTTCCAATCTTCACAGGTCCTCTGCATACAGTGCCCATGTCTCACTACCATGCAACATTGCTGTTCGTATACATGCATCGTATAATCCACACTTCATTTTATATATATATACTCTTGGGTCCCAAATAGTAGGGGTGGTGGAATAAGGGAGGGGTGAAAAATCGGTAATTTTTCTAGGTTGTCTCTGTTGATTTTTAAAAAAAAAACATAATTAGTCGTTTAGTTTAGATATTGCAACCCCAACCCATCCTATTTATTTTATAAGGTATGGGATTTCTAGTAATGTTCTTTTTTTGTTATGTGTAATGTCGAAAAAATCTGAAAAATGAATGACGAGTTGCAGCAATTATGATATCAACTTACCACTTGCAGCTGCAGCAGAAGCCACGTTTACTGTCAGATTCATTGGAGTTGATGTGTTAGGTTGACACATCTCTGCTGCATATTTAGAGACAGGTGGAGCTGTTGGCGAAAATGCTGCTGTTTCTGTTGCTGATGGAAGGTCAATCTTGTAACTGGTTGTCTCAACAATAATACTAACATTATTTCTCATTGCATTCAAATTGTTCATAATAATCTCTTTATTTCTCATTTTCAGCTGATCTATGTTTCTTTTATTGTGCTTTCTTAGAATATTGTTCAGACTGTCCCTCTCAGTAAATGGTAAATTGTAAGCCCTGTTAATCTTATCTAATGTTTCTTTATTTCTAATTCTGCTTTTTGAAATAGAATAATTTCCTTTATTATATCTATCTTGATAAGAGGCCTTCAGTTTTGTAGATTCATTATTTTCCATGCCGTTTGTTTGGTTCAAGTAAAACCTCATTCCAACACTTTTGTTCTTGCTTTCTATGGTCCCATTTGGGAGTTCTGTGTAGACACTCTTTGTAAAAACAGTACCAGCTGTTTGTTGAAGACTAGACAACAACAGTAGGGAGTTAAATATAATTAGATATCCAGTTGGGTGTAGATGACCCCAATTTAAAGAAATGTAACTTCTTTCTTGAACTAACATCTTCAGGCACATTTTTATCCACTTCCTGAAAAATTAATAAATTATTTCATTAACTCTATGAAAATATATTTGTTAACATATATAGATTAATCCATTCTTATGCAATTAAGTATTGATAAGTTTGTGATTAAATTGAATTAAAATCAAATTTAAAAAAAATTAAAATTTTAAAAATAATTCAAATTTTATCTGTAACTTCATATAAAAATCATATGAATTTACATATTTGTTAATTTGTATGATAGTAATTGTACATCACAAGGTCAACTTTGCCTTTCATTGATTTAAGGTCGATAAAAAAGTACCAGTCTAGAACTGGGGTCTATTCTCCCCATATATCTCTTTTCTCACTTCTTTTCTCTCACTCTCTCTATCCTTCTCTGGAAGAAATCTGCTGTATTCAGACATGGAAAGGAGATGGGCTCTGCCAGGTTTAAAAATGCCTTTAAACACCATATGTTAATATGGTGCCTCCACAACTTCATCAGGAGTTATGGTTTCATACATATAATTGTACATCAAATATATTTTCTTATCTTTGAGTTATCTTTTAATACTACAATTTACTATCTGATAACTAGTTTATTATTGACATCAATTTTTAATCCATCATACACCTAAATTTAGTTGTTAATCCACCCTATTATGCTACTTATTAGTATAGCATTGTGGACTATTTACAATACTAAGAATAATCACCATTCTTTTAATTTTGTTGAGTATATCAACTTTTTGTACCCCTATTGGTAAGGGTGTTGGACATAGGATCATAATGTTGTGGGTTTGATTCCTGGGATGGGTTGTATGTTGTGTTCCTGAGCAAAACACTTTATTTCATGTTGATTTAGTATACTCAGCTAAAAATGAGTACCTGCAATAGCTGGGGGTTTAACCCTGTGATGGACTGGCATCCTGTTCAGGGGGAAGTCTTCTACTCTCACTCACTTCACACCACAGAAACCGGAATAAGCACCAGCTTGATGAGCCTTCTAGCTTGAGACAGACTTTAGACTAGATTTGACTAGTCAGAAGAATATCAATGAAACTGATCTAACCAGTTTGATAATATTAACAGTTTTAGATTGATAATGTTCACAATAATATATGAATACTTATGACAAAAGGTCATCAAATGCTGAAATAGTAAATTTAATGCTTTCATGGCTGCATTTCTAATGAAAATCATTAATTATTTCATTACTAAGATAGTAACTTAATGTAAGTTTCTTATATAAAATTATATTGGAAGATTTAAATTTAAATTGGAAACCTTTAAAATGGGTGGTTTTATTTCATAGAACCAGAGCCAGTTTTGGCCAGGTTAGTAAATAAAGTGTTAAGGAATGTGAAGTGAACCCAGATATTTGAGAATTAATAGAAATTGGTTAGTTTTGTGAAAAAGAAGAGTTAGGTAATATAACAGTATAATAAACTACTGGTTTACCCTAAAAGTTACACAAACATTCTTCAGGATTATTTCTTATTTGAATTACAAAGATTCATTTTATATTTAGAAATGCAATCATGTAACAGTGCATAATCTACAGCAGAAAGTACATATTCTCTCACCATTATTTGATTCCAACTATTTCTTCTCAATTATATTTTAAACATAACATAGTGGTAAGGGTGTTGGACTTATGATCATAATGATGTTGTGTGTTTGATTCCTGGGCTGGGTTGTGTGTTGTGTTCTTGAGCAAAACACTTCATTTCACATTTCTCCAGTATACTCAGCTAAAAATGAGTACCAGCAATTGCTAGAGGTTTAACCCTGCAATGGACTGGCATCCTGCCCAGGGTGAAGTCTTGTATTCTCAGTTGCTTCAAGCCATGAAACCGAGATAAGCACCGACCTGATGAGCCTCCTGGCTTGAGACAGACTTTAGACTTTAGAATATTAAACAAGAATTTTATTAATAAAAAAAATTCTAAATATACTTAATTGAAGTTACTGTACCCCAAATACAATAGATCATGTTTGTTTGTTGAGTGACAGTCATATTTTTTCTTAAAATCATTCAATAGAAAACTAATGTCCTGGTCAATAATATCAAGAATTTAATCTGATTTAACTTCATATATATAATTTTTTAGGAATCCTTAGTGAGTACTACTCAATATTAGTTTCAAAATATTTATTTTTCACTGTAGTATAATTTTGGTTGAATTTGTACCAATGAAACTGCAATCTTTTATTTAATGTGAAAAGTGGTTTTAATCTCTTATCCTGTAATGGCTTAACAGTAAATATCTAAAAACAGGTTTATTAATTCATATGTTATAGCATCTTTACAAGTAGACAGATCATTGTAAAATTGTTAGTAAACTAATGCAAAGACTTTAATTTTTAATGTGATGCAATCATAGTGTTCTTTTGTACTTTTCAAAAATGTCTTGCTGATGTGTTTTCATGTGGTACAAGATGTTAAAAGTTAATATTTAACTGTCTTTCTATTGCCATAGACTAGTTAATGTAAGTGAACTTGTAACATTACACAGAAATAGTTTTCCATATATTTCATTTCTATTCTATTAACCTTTTCCCAGATTTTCTTATTGTCAG
Source organism: Eledone cirrhosa (assembly GCA_964016885.1). Lineage (NCBI taxonomy): Eukaryota > Metazoa > Mollusca > Cephalopoda > Octopoda > Eledonidae > Eledone > Eledone cirrhosa. Next base: position 304,217,505 of record OZ024740.1, read on the forward strand.
AACAACATGGCGTATATTCTGTCATATTTAGTAAATTTCTATTACAAAATATTTCGTTTTTAATAACTCGAATCTGTATTCAAGGTAGCTAATTGACCAAGTCTTGTATATTGGTATTTGTTCTGTCTTACTGCACTTAAGCTATGATAGTAACATCTTCATAAGTTTAAAAACTATGTGCCTGATGATGATGATGTGTACAAGGGCGTGCTGAAAAGTTCCTGGCTGTAAAAGTATTGCGAAAGGGTAGAGCTGTTACTTTTACAGGGGAGATAGGACCGCTGCAATAAGTGTGTGAATCTGAGAGGAGATTATGTTGAATAAAATCATAATTAACTGATCCTCTTGTATTTTCATTTACCCAAAGCCAGGAACTTTTCAGAACCCCCTTGTACTCCTATGTTTTGGATATTAAAAAAATCACAAAAGTTATTACCTGAAGAGTGGATATGATATTTTCTCAGCCAGTTTTAGCAAGTTTATAAATCCAGAAATAAATCATCTATGGTCACTTCATGTGTCTGTATAGTTTTGAAACCTGGTGGAGCAATTCTCACCATTTATAGGAACCGGGAGAATAACACCAACAAAACAAAATAAAAATAGTAAAACAACAAAAAGGTGAATCTCTCATCAATATATTTCATGGAAATTGAAACAAATAAGACATTTTTTTAATGTAAAGTAAATAGTTGTTGTGGTTATTGGTGTTTTTTTTTTTATTTATTTTTTTTTTTTTTAGAGAGACAGGAGAGAAACTGGTGCAAATAAAAATGTTTATTCATTTTATGTTCATGTCCCTTGCATTGTCCTTGTACTAGGTGATGAGCTGGTCTTTGTTAGTTTTGGTTATTTATTTTATATTCCAAACTGAACAATTTCAGTCTGTAAGCATTTTGTATGTGTGAGATGGACAAAGAGGTAGGTCCCCTCTACCACCACTACCACTGATGATGGGTGGAAAGGAAATGGAGAGGAAAATTATACATTAGAGCTATTGTTTAAGAGACAAAATCTTACTCAGTGTCTCCCTTCAGTGGGAAAATAAAATAAAACTAACCAAACAATATTCTGAATCCACTTCCTGGTATCACCGTAGTTCTGTTAAACACCAAGTATAAAAAAGCAGAGGAAGGTTGAGGGGAAAGTCTTGGCAGTTTGGATGGTTTTTTTAAATTCTATTTTATGTGTATCTGTGTGTTGTTGTTGTTGGTGGTGGTGGTGGTGATTGGGTGTGTGTGTGTGTGTGTGTGTGGGGGGGGGGTTACTTTCATTTGTTTAGTTATTTTTGTTAATTTTTATTTATATAAATATATACACGCACACACATACATTCATATATATACAGACACACCCATGCTAGCATGAAAAGTGGATGTTAAACGAGGATGATGATGATGATATATATACACACATACATTCATATATATATATATACACACACACAAACATTCATATACATATATACCTGCCTTCCCTTGCATACAAACTTAAACCTACAGTCAGTAGGCAACTCTTAACTCAATATACACCCCACCTCACACCCTTACTCCATCCTCCCACTTTTGTCCACTGTAAAGTGGTGGTGCAGGTGACATGGTAAAAAGGCTCCCAGTCCACACTGTAAACGTGGTTGGTGTTAGGAAGGGCATCCAGCCATAGAAAACCTGCCAGAAACAGTTCTGTATGAGCGAGACACGGTCACCCAACCAGTCTTGCCTCAAGTGGGACTAAACCGTCCAACCCATGCTAGTGTGGAAGATGCACGTTAAAAGATGATAATGATGATGACATACATATACACACACACACACACACATAAACAATATACATGCATACATACAAACATATACAGACACATACGCACATGTATAACATTTTTATATATTTAATCTATTTTCCTAATATTGTGTTGTGTAGACTTGTCAGATTTTTGTCTGCAAACGATTTATTTTGAAACTCGTGCAGAGGTTTCTAATTGAAGGAAATATTTCTTATTATGAACACCTTGTTTAGGTAAATGTAAATAACTACTGGTGGAGTGATAGGGTGTCTGTCCAGACATGTGGCATGTGTTGGACATTCTAAACCTGGTGGAACCCATCCCTCACCAGGTCTCAAAACAGTTGATTTCTTCAAGAGATAGAGAGGGAGGGGACGAGGGAAAGGGAGGGAGGGGGATGAAAATTGACTCTAGTACTCTGGTACTTTACTTATCAACCTGGAAAGGATGATAGGCAAAAATTGACCCGAGAGGCATTTTAAATGACATGAATCCGAGTTGGTATTCTGGAGACACCTACACAACCACTTTACAGTGTGGTGTGTGCTGGGTGCTTTTTGTTGTGACTCATACACCGCCATTTTTACAGTGTGGTGTGTGTTGGGTGCTTTTTGTTGTGACTCCTACATGGCCACTTTACAGTGTGTGTTGGGTGCTTTTTGTTGTGACTCCTACATGGCCACTTTACAGTGTGTGTTGGGTGCTTTTTGTTGTGACTCCTACATGGCCACTTTACAGTGTGTGTTGGGTGCTTTTTGTTGTGACTCCTACATGGCCACTTTACAGTGTGTGTTGGGTGCTTTTTGTTGTGACTCCTACATGGCCACTTTACAGTGTGTGCTAGGTGCTTTTTTTTTGTGACTCCTACACAGCCACTTTACAGTGTGGGCTGAGTGCTTTTTTGCCATGTCGCCATCAATATATATACACAGGTAAAATTCTGTTATAACGAATACCATTATAACGAATTTTTCAGTATAACGAAATTTTTTTCTATCCCTGACTAGTAACAAACAAACGTTCGATTTGTTTCGGTCAATCTCATTATAAAAAATTTTTCATTATAACAACATTTTTTTTATACCCCTTGAATTTCATTATAACGGAATTTCACTGTATGTATATATATATATATATATATATATATATATATATATATATAGAGAGAGAGAGAGAGAGAGAGAGAGAGAGAGAGAGAGAGAGAGAGAGAGAGAGAGAGAGAGAGAGTCTGTGGTGCTGAGACTGGGGAGACCACTAATCATGAAAGTACTCAATGTGTAGGAAGATACAGAGTGGGTATGGAGAGATGTAAAATCCCGGCTGCAATGCCAAGCGGTTTCTGCTTGGTGCCGTGGCCAGGATTCTACACACAAATATCATCATCATCATCATCACCATCGTTTAACGTCCATCTTCCACGCTAGCATGGGTTACACGGGAGTTGTGCCACTTGAAGCAAGGTTGGTTGGGTGACCGTGTCTCGCTCATATAGGACTATCTGGCAGGCTTTCTATGGCTGGATGCCCTTCCTAACACCAACCACATTTACAGTGTGGAACTGGGAACTTTTTACCGTGTTACCTACACGGCCACATTACAGCATGGACTGTGTGTTTTTTTTTTATATATATATATATAAGAAAAAGAAAGGGAGTGAGGTGGAGAGGAAGAGTTGTATATGTAAAGAAATTAGTGGTATTAGTGTTAGTGATTATCTTATTCATGTTTTTTTTTTATGTTTTTTAACATAGGCTATCAGTCCAGTTTTATCGTGGAGACTGTTTTTTTTAATGTATTTTAGTCTCAAATCCCTAAACATTGTGTTTAGTAAGATATTGTTGACCATAGCTCAAGATTAAATAAATCATTCTGTTGATGTAACAGTTTAATTAAGTGTATGTGTATTGTGTGTGTTTTGGGTAGTGGAGTTGCTATAGTTTAAGTTAATATTTGGATAAAATGTGTGTTGTGTGTGTATTGAGTTTGAGTTGTGTGTGTGTTTAGTGCCTCTTTTGTATGTGTGTATTGTGTGTGTTTGGTGCCTCTTTTGTATGTGTGTATTGTGAGTGTAGTGTCACCTTTGTGTGTGTATTGCATCTGTTGTGTGTGTTTAGTGCCTCTTTTGTATGTGTGTGTTGTGAGTGTAGTGCCACCTTTGTGTGTGTATTGCGTGTGTTGTTTGTGTGTTTAGTGCTTCCTTTGTGTGTGTGTTGAGTGGTGGAATGGCTATGGTTTGGGTTAATATTTGGATAAATTAGATGGATGGGTTGATGTTGGGATTGTTTTAGCAATGTAGGTGCTATAGTGTCATGTAATGGGGTGGCACTTAGTACTATGTGGTAAGTTGTGTGTGTGTATATACTGTGTTAAGTTGTGTGTATATACAGTGTTGAGTTGTGTGTATATACAGTGTTGAGTTGTGTGTATATACAGTGTTGAGTTGTGTGTATATACTGTGTTAAGTTGTGTGTATATACTGTGTTGAGTTGTGTGTATATACTGTGTTGAGTTGTGTGTATATACTGTGTTGAGTTGTGTGTATATACTGTGTTGAGTTGTGTGTATATACTGTGTTGAGTTGTGTGTATATACTGTGTTGAGTTGTGTGTATATACTGTGTTGAGTTGTATGTATATACTGTGTTCAGTTGTGTGTGTATACTGTGTATATACTGTGTTCAGTTGTCTTACACACAACTGAACACAGTATATACACAGTATACACACACAACTGAACACAGTATATACTGTGTCCAGTTGTGTGTATATACTGTGTTAAATTGTGTGTGTATACTGTGTTCAGTTGTGTGTATACTGTGTATATATACTATGTTCAGTTGTGTGTATATATACCATGTATTCAGTCGACATCTGTAAAGTGCTACTGGAGGTCTATTTCCACCTATATAGTGTATGCCTTATTCTACAGGAAAGTTGTTGTCAATGTAGGTGCAGTAGTGTAGTGTGGTGTGCTGGTAATTAGAACTATACATTTAGTTGTGTGTGTATATAGCATTTATCTCTGTTGTTGGAAGGTGTAATTGTAAACATTTAGTTGTGTTGTATCAGTTTGTATCAGCAAATGTGTATGTTAGTTAATGGGAAATATTTTGGCCTTGATATATTTATCCAAATGTCTGAGTTAGTTTGTAGAAACTGTATGGATAATGTCTTAGTATTATGGTTGTTTATATTCATGTAAACCTTCACTACACTGTTGTATGTATGGTTAGGTATGTGTGAGGTGTGCTGTGCTTGTTTGTGCCCAGTAGCTAATGTGTGGTGTTGATATCCAATGTGTGAGTGGGGTGGGGTGGGGGGTGCATATAATAGTAGTTAACAATCTTAATATCTGGGGTTGTGTAAAGGTTTAAGATTAAGGTACTCTCGGGTTCCAAATAATATGGGGAGGGTAATTTTGCTAGGTTGTTTCCCTTGATATTTTTGAGAAACCAGAATTAGTTGTTTAATTTACATATTGAGACGCCAAACCATTCTTTTTATTATACAACGTATGGGATTTCTAGTAATGTACTTTTTTTTTACATATATAATCTTTTTTAATGTCTAAAGAAAATTAATTGTCGCAGGAATGCTTGCACTTAAAATAAGATTTCGCCAGAGATAGATTAGCAAAATATAAGTGGAGGGTGTGTGTGAAAAATTAATAAGCAGGGTGGGAAGGGTGCAATTATTCAAGACCCGAGTGTAAGTTTTGTATATCCTGTGTTGACATGATGTAGCAAGTTTGCCCTTTCTGTTGAATAGTTGTTCTTTGGAAAACAATATGTTTATGATCTCCCCAGAGTAAAGGTTGTATGGATAACTTCCTCTATTGTACAATGTCACCTTGATTAACATACTCCATTGCAACTTGAAAGTTGTATTTTTTTCATGTCAGTCCCATACAGGGCTCAATAGTGTTGCTGCATTCCTCTGTGTGTGTGTGTGCATTTGTATATATATATATGTATGTATATGTGTGTGTATATATATATATCTTCAGTCATCCATCCATCGAAGGTGAAGCATTTTGCCTTTTCTAATAGCTAGAATATAGGCGGCTCATCACAACAGCATACTCATAGATTTCTCTGCTAACTGTAGTAGTAGTGCCTTCTGCAAAGCCTCTCGTGTTCATGACACCGAGGTCATCTAATTAAACTGATGGTCGTCACATGAACTACTGCTTACTATGAGACAAGCAGGATTCTTATTGACCTGATCTGCTAGACTATCCTATGATAGCCGTACCAGGTCGGTTTTCGAAATGAGAGAGGCCAGGTGTTCAGCTTGAGTAAACATATATTGCTCATCATCAGTTCGCTGAGTGGCATGGTGAACAGACACTAGGGCACACTGCAACACCACAAAAGACCATCCAGTACCAACCAGTGAAAGCTACTACAGCTCTACACACTTTTAAATTAACATATACATATTTACACACCCACACAATATATATCTATGTATACACTATTGGATGGCTGTTGACTCTCATGAGGTCCTCTGCCCTTTGTCAGGTTTGGTTTTTCATCCCATAGCGTATCCAAAAATCCTCCTCCTCACCAAGCAAGCTTGGAGGAGGGGTTGCTGGTTTAGATGCCTATGGCCCAACCATGTAATAAGTTGTACTGAGTAACATTTTACCAGTAGCACTCAAGAGTGACCTGACACAGTATAAATATATATATGTGCAAAAAGCAAACAGAAATAACAAATCAAATGAGACAATACAATGAAGAAATATATTATTAGTTTTACGCTTGATATAGTAGGAAAAGAGTCTTAACGTGATACATATTGCAATGACGACAGTGGCCACGCAATTCTGCATATCCAGTGCCATGATCTCATCAGACAGCTTCTTACATAATAAGGTTACGTTCCTGAGGCAATCCAAATTGAAACGACAAAGGACCAGACAAAGATGATGTTCTTGAAGCCTTCGCCTGCATCTTTGTCCGGTCCGTTCCCTTGTCGTTTCAATTTGGATTGCCTCGAGAACGTAACCTTATCATGTAAGAAGCTGTCTGATGAGAGCATCGCACTGGGTACACGGAATCGCGTGGCCACTGTCGTCATTGAAATATGTATAACAGCCTTATCAATAAAGGACTTTAACATCTGAAACTACTTCGCATTTTCTTATTCTAAATATACTCCATCATACCTATGTGGAAAAAGTATGTAGAATGCTTGAATTGAATTGCATCAATGTTTACCATATATATATATATATATCTACACATATATATATATATATATATATATATATACACATATATATATATATATGTATATATATATATATATATATATATATATATATATATATATATATATATATATACACACATATATATATATATATCCTTGGATTTAAGTGACAAATGCTTATGCAATATCTTTGCCACTATCTCAGTCGACATAGAAAAAGCAGGTTGCCATCTGGCATGGTAGGTCCAGAAGTAGGTTTTTATCCTTGTCAGCAATTTTTCTAAAGGTGAAATCTCAAGCAAAATTCAATACCTTTTTGTACACACATTTTGGTCTCCTTTCTTTTAATTGAAATAATTATGATTTTTTTTACTTTTAAATAATTTAAAGATGTTATTCACAGTTGTATAAATAACATTACAAATTGTTTATAATTCTTTTAGAATGAAAATATAAACACAATAAATACAATTAATTATTGCTAGGAACCTCACAAATATAATGCACAAAAATATATGGTCAAAGTGAGAAAGAGAGAGATATTTCTAATTTAGGTACAAGGCCAACAATTTGTGTGTGTGTGGCAGAGAGGTGTGAAAGCCTATTACATTGACCTCTGGGAAGTGCTGGCCTATCTGAGCACTTGGTAAAGTACAGGAATTTTTGTAAGCCAGATGCTGGCTCCCAACCCATCTGAGGCGTCTGTAGCCCCACTTCAGAACCAGCCTGATCTGATGACAACCCAGCCAACGCATGCTAGTTGATGATGATTTCTATGTCCATAAACAGCATTATTTTCGAAGCATTCCTAGCTGGTTTGGAGTCTTTTTTTTTTTTTGTACCAACCTTGTTCACCCACTTATTCCTAAGAGGGTCATGGGGGCAGAGTGCTCAAACACTTCTTCCAGCAGGTCCTGTCAGAAGCAACCATCTCCAACTGATCCGGCTGGATCTGCAAGTGAGACCAGCTAAGCTCATGGATGTTATCTAACCAGGGTCTACTCCTGGGTCTCCTGCCAGTTGGTTTTGCCCATAAAATCTGTCCAGCAGTTCTTTCCTGAGACATTCTAACCACATGCCCAATTAAGATTGGTAGGTTTGTTTGGAAGGAGCAAACCTGTACCAATCTATACTTTCCTACATTTCAGATGGCACTAAGTGCAGCTGCTCCAATTTATCGTGGTTTTCTAGCTGACACAGACTGCCGTTGGAGTGTCATTGTTCAATCAGTTGATGACCGCACCAGAGAAGAACGTGGCTTAGAAGTAAGTTTATTTTATCCAGTTGAGTTACTCAATGGCTTTCTTAGCAGGAAACATTTCTTGAATGAAATAAATATATTGATAATAATCAGTGTTATAGCTGTTGAATAATTTTTTTTTGTTTAACTTTTCCTAAATAGATATATGTAGATAATGTTCCACATTGTTTAGTAGACTCTAAATTTGGGGAAAATATGCGAGATCACCGGCCCAATAGTTGATATTTAAATTAGATCATATTGATAATTTAGCAACGTATGTTGTTCCTTAACCCGTTTGTTGTTAAACACATATGCAGATCCTAATTAGAGGAAACATGAGTAGGAGGGAAATTTGGGTTCGCGTGAAAATTGTGTCTCTGTGTTAGGTTAGTTATCTGATTGTTAACACTTTTGTTTTTCTAATCTTCTGTTTCTCAAACATAAAATGTTTTCTTTCAGCCTTTAAAAAATGATCGCTTTTTGATTAATAAATCTCGCTACGACTCCATCGACAGCTACTTGTCTGATGAAGGTCGTTGCTACAATGATTTACAACTGGTCTATGACAAGGAAATTTATGATGAGTTAATGACTGAAGGTATGACTTTTGTAGTATTTCAAATATAATAATCAAAAGAATTTATCAAACCCCCTGTGCACCCCACCCCAGCCATGCTCCACTATCACTCCATAGCTATTCTCTCCATTACTCCCCCCCCCCCCCCCCCCCCCAATTCTTGACCCACATGTAATTTCTTGTAATTTCTTGAAAATTTTCTGATCTTTCCAAACATCTTCTTGCATGATAGAATGGATAATATGTATTGCAGCACTGTAGCTATTGTGATCCCATCATTATTGTATGTGGAGGCATATGGCCTTGTGGTAAGGGTGTTGCACTTACAATCATTCCTGGACTGCCTTGTGTGTTGTGTTCTTGAACAAAACACTTCATTTCACGTTGCTCAACTGAAAATAAGTACCAGCAATAGCTGGGGGTTTAACCCTGTGATGGACTGGCATCCTGTCTAAGCGGAGAGTCTTGTACTCTCAGTCGATTCACGTCATGAAACTGGGATCAGCACCTGCCTGACAAGCCTCCAGGCTTGAGACAGACTTCAGACTTTTGACTTAGACATTATTGTGGCGTAATTGTTGTGCTACCAATAAAAGTCAGTGGAATGTATTTTATAATATTTAGTCAGAGGTAAATTTTAGAGTATTTTTTAATGTGTTTCTCTTGTGATGTACTTCTTCAACAGGATGTATGTATGGACCCATAACCCCTGAGGGAGTTGATGGGGTGCCATATTAATATATGACATTTCTTGGGTATTTTTAAACCTGGCAGAGCCCATCCCCTATCCAGGTTGAATACAGCAGGTTTCTTTCAGAGAAATATAGACAGTGAGAGAATGGAAGAGAGGAAGAATTGACTCCATTACAAGACTGGTACTTTTTTTTATTGGCTTCGAAGGATGAAAGGCAAAGTTAACTATGGTGGGATTTGAACTCAGAGAGCTGAAGTGAATACTAAAATGTATGAATCTGACATTTTAATGACTCTGTCAATCTGCCGCCTTTTCAATAGATGCCCACTCAAAACCAATCACAAAATTCAATATCAAACTTTTAATTGATAATTGCTTTTCAGTTATTGGTTGTATGTTTTGTTATTGTTGATATGAGTAGCTATGTAGGGCAGTTGACTGGCAGGATCATTAGAATGCTGATAAGATACCTTGTAGTATTTATTCTAGCGGGACCATTAGAGTGCCAGATAAGATACCTTATAGTATTTGTTCGGGCGGGATCATTAGCGGGCTTGATAAGATACCTTGTAGTATTTGTTTCAGCTCTTTATGTTCTGGGTTTAAATCTAACTGTGTCTTATGTGGGTGGCAAAATTAATCAGATGTCTTGTTCAATGCCACCTCCTGGTCCTTGGATACCGTTAGCAGAATCTATTCTGTTGTATGTATTTGAGCTGTCTCTCGTTTGCGGATACCTTTTTCCCACCAGCCTTGTGGCTCCCTGAAAAGAGTCAATAGCACCGCCATAACCTCCTAACTTAACTGATAAAACAAAAAACAAAACAAAAATACCATACTGTAGGTAGATATTACTATAATACCACTTTTCTATAATAAAACAAATCTTTCATCAGTTTAGTAGCTAATACATTTATGAGTAGCTCAATGAAGGGGCCAACACTAAATGATGCTTTCTTTGACAGGTATTGATGACTTGCTCTCCAAACATATTGCCCATCTCTTCATTCGAGATCCCATCTCTTTATTTGAAGAAAAGATTAACCAGAATGACAGTGCTGATACAGACCATTTTGAAGTAAGTTTCAACTATCCTACCTCTAAAAATAACTCTTTTCTATGGTTTAAATATATTTTTTTATTTACTCACCCTTTATCTTTTTACATAACATACATATTTTCTTTTGTAGAATATCCAATCAACAAATTGGCAGTCATTAAGGTTTAAACCTCCTCCACCAGACTCCAACATTGGATGGAGAGTTGAGTTCCGACCAATGGAGGTAAGTTAGAATCTCTCTTTACTATCAGTGAACTAATTTAGACATCTTTCAATACTAATATTTAAGGATAGAAATTTGGCACATAGCTGAATAATTAGTCATATTCTTTGACTGTTTAAAAGATGGAAGCTTCATAGCTTAGTAAAGAGAATATAAGAGGTTATACATTCCTGCAGTGTACAGGAGAGACGACTGCATTGGTACAGACATGTGATGTGATCGTTGGGTGAAGGAGTGCCAGGAAATTCCAGTGGAAGGAAGCTGCAATTGAGGTAGACCAAAAAAAACTAGGGCAGAAGTGGTGAGAACTGACCTCAAATCACTGAGATTCACAGAGGAGAGGATGAAGAAATGCAGCAAGTGGAGAGATGCCATGCTGAGAAGGACCTGTCCAACCCATGCAAGTGTGGAAAAACGGGTGGAAAAACGATGATGATGAGTGAATAATTTGAAAATTAGCGTTTGTTTGTTTGAAAGAAGTAGAAGTGCAGTGTTAATGTATCACTTATGATGTTTTGGCATTCATGAATACAATATTGTACTTTTGTCATTACCACCATTGTTATTCATTTGTCTCTGTCATTGATGACGTTATGTCATTACCATCATTGTTATTGAGATGTATCTGTTATTGATGATGTTATTCAGATGTATCTGTCATTGATAACGTTATTTACATATATATATATACTTGATATTCATGACATTATTCATCTGTCTGGTTTCTTTACAGGTTCAGTTATCTGACTTTGAAAACGCAGCTTATGTTGTATTTATTGTTCTTGTTACGCGAGCTATTTTAACTTTCAAGCTGAACTTCTTAATTCCCATGTCAAAGGTAAGCTACATATATATATATATATATATATATATATATATATATATATATATATATATATATATAAGGGCAAATGCTTATCCTCCGCAGTTGCTGCCCATGTCTCACTACCATGCAGCATTGCACATCTCACATAGGCATCGTACAACCGACCTCTCATTCATAGGGAGAAACTCTTTGTTGTCAACAGAAGAAGCAGCTCCCTAAACTTCTTCCATCCTCTCCTTATTCTAGATACTATGGCCTCGGAGCATCCCCCTTCCTTGCTATCTGATCACCTAGATATTGGAAGCTATCAACCCCCTTATAGATCCCTACCTGCATTTGAAAAGTGTGTCTATCACTGACACTTCTACTATCAATTTTCCCTAAACATCTGCATATGTAGTTTTCTCCTGCCTATTAGTTTGCCTGCTATCCCACTACATCTCTTGTGTACCCAAGATCTGCATTGTGTACATTCTATAGAGTTTATGCCAACTCCTTTTCTATATATCGAGGATGGCCATTTCTCAGATGGAATCAGAGTCTTGTGCTCTTTCCTACTTATCAACACTTTAGTCTTTGCAAGGTTCACTCTCAGTCTTCTTGATTCCAACTGCTGTTTCCATAGCCAGAATTTATTCTCTAACTCCTCTACTGATTCTGCTATAAGAACCAGATCATCAGCATAGAAAAGTTCCCATGGGCATCCAGTCTTAAACTCCTCTATTATGGCTTCGAGAACTATAATGAATAAGAGTGGGCTGAGATGAACTCCTACTTGTATCTGGAATTCCTCACTAAACTCCATTCCTACTCTCACTTTACTGACAGCTCCTCTGTACATAGCTTCCACTGATCTCACAAGCCATTGCTCTACACCTAGTTTCCTTAGGGACCACCAGATGACAGATTGGGATACTCTATCAAAGGCCTTCTCTAGGTCAACAAAATCTAAATATAGTGGCTTATTCTTCTCTAAGAACCTCTCTTGTAGTTGTTTCACTAAGAAGAGGGCATCTGTTGTACTTTTCCCAGGCACAAAACCAAACTGCATATTATCTAATTTGACGCTTTCTCTAATAGTTGTGCTAGCACTCTTTCTGTCACAAATATCATCATCATCATCATTTAACGTCCATCTTCCACGCTTGCATGGGTTTGGACGGGAATTTTCCCACTTGAGGCAAGATTGGTTGACTTGCTCGTATAGGACTGTCTGGCAGGTTTTCTACGGCTGGATGCCCTTCCTAACACTAACCACGTTTACAGTGTGGACTGGGAGGTTTTTACCGTGTTACCTACACGGCCACATTACAGCGTGGACCGTGTTTTTTTTGTCGTGACACCTACACGACCTCATTTGTTTCGGCCTGGATGTGGTACCAACATAACTTTACATTGAAAGGGGTGGTGTGGATGGGGTGGGGGTAGTGGGACGGGGGTATATTTTTGTTAGAGGTGCCTACTAACTGTAGGTTTCGCTTTGTACTTAGGCAAGGCGGGTCTTCTGTATTACTGTGTAGTGCCAAAGATCTCGGTCCAGTGACATTGTCTTGGAGAAGTGTAAGTGTGTGAGGTCGGAATTTATCAAGTCGTCCCACGTTTTTCTAGGTCTGCCTACTCCGTGGCTACCGTCTATTTTTATTGCCCTGCACTTTTTTATACAGCTGTCGTCTTTCATACGCATCACGTGACCGTACCAACGTAGTCTTCTCTCGAGTAAACAACATCTGATCCCTCTTATTCCTAATTTCTCCCTTAGTTCGTTTATGCTTTGCCGTTCACGTATATTACTATTACACATCCAGTGGAGCATGCAAGCTTCGTTCCTCTCCAGTCTGCGTATATCCTCTGCACACAATGCCCAAGTCTCACTTCCATATAACATTGCTGTTCGTATGCAGGCATCATACAGCCTGCCTTTCATTTTTAGAGAGAACCCTTTAGTGGCTAATAGTGGTATAAGCTCTCTGAACCTTTTCCATCCCGTTCTGACTCTAGCTACTGTACTTTCAGAGCACCCTCCACCACTGCTGATTTTGTCACCCAGGTAACGGAAGGTGTCCACTATTTCTATAGAACCATCTGTACAATGGAATGAGCTAGTATTCTGTGGGCACTTGCTGCTTCTTATTGCACCTGAGCATCGGCCACATATAAAATCTATATTATTAGTTAGCTTACCTGTGATCCCACTACATCTTTATGCACTCATACTTTGCATTTTGGACATAAAATGGAGTTTCTGCCTACTCCTTTCCTACACACTGAGCATGGCCATTTCCCAGATGGGACCGGTGCCCTATTTTCCTTCCTACAAACTAGAACTTTAGTCTTAGACAGGTTAATTTTAAGGCCTTTTGATTCTAGGCCGTGCTTCCATGTTTGGAATTTCTTCTCTAGTTCAGCCATTGATTCAGCTATGAGCGTTAGATCATCTGCGTATAGGAGTTCCCATGGGCAGCCGGTCTTGAGTCCTCTGTTATAGCCTGAAGGGCAATAATAAATAGTAGGGGGCTAAGAACGGAGCCCTGATGAACACCAACTTTTACGCTAAACTCTTCACTATATTCGTTAATTCTAACCTTGCTGACTGTTTCTTTATACATGGCTTGTATAGCTCTCACCAGCCATTCATCAACACCTAGTTTTCTAAGAGCACACCAGATAATGGAGAGCGCGACTCTGTCAAAGGCTTTCTCCAAGTCAAGAAAAGCTAAGTATAGGGGTTTACTTTTGGCTAGGTACTTCTCCTGTAGTTGTCGTACAATGAAAAGAGCGTCTGTGGTACTTTTACCTGACACAAACCCGAACTGCATTTCATCTAGATCAATTCGCTCTCTGATTAGTTGCGCTATTACTTTTTGACTGGTCGATTAATTTAATGCCTCTATAGTTACCTCTATCTAGGGCATCTCCTTTACCCTTGTAGCAGTTAATGATGATGCTGCTACGCCAGTCCTTCGGAACAACCCCATTCTGTATGACTTGGTTTACTATCCGGGTGACCATAGTGTGTCCCACCGTTCCAGATGCTTTCAGCAACTATTTCCGAAGGCCTAGCCACCTTACACATCTTCATATCTTTGATTGCCTTACTTATTATACTACCTTCAACTTGCACTGCTGCTCCCTCTATTGGAATGATGTGGGGGAGACTGTCTTTCTCCCATTTATTCTCCTCATTTAGTAGCCTTTCGTAGTGACACGTCCAAGCTACCTTCTTATCAGCGTCAGTGATGGCAAGTACACCATCATCATTCAAGACACACTTCTCCCCAACAATATCACGGTTTTCCTTGACACATTGCCTAGCAATCCTGAACACTTCACGTTTTTGGTCCTCACGTTGTAGAACATGCTTGAACTTTCTTTCCTCTGCTTCCCTTCTTGCGAAGTACACTTGTCTCCTAGCTTCCCTCCTGGCCACTTGATAGTCTTCTCTACTTCCCCCCTCACGCCATACTTTTCAAGCCTGCTTTTTGGCCTTAATTGACTCCTCCACCTTACTGTTCCACCACCACATTACTCTCCTGCCTATAAGCCTGCTCCAGCCACAGACTTCATCTGCCGCCTTCAGCAGGTTAGCTTTCAGGAATTCCCACTGTTCCTCTATATTGTACGACTCTAATTGCTCTTCCTTACTGTCAAAAGCATCAAGTAATATGCTTTTAAATTTATTACTAGCTTCCATATTTTTCTCCTGAGGATAGTCCTCCTCTGTTGTCGAGTACGTCTTGTCCTGACTATGAGTCTATGTTGGGAGGTGCATTCTTCATGGGGGAGGGATTTAGTGTTTACAACAGACACTCTATCACGTCTTCAAATATATTCTATATTATGACTAAGTGATGAATCTTGATACTCTGGAGTTTCACCTGTGTATTCACAGGATCACCAGACAAAACAGTCTTGTCTGATGATCTTGTAAGTACAAAGGTTAAACTCCAGGGTAAGAAGACTCATCACCTAACTATAATAAAGAATATTTAAACTCTACTTCGGTATTGAGTACATCCGTCAACATCACTTGGATATATAATATATATGTATGTATATTTTCATTTATTAAGGCTAAATAGTGAGTCTTGTTACTCTGGAGTTTCACCTGTTTATCACAGGGTCAACACTTGTCTGATGACCCTGTTATAAACAGGTGAAACTCCAGAGTAACAAGACTCACTATTTAGCCTTAATAAATGAATATTAAAACTCTACTTCAGTATTAAGTACTCTTTTCACTCTTGTGATAGGTCGATGAAAATATGGTAACTGCTCAACAGAAAGATGCCGCACGCTTGGGAAAATTCTATTTTAGGAAAGATATTATAACTGGTTTGTGATTTTATAAACATTTTCTTTTTGCTTACTTTATTTATATATTTAATATACATACTTATGATATGAACAGAAACTTGGGCATATTTCTATCAAATTTGATATGAACTCCACAAATATAATCTGTTTTATCATTTTTATAATGATCTGATGTGGATGTAACATAGCCAAATGGTTAAGGAGTTTGCTTTGCTGTCATTAGATCCTAGGTTTGATCTCACTGCATGGCATATTGGGTAAATATCATTTACCACAACCTCCATTTGACATGTATTTTGTGAGTGAAATTGGGTGGAGGGAAACTGCTTGGAAGCCCGTCAGATGGACTGTACCTGTAATTCAAAGGGACAGCCGTGTCACACACTGTGTCATGCCGAATCTCCCTGAGAATTACGTTATGGGTATATGTGTTTGTGGAATACTCAGCCACTTACACTATAATGCAGGATGGACTGTACCTGTAATTCAAAAGGCCAGGCTTGTCACACACTGTATCACACTGAATCGCCCTGAGAATTATGTTATGGGTACATAAGACCAATGGACATTCATCAATGGTCTGATGTTCATACTGGATTTATTTTTCCTATCAGAATTAGGAATGCATATAAATTTCATATTGTATCTTGCATAGTAACACATTAGTAAGGTCTATTTTATGTTTGGTTGCGGTGAATTGGCAGTATCAGTAGAGGTTCGGACACCATGCTTTGAAGCATAGAGTTACCTCCCTTTATGATCTGAGTTCAAATCCCGCTGAGGTTAACTTTGCCTTTCATCCTTACGGGGTCAATAAAATAAAGTACCAGTAATGCATTGGTTAATTGCTGGCCTTGTGCCAAAAAGTAGAAACAATTAATTTAAGAAAACTCTTTTAAATGTTATTTAATAGCTGTGATCCTTTTTTTAACAGTAAACTCACCACCCGAAGCAGCAGAATGTGCTGGTTGTTGTGAACGGATCAATGAAAAATACACCCTGATGACAATAAATGAAATTATTAATGGCAAGGTAAGATTATAACTTTTACAACCTTTGAATAACCATTAACATGGCAGTGGATTGGCAGTATCGGTAGAGGGTCGGACGCCATGCTTTGACGCATAGAGTTACGGCCCTTGCCATTCTGAGTTCAAATCCCGCTGAGGTTAACTTTGCCTTTCATCCTTACGGGGTCGATAAAATAAAGTACCAGTAATGCACTGGGTATTTGCTGGCCTTGTGCCAAAAAGTAGAAACAATTATTTCAATAAACATAAGTTCAATTGTTAAGTTATTTTATCACAACAGCTCAGGAATTTTAGGTCAGCTCAAAAATCAGAATGACCTGTCACAGCAAGATTGGCTGGGGATAATCAAGTTATATGCTACTATGTACTTTTGTACTTGTGGCTGTGTTCACCTGGGGTGGGTTGAGCCAGCTCCATCAAAGGAATTCACGGTGTAAATTCATTTCAATGATGTTTCTTCAGGCGATTGGTTTCACAAGTGGTGCCCAGCCGTAAGTATATGCGCTTTAGGATAGTGTAATCCAAGTATTTTGTCGTGACTCTTACAGTGTGGACTGGGTGCTTTTTGTCATGACACCTACACAACCATTTTACAATGTGTACTGGGTGCTTTTTGTTGTGACACCTACACGACTGCTTTACGGTGTGGACTGAGTGCTTTTTGTTGTGACACTTGATTATTAGTATGGAAAGTTTATAAAGTTGTGTATATATCTCCTCTCCTGAAATTTTAGAGTATGAGTGAGGAAAACCAGCTAACAAGAGAGCGTGACAACGAATCAAATAACATGAAGACATGCATACATAATACATAGAGTGAGTGAAAGTGAGGTGAGAACTGAACCCGTATCCTTCACCTCTAGCTAACTTTCCCTCTGCCTACCGGCCAACAGGATGGAGAACACATTGCCCTGGAGGACGGTGAGGGAGATGCAGCCAACTGTGCTCTGATAGCAGTGAGTAGGGATGTGATCCTGGAAGTCTTCACTGCTACAGGCTCTACCACAAACTTATCAGAGAGCATGACAATTAATAAAATAACCGGCAAAGAGAAGAAAACAATTTTATGATATATTATGGTTAAAATGTCATTTTGATGTTAGTGGTATATTAAACAAATTTAACCCTTTAGCATTCACATTACTCTATATTTATTATTGTATTTTCACTGTAAACATTTTATCCCACATAATATCGAATCTGTGAAATTTTGATATTATTTATTTTGAGAACAATATCTTAACATAAGTAGTATAAGCAGCCAGTTAAGACCGGTTTGAACAGAGAGAGGTGAGAGAATTCTGGCCGTATATGGCAGGTTTAAATGCTAAAGGGTTAAGAAAAATATTGTAAGAGAAAGAAATAGTTTTAGTCTATTGTTGGCATGTTAGTTTAAAATAAACTCTCAATTGAAATTTTATTAATATATAAATGATAATACTAGATTTCTATAGGTAACCATTGGTATTTTGTTAATATGTTCTGATAAATAAATTTTCTCCCCCAAGTTTATCATTCTTCAAAAGACATTATTTCCTTTACAGGAGGATTTCCCTGGTTTAGTTCCTATGGTCAACAAATACCTAGACTACATTGAGTGTGATGTTGATACCCGGTGCACTGTATTACAATATTTGAAATTAATATCCAAAAGAGCTTCTGGTATATTCCATTTTTTTAAATATAAATGTTTTGATGTTTTATATACTACAACATTGATTAAAAACCATTTAATGGTTTTCTGTCAGTTCATAGAACTTTTACTAACTTTTGAAATTCTTATTTCATGAGATGAAATCCTACTTGGGTAGATTTTTACCTTCCATTCATCTAGGGTTGATAAATACCAGTCAAGTAATTGGGGTCAGCTTTAATCAATTGTACACTTTCCTAAATTTGTGATCATCTTGTGGTATTAGAAATTATTGTGATCGTATAATTGGCAGTATCGGTAAAGGGTTGGTAGCCATGCTTTGCAGCATAGAGTCACGGCTCTTTGTTTTGAGTTCAAACTCTGCTTTTCATCCTTACAGGGTCGATAAAATAAAGTACCAGTAATGCACTGGGATAATTGTTGGCCTTGTGCCAAAAGTAGAAACAATTATTGGTGGTATTGGTGGAGAGAAACAGTAGAATTACACTGCTATGTCTCTCTACTTCCTGTCATCAAATCCTCGTTACTATTGGGTCTTAAATAATTGGAGACACCCTAGAAAAATTACCTATTTTCAACCCCCCTCCTATTATTTGGGACCTGAAAGTGACAGTATTATAAGGGAGGTTGAATAAATCAGTTAAATACTATAAAATTTGTGGTCACATGTTAATGGTCCTACAATTAGTTATGTCCCTTTACAGCATTCAGAGTTTAAATTCTGCTGGTGTTAACTTGGATGTTTATCCTTCTGCAGTCAATGTTAAAATGTATTAGTTCAGTCAATGTGAATATAATCTTCTACTTGTAAAATGTATTGCCTATTACCTATTTTAGAAATCATTGTGAAGCACACTGGCAGTATAAATATTTACCTAATCAAATAACAACCCTCTGCTTATCTCAGAAATGATTATTATTATTATCAGGTTTAGAAATTAGATCAAAGAATATTACTTGCAAAATTGTTGTCTTTAGATTTTCAGGGTCAACTTTACCTGTTATCCTCACAAACTGATTAAATAATTATCAGTTATATTGATTCAGTGGATTATGATCTACAAATTTGTTGCATTGTCGTGCTTGGATATTAACCCTTTCTTGATGGTATTTCTGATGAAATGCATATTTTAATGAAAATTATTAATTATTTCATTACTAAGATAGTAACTTAATGTAAGGTTCTTATATAAAATTATGCTGGTAGATTTTGATTTAAATTGGAAACCTTTAAAATGGGTGGTTCTATTTCATAGAACCAGGGCCAGTTTGGTAACTAAAGGGTTAAAAGTGATAAAATAAGTACTAGTCAATACCCTATTCCTTCAAAATTTGAAACTGTACACCAAAATTAAAAATCAATATAATTGTTGTTGTTTCTGTAATATGAAATATCTATTTAAAGATTCAATGATTATTTTATATTTCTGTTGTATAAATCAGTTTTATAATATTTCTTCATTTGGTACAAGGCCAGTACCAAATTGCGGGGGGTAGTCGATTATATTGAACCCAGTATTTGACTGGAACTTTATTTTATTGACCACAAAACGATGAAAGGCAAAGCTGACCCTGGCAGGATTCAAATGCAAAACATAGAGTCCTAACTATATGCCACAAAGCATGTTGTCTGACACTTTAACAGTACTGTCAATCCACCACCATTACTTTATAATAATAGCAGAAAACAGGGTAAGTTTAGCTGATAATGTAAAAATGTAACTGTTCTGTACGTAAACCTCATGGTTGTTTCTGTTCACCTTTATTACTGTGATTTATATAATCAGGGTATTGTAGCTGTTAACATCCTGCACTGATTTAGCAGAAATTATCTAAGAGCAAGTTTGTTAATTTAAATGTTTATTAATGGACAGATTATTGTGGAAAATTTCAGTATTAGAGTAAATGAATCTTGGGCAATGACCAAAAGAATTTGATCACAAATACAAGCGACTGAAATGGAGTTCCTCTAAAGGGTCCTTGGAATAATGTTACACGATAGAGTGCGTAGCTCGGAGAGTTGCTTCAAGTAGAGCCTCTACTTCTCCGAATTGAGAGATCACGGCTCCAATACATGTAATTAGAATATCTCAGGAAAGAATCGTTGGCCAGATTTTATGGGCCAAACCAACTAGTTAGAGATCCAGGGGTAAACCCTAAGTAAGATAGTTAGATAACATCCATGAGACAGGCTGGTCTCGCTTGGGGATCCAGCCGGATCAATTGGAGACGGTTGCTTCTGACAGGACCCATTGGAAGCAGTGTTTGAAGACTCTGCCCTTGTGACTCTCTCAGGAATAGGTGAGTGAAGAAAAATAATTTTTCCAAAAAATGTTTTTCTTATTTCAAAAATAAAATTCAAATTATATTTTCAAGAATAATAATTCCAATGATAAATAAGGTGTTGTGTTTTCTTACATTAAACAGGTGATCTTTTGACAATGGCTCAGTGGACAAGACAGTTTGTTACCAACCATGAAGATTACAAAAATGATTCGGTGGTCAGTGATAAAATCAACTATGATTTTCTTATGGAGTGTGACAAAATTGCCAATGGAGAACAAGACTGTCCACAGTTATTCTTCAAGTATCACAGCCGTACACGAGACAATATCCCTGCTGCTGTTTCTAAAGCTGAAGCTAATTTAAACCGAAAAATATATCCTAGCTAAATAAGAGTTTAATGCTTTTATCAACCCCACCCCTAACAACTTCAGTTTTAAGTTAAATTAGATATTTGACAATTACTTTTTGTTAATTTCTTTCTCAATGTTTTACACCAGTTTTATTTCTATTTTAATTATCTTATCAAACTAATTTTTATGAAAATTAAGGAACAAATTAACACAAGGATTTCCTTTTAGTCTTGGGAAAAGTATCTAGAATCTTTATTATTTTAAATCGAATTTTTATTTTATTAATTGCCTTTGCTTACTCGAAGGTGTTGCTTCCGGATCAACCCCATATCCCAGCGTACCATGGGTCTTATTGAACACATACAACAATATTGATGACTGAAGAAAGGAGAATATTACAAATGAGTAGATATTTGTATGAAAATTTGTAATATTTTTTCAAGCTTCCTTTCTAACAGTTCACAGAAATGAAATCTTTATATAATAATAAGTATGCTGATTAAAAAAATATATATATATATAAATATCATCCCCCAAAATGAGAAATCATTTCTGCTGACATGACATTTATCACAGTTTCTGTGGTAGATCTCTTCAGACTAGCTTCATGCTATAATTCTATGCCTGCTACTTCTATAATTCAGTGGTTCTGTTCTGAGCAGTGGTGTAAGTAATGCTCAGTGTGATAACAATCATAAGGCATTCACTCACATTCTATATTGAGTAATGATTTATTCTAAATCTACAGTTAAATGTTTATGAGAAAAAAATAAAACAAAAAAAATAACAACAACAATAATAAATAACTGAACTGTTGTGTTAAAATCTTTTCAGTTGTTTCATTCAAATATTACATTATTATAATCTTTTTTCTAAAATGAGAAATAAAATAATTTTTGAGTAAAGCGTTCAAGCTGTTCAGTTTCTAAGAATATTTTTTCAGTCTTCCACTACCAGAAATATTGATATAAAATAGTCTGTAGAAGACCAAGAAACCTTTGAAGAGATTTTTAAAGAAACAGAGAGAAAGTGATGTCCAAACGAGTATCCTCCACCTAACTTACCCTCCATATTTGGGTCCTAGCTGACAGGATGGAGAATACATTGTCCCGGAGGACGGCGAGGGAACACGCTGGAACAGCCACTCCACCTCACGGGGCTCGTGCCTGTGGGAAGCCAACTCTGCTCCAATAGCAGGAATGTGGTCCTGGGGCCAAGAACGCCAGAAGTTTCCACTGCTACAGGCTCTACCACAAACATATCAGAGAGTGGTTGCACTTTGACTGTGTCCTCTTCAGGCAACATAATATATAAAAGAATCACTATAACACAACTCAAGAAAATAGTTGTTTTCAAGCAAATTACAGTTCAGAGATTTTCTCTCTATACAACATGTTATCAGTATGAGCAAGTCCCTCTTAAGGCTTTGCTCGTAATTTAGTTCAACAATATATGTAGTGTGTCACCTACACACCATACTATAATGTAGTCGTGTAGGTGTCATGACAAAAAGCACCCAGCACACACTGTAAATGTGGTTGGTATTAGGAAGGGCATTCAGCCATAGAAACCAAGTCAAAACCAGTCCTGTATGAGCAATTCATGGTCATCAGACCTGGCCTCTCACAACAGGGCAACTTGTCTGACCCATGCTCGTGTGGAAAATGGACGTTAAACAGTGATGATGATGTGTCTATGAGCATTTTATATTAAAATGATTGACCAATAAGATACTTCTCCTTTATTACAATCTGAAACATCATCAAAAAATTTGGCATATAGATAAAAAGAGTAAGATGGTTGCATAACATCCATGAGTTCAGCTGGTCTCACTTGGGGATCTAGCCAGTTCAGTTGGAAATGGTTGCTTCTGACAGGACCTGCTGGAGGGAGTGTTTGAGGACTCTACCCCACAACCCTCACAGAAATGGGTGGGTGGGGAAGATCAAAATAATCAGAGAAAGGGTTTTTTTTTTAATTCAATATCTGAAACTAAGGAAACAAGGAGTTTTTATAAAGTGATATAGAAAGATTGAAGTATAAAATGGGATGAAAAATAAACATCATTTCTAGTTCTCTGTTTTTCTCTCTTGCTTCAAATCACTTTTTTCCTGTCTTGATTCTATTTCCTTCCTTTCTTTTTGGCAAGGACATCCAGGCGTAGTATGCATGGTCCCTTGAGGGAGTTGTGGGGACACTGTATTGACGTACAGCATTTCTAGGGATTTTAAAACCTGATAGAGCCCATCTTTCCAGAGAAGTACAGAGGGTGAGAGAATGGAAGTGAAAAAGCGATATAGAGGGGGGAAATCGACCCCAATATTTTTTTTATCGACCTTAAATGGATGAGACATAGAAACCACACGAAATATAAGATCGAGCAGACTTCAATTGTGTCAAATTCATGACAACCTCCCTAGAGGTGCCACAAGCCACTTGAGTTTATTAAAAAATAAATGTCTACCATATTAGGCATCTTGGCAGTAAAAGGTAGCAGTTATTTTTATTATAAAACCATTTATTCATACTGATTAAAATACTTCTAATTCGACAAAATACTGTTCTACTTCAGTATCTTATGTATGTTGAAACTTCATCCTTATTGCACAATGAAAGTCTAGTGTCATCATCATCACCATTTAACGCTTTATTTTCCATGGGTCAGACGGGTCGTCCACGCTATAAGGCAAGTCTGGCCATACCTTGCTCAAACAGGACTCTATTTTGACAGCTGGACGCCCTTCCTAACACCAGCCATGTTTTAACGTCCACTCTCCCTGCTAGCAAGATATATATTCTATAAAATGAGATGGAAATTTTTTTTATAATTCTTTTAATCCACCTGTCATTAATGACTATTAAAATACTGAACACCTAGTTTATCAGTTGAAATCTTACAATCGTATTTGTTTGGTACCAAGGTACATAACTCTTCTGCTCTAGTTTACATGATAGAAAAAAAAAAAAAAAAAAAATCTACTCGAGTGTTTAATAATAGGATGGTAAAACAGTTGCTTTCACAGAACATATGCCATATAAGCTACATGCTTTCATGGAGAAATACAACGATGCAGTTCACTACTACTCAGATATATTTTAAAATATACACTTCTCTTTGAAAGAGTGAAACGATTTTATGAAACACTTTCATTAGTAGATAGTAATTAGAAGACATTTTTGTAATATTAGATGTACTGTTGCCTTGGATTAAAAGAAACATTGTCTCCAAACTGAGGTGTTTGGCTAGAAAGAAGTGAGTCTTTAGGGACATGGGGGGGGGGGGGGGGGGGGCGCGCGCACATTGATTCTTGCCTTACCTTTTTCAGTTACATTCCCATAACTACTTCTGCTGGCAGGTTAAACTTAGTGCACTTGGTGAGATGGACACTGCAAAGCATTTCTAAGGTCCACTGAAATGCCATGATGGATAGTCATATAACGAGAGCAGTAGCCCATTGGCTGGCTGCACTAGATACAAGAACTTGATTTAGTGGAAAAAAAAAAAAAAAGGTTGCTATACTGTTCAGAAGAAAAAATATTAATCCCTGTATCAATATACATGGCCAAACTGAACTGACAAGTCACCAGTGATAGAAAGAGTGGACAGTGCTCTATTTTTTAAATTTTATTTGATTAGACTAGCATCTATCCCTCATCTTCATGCACCTTGTTCCTAAAACCAATTTCATCAAGCTTAGAAATACATTTTGATTTGGCCAAATGTATGATAGAATCATTTTGTATATTAGTGGAAATTATATTACTAATCTTAGAGGAATCGAAATAAAAGTCAACTGTGACAGGATTTAAACTGAGAATTGAAAGGGATAAAAAAAAAAAAAAAAAAAAACCTTTCTCTTGTTATTTACAATATAATTTTCTCCACTTAGCATAGGTGGATGGAACAGTTTTTGCAGCTAGAAACCCCTTCTTACAACTTACTCTTCTCAGAACTAGGAATGGAAACTGGACCAAACAGATTTTCTCAGGGACGCACACAGTTGGTTTTCGAATATTCTCAAAACTTAATCCTATGTAAAAGTTATAGACGGGGGTCAAATGACACTCCTTTACACGGTTCTTATGAAGCTGCAGAAAAGTAGGCGAGTTCCAGAGACGAGATGTCAAACTAATCCAATGCTATTTCAGGGCACATCCAGTATTGTGCAGTGAATAAGAGCAGTTATCAAGGTGGAGGGTAGAAATGACATATATAGAGATTTGGATGTCTCAAATCTCCTTGCATGTCACCAAAGTCCTTTGTCTTCTCTTCCTTGCTATCTTTCACAGGCTCCATCCTAGTGTTTGGTATTGCTTTATACACCTACCATTCTCCATATACCTCTGCCAGCAGTCATCTCTCGTGCATATTACGTTCATTATCTCTTCTCTACAGCCTCAATATTAACAAGTGTTCAGGCAGTTAGCACATCTAATGTTTTGTTTTTTAATGCTATATCATTCAATCTTGTTTTTTACAACAGCAATATTAAGCCCTTTTTCATAACAGCCCACGTTAAAATTTTGAATAACCATTTAAAATCTTTTGTCAACCTTCTGCAAAACAACTGAGGAAATTGCAAAGAAATCTTACCAAAATCAAAAAAAAAAAACTAATGCAATTATTAAGTCTATACCCTGAAGTGCCAGCACGAATGTTCCACTATAAATATATCATTTAACGTCCATCTTCCAAACTAGCATGAGTTAGACGGTTTTGTTCATTATATATAATAAAGAAAATCTCGAATCATCAAAGCAAGATGTTATACATTTCACTGCTTTAACCGATAGTGTGGAAAACGGATGTTAAACAGGGATGATAATTATTGAAATCACACGAGCTCCACCATTCCTGTTAGTAAAATTACCATCATTTTAAAAACCCACTTTCCCTGCTTACAAATTTCACTCAAAGCAGTCAACCTGGTGCTACAGGGTAGACAATTATCAAAAATTATGCAGTGATTTTCATTGTTTATTTAATATTAGGTATTTAGTGAACAATAATAGCATTGATGTTTGTTTCCAATATGGACATCCAACTAGAAACCATGGGCTAGACCAGCTTCAGAATGTGACAATCTGCTTAACCCATGCAAACATGGAAAATAGACATTAAATGGAGACGATGAAATATATACATACCTATGCTGTTAAATAGCCAAGACCAATATTTATTGCTACTAGAAAATGTAACAGTTAAAAAACTGGAAAAAAAAAAAAAAAAAAAAAAAAAGCCATACTACATGCAGAGTCAATAATGAGAATTGTACCTACAGCAATGGAAAATGAAAAACATCGATACCACACTAAATCAGAATTGTCTAGCAACCCAATGTTAGGATTTAAAGCTAAGGACTATGAATGTCACACCAACCTCATGAAATACTGATTAGAAACAATTACTAACAATCATTAATTAAAAAAAAAAAAAAAAAAAAAATTTCAGCTTAAATTAAATGGAAAACTTGGTAACACATTGAAGGTTTCAATTTTATCAAATCATTTCAGCTGTATCAACTTTCACTAGCAATGTCTTAATTTTCAGGTAAGACAAGAATTGAGACCCAAGATACTCACGAAACGAACACACAATCAACAAGAATGGGATTGGTGGGTACAAGGGTTTTAACACCAAACAAATAATTCAGTATCAAACACTAACATAAAAGAGCTTAAACATTTTTTCCCCCATTTATAAACAAAGTGTATCAATGACTATCCCAAGAACTTACAGAGCTGATAGTGGCTCATAAAACTTGTACATCACAATACAATCTCCTCTTTTACTTGCAAGGAATATCAGATTAAGCAAGTGGGTGCAACAGTGATACATATAGAATATAGGTGATTAGGCACATAAGACAGTAATGATTTGAATACAGAATAGAAAAGAGAGAATGTAATTAAGACAGGAATATATTTAAGGCCAAAGCAACAAAAGCCTATCTTCCACATTTTATATGACTCTAGTAAAAGTAATCTAGCAGATTATGTAATAATTACCAAAATATTAAGATACTAATGCATATAGTGTATCAAAAAAGGAGCAGTCTCATTGGTTCCATAATGTAAATTAATTCCCTCACGCAAGAGTCTAAAATTACAATCTATCCCGTGAGGAGAATGAAATGTAATACTGATGAATGTATAAGAGAACGAGTGTCAACCAGTTCAAGAAAAAGTAGAGATAATCTTAAGAGAGGTTAGTTGAAAGCAACAATAGAAATGTAAGTTTTCCAAGTGAATATGACAGGCAACACGAAATGAGTCAAGTCTTTGGAAAGAAGTCTTAAAAAAGAAATCTTAGAGATAATTTTAAGAAATGGATTTGCCACTTAAAAACTGAAGGACAGTGAAGCAATTAAAAACTTAGCACTTATGTTACCATTATTCTGAAAGTACCAAAATGTTTGCATCATAACTAATAGGTGGATTTAATCACAACTTTAGATGAGTTGCCAGTAAGTTTTTTTAGCATAACAGTTGGAACAATTTAAATCTGGTCAGATTTCAACAAATTTTTTTTTTTTAAATCTAAGCAGAAACCCAAGCTCAGAATAAAAATAAAAAGTCATCAATTTCTCATTTGGTTTTGTAGTTTTGAAATATGCTTTATGAATGCCCTCTCCAAGATATATCGAAACAGATTCAGTTATCCAAACCATCACCATGACACCTTTGTGTAACATGCTAGAAGTGTGCTGCAATACTAACCTTAAGTGTAGAAGATTGACAGCATCTGAAGAGTAATATACCAAGATTAACAGTTGAGTGTAAAAGTGTGAATGTAAATTGACTAGACATAAAATCTAAACACCGAAGAAAAAAAAGCATTTCACTAATTGATAGATTTAACAGTACTTGTAATTTAGACAGAAAAGCTGTTTCAGACATATGCAACTCTTTTTTTGTGATATAAAATTGTACTATTTTTTAATTTTCACAAGTCCTTGATTCCTGATATAGGGACACCACAGTGATATTTGGCACTTAAACTTGGTCAGAACACATCCCTCTCCAGGTTTGAACACAACCAATTCTTGAGAGGGAGAGTGAGAAAGTGTGTGAAAAAGATTTAGGAGAACCGTTCCCAGTATTATATTCAAGTAAGCATCAGAAAAGGCCACTAATTCCCTTAGCTTATGACTGCATTTTCATTGAAAATCATGTTAATTAGAAAATGTTTCAATTATGACACTGTTTGGGATATATTTGGAGAAAGATTTTAAATCAGCCCAATAAGTGCACACATTTGAGATAATGCAGGTAGAAAAGATAGGAAGAATACTTTAATATCCTCAAGTTAATTATATCCATTAAAACTGAATACAATTTACCAGTCATAATGTATTTATACCTGTATACATTCATAAAACAAATACTGGAAATATATTCCAATGTGTTTACCTTAAAGTAAAAAGGTGTTGCATCATGTTCATTTATTTGAAGCACTGGTAATCATACTAAATTTTCTTTAGTTACCAATGCTGCTACATTCAAACTATTTACAAATACCACAGTTTTAATTCAAACTATGTTAAGAAAACAAAAATCAAGTTATCTTAATTCAGTTAATTCAAACAACTAAATCTAAACAGAAATATTGAAAAATTGCTGGACAATCAATTTTGATACTTTGTCTATATTTGGAAACTAGAACCCCACACATGTCCAAATATCAAAACGATAAGGACAAAAGCTAGCATACTTGGCTAAAGCTGTCATTTTAATAAACATATTTTCTATTAAACCAAATTTGTCTTTTAAATGTCATGAAATTTAAGAAATTGAATTCACAGAAGAAAAGTTGTTTTTTTCATCAGTAACAGACAAATAACCAACAGAATATAGTTTTAAAAATATCAAAAAGCAAAACCTATAAACAGCTTTGCCTGAATAACCACTAAATACTAATCAAAAAATAAAAATGAAAAATAAAACGTTTCATCAATATAGAATTAAGAAGTAAAAGTGTTTCAGTAAAACATTTTATTTTATTAAAACTGATTTTCACTTGAGATCAAAAGCTTTAAATGTTTTCATTAAATGAGAATATCATGCAAATATAAATAATGGTTGGGAGAGAAGAGATATGGGTACTAATTCTACAGTAACTTGCAAGAAGCAACTCAAAAGCAGAAGCTAACAAAAAAGAAATCATTTACCCATGAAAATAAAAGAACCAGATGTCAGAAGCAATATTTGAAACTACTTTTGACTGATAAATACTCAGTTCAAATGTATAACTATATCCAACATAATTAACACTAAATTTAAGCAGAATAAACTGACAAGTAAAAAAAAAAATAATATCACACTAAATGGCTAGGGATTCAGGTAAATAATTTCAAGAATTTAAAATTCCATTAACTATTATCAAGAGATGACAGTAAAAATGTTAAAAACTATATAATCTAATGTTTTGAAACTATCAAATTGAGGAAGGTAAGAAAAAATATATGGAAGTGTGAAATTCATTGCTTTCAAAACCAGTGTTAAAAATCTTAGAAGCTTTGAATGTTATGTAGAAAAAAATATATAAATAAATAAATAGAAGCAAAATCTTTAATCTAGCTGTACGCTAAGAAAACTTAAACAGGAAAGTGCTAGATTGGTTTGAACACTATGTATTTATATTGATTTTATTCATTTTTCAAATGAACATGCAAATTGAGTATCACTTCTGCAGTGAGCAACAACTATAAAGATTTTACAAGCATCTTAATTTAAGAATCACTTGTTTAAAAGGTGAAAGATAGGATCTTTATAATACTTCTTCCCAACATTAACTGTATATATTTTTAAAAATATGAACATAAGCAGCATAGAAATAAATGCTCTAATTTCTTTTCACCACATTCTTATTGGTGCAATAAAGAATATTCCCAGAATTTGCACAAGTCAAGTTCTCACCTCAAACTAGCATGAGACTGTAGTCTCCAATAGTTGTGAAATACTTTAGGGGGTTCTCGAAATATAAGTATCTAAGGAGAATCACTGATTAAATTGACAGATTTTCTTATGAGCAAAGTTTATTTGAAAAATGAATAAGTCTAATACACAAATTTCAAAAAACAATTTCAGTTAACATGACTTTTCTTAAAGCTGTTTGGAGAAAAATACAAATATTGAACTGAATAGTACAAAAAATTCTTTGTGCTAACTGATCAAAAGCAATTTTATTTTCTGAACACTAGCAGAGTATAGAGAATATTGAATGTGTGCATGTATGAATGCTATTGTAGTGTGTATTCTGCAAAAAAAAAAAAAATTAAAACAAAACTGTACTTCCAAATGACTAAAAAGGTCATCCATATGGTACACAATATATACGTACTCCAATGGAAAGATGGTACTGGACATTAAATAAACTGAGGGCTAATTTAATTTTTTTCTTCTGCAGACAGTAATTAAATAAACACTTCAGTTAAGTACTGCTAAAATTCGCAGTTGGAATTTAATCTTCAGAATTCATGGCAACATACAAAATGCATTATTTCCACGGTAACAGTCTTGCCAGCGAATGCTTCAAGTACAATTTAAAAAAAAAAAAAAAAAAAAAAAAAAAAAAAAAATTCACTATCATGAAGGGAAAAGGGAAAATACCCGACATCAAGTTTTGATAATGTAGCAGTTGCTACGAATGACTTAATTTATATTCCCAGCAAACATTCATGTGAAAAAAGAATTGTGATTAACTGATAGCCAAGTGGGAAAAGGGAAGAGGTGAGAACAATTTGTAGCAAGAATCAGCATAGAATAAAAGTTAAATCCACAAGTACTGCTTAACAAAAACAGCCTTAACTGTGTTTTAATAGTAAGAAGACTGAATTTTATGTAGCCAACTCAAAATAATTAGTGCCAAGAAATATATTAAATTATTTTCAGTCTTAAGACCAAGAAAGGAACTTTCAATGAACAAGTTATTGGCAGAAAGCAGGCTGAATTTATTTAGGTACATCAGAGTTTGATCTAACTCAGTGAAATCTTTTATAAAAATGTGAACCTTACCCAACAATTTATTTTGAATTTCTTTTTCCAGCTATCACAAAATCTTGACAAACTTCGCTAGCAACTCTTCAGCAACCAATTTGGATGAAAATGCATGGGGAGTAAAAAGCATGAAGATTTTATTCTCACACCAATAAAGTTTTGGACAACAGCACATGGAGAAAGGAACATTTATTTTGTATTTGGTTTAAAGAGCATATCATGCCAAAATAGTAACCTCTGAGGAAATAGCAGGCCACAAGGCTCAATGCTAGTAATACCTCACTATTGGTCATTGTTAATATAATATATATATTTTAATTACTTGGGCCACAGAACTTTTGCACATGCTTTAACACAAAACACAACACTTGGATATGTTCAATGATAGAGCTAAATTCTAGCTAGAATAGCAGTCTCTGATTGGCCTGGATGCAGCAGACCGTTGCAGTACAAGAATATACTACAACTACTTAAACACTACAGCTGGCTAAAGACAGTAGTGTGCAGAGAGCAGCACATACAGTGAGGCACTGCTGATGCTACTGGATCCCGTAGGGCAACAGTAGCTTAACTGGAGTGATTGGTTGGAATCAATAACCATCTGTAGGGGAAAGAAGAGTTCACCAAGCAGAACCTTATTAAACTTGAAATATAAGAATGTAGATTTTCCCATTAAAGCTAGCAAATAGCTCAACTTATTTAAATTCTTGATAGGAGTGTATGAATTTATATATGCACATGAAGAAACACTATGCAACATTAAGAAAGTGCATATATAACACACCAACAGGCACATCTACATAGTATAAAAAAGATACCTGTTAATATAATATTTGGCAACAGTACACTGATATTCTAACTAATGTATCTGAAAAAATGGGTGGGCTAAGAATAAATTCCTAAATATTTTAATAGTTCCTAAAAAAATTTATTTGTTGATGCAAGAGAAGGCATCAAATTGAAGCCTCAGCAAAGATCGTCAGCAATATCACCATCAGATGGCTTTCACAGAACTAGAAAGTAAGACATCTTGAGCTTGGTATAGGTAATAACAGTATGTGATGATGGTTGTTAGTACATGACCAAATGAGGTTCTGAAGGCTGCAGCCAGACACATCTCAGTTATTATCTCCTGCATCACCACCTTCTTCATCTCCACACTGTGTATCAGACGTCCATAGCTAGAAAACAAACAAAGAAAACAAATATAATGGACAATAAAAGATAATTGAAATTAAAGAAATAGTGTAGATGAGTTTTATGGAAAAAAACTAATTCTATGATTGTACAGCAATTTAAATGCATGAAACTAAACTGAAGATTTCAGCAAGTAGAGTAGAATAAGTTAACTGGACTCCCATTTCTTTTAATAAACCAGAACTGAAAATAAACAGGTTAATTTCTAGAAAGAAAAGCAAAACCACTTACTGTTAAATTGTCTCTCAAAAGCTGCATTATCAATGTACTATCTTTGTAAGATTCCTCATTCAATTGATCTAATTCAGCAATTGCATCATCAAAAGCCTATTAACAGGAAAAGTGAATATTAATTTCAGAAGAAAAAAAAAAGCAGAAAAAAAAAAAAAAACTCTAGGAAAAATTCAATAGAAACCTAACTCACCTGTTTTGCTAAGCAACAGGCTTTTTCTGGAGCATTAAGAATTTCATAATAAAATACAGAAAAGTTCAATGCCAATCCCAGTCGAATTGGATGTGTAGGTTGCATTTGGCTTTTAGCAATATCAAAAGCGTCTTTGTATGCACATTGTGAGTGCCCTAAAACACCTGAAAAATGAGCAAGAAGGGAATTTAAAAACAGAAAAAAATGGTTAACTCCCTTGAATTAGGAGCACTTACTGATAAGACAACTCAACCGTCGTATATATTAGAGAATAAATTACTGCATAAAAAGAATGTGAACAATGAAGAGACAGTAAAATGTCAATCACAAATGATTCATTAAAAGTTGACTAACTTAACTATTATTTTTCATGTGGACGACACTAAATTCTTTGCTATAACATGAAAATTCAACACTTAATGATTTTCCCCATCACTTCTGCAAACATGTGCAGCCTATGTTCTGCTGATGATGTCTGAAACACGCCTAGGTCTGTCATCAGTATTTGCCAAAACGAATCATTTAGCCAATATATGCTTACTTCATTATATAGCTATATTTTGTTTGCTTTTTATGTTTTTGGCATTAGTATGCTGACTAACTTAAATGAAAATTATATTAACATTGAACTACACAGATGAGTCATCAATAAAAAGACTATTCTATTAGAAGAATTGACAAATATTGCTATGCTATATGTTTTAGAGATAATATCTTCAAATATAAAAGCATTTAAAACTTCACCTTTCCTGTCTTCACCCTGGGCAACCTCTGCAAGATACCGGTAATAATCGCCTTTCATTTTCAAATAAAATACTTTGCTCTCTGTAGTAGATGCTTTTGATATCAAATAGTTCTCAAGAAGATCCTTAGAAAAGAAAAGAATAAAAAATATATAGAAAAATCCAATTTTCATTTTGACATGGAAAAATGTATCTATAAAAAATAATTATTAAATTCCTTAAAAGCCGATATATTTTGCGTATATATTTTTTTCTTTCTTTTCCTATAGCAATTATTTTAATGGTGTTTTTCCGTCATTGGGACGATAGCTAGGAGTCCGATTTGGTACGTTTACACTACGTTAGTTTAGGATTCTGAAAAATATCTTAATATTGTGAAACAAGCGAAAATATTGAGGTACCATGATCAATTGGCAACTACTATATGCAAAGAATTTCACACCATTTGTTCGCTATATATCTTTTTTTTTGCCGAGGAATGAAAAAGTATTCTTTATTTGAACTCATAACAAATAATATTAAATTGTCTTTTGTAATTTCAATTTTAAAATTCTGTAACAAAAAGCGAAAGTATATTTCGTAATATCTGAATCCAAAACTAAATTAATATACCAATTACGAAAAAAATAACGGTAACTTTATCAAAACGAAAACTAATGACGATCTTTAACCCCCCCCCCCCACACAAATTACTGGTCATCATTCAAACTACCATATAAATATAAAGATTACTAGTTTGGGTTTTCATTGTTCGACGTAAAAAGCATCATTTGGAAGAGGGTGGGGTGTTAATTTCCAACCTTGCATATGAAGGACGGAGAAGAAAAAAACCCACACTATTTTCGAAAATGAAAAAAGTTGGATATATCTTGTAAAATATATTTTTCCACACATATATATATATATATATATATATATATATATAGGAAATATTAACTTTACAATCCCTGACATTCTGCAATATTTAGTAATGTAACTGAAACCAACTAGAACTATTTAACAGATGTTTATATATATAGAGAAAACCATAAGTCGATGTTACCACAGTGAGAAAATCGTTAACATTAGGAATCGAAACCCTACACCCCATTTAAAGGTTTATTATATCGGGATCGAATCCAAAGGGCGCTAACGCAAAATATAACTGAACTATATTAAATTAAATACCATATGTAGACATTGATAACACTTTTGTTCAGCTGCCTAGGCAACCTAATTAATGATGCGATTTCAATTTCATGTGTTTTAATGTCTCCTACTATAACATCAGATACTATAAATTATATAAGATTAATACAGGATAACTATTAAGGAAATATATAATTAAACATTTTTTTTTAGTAACTATGCAAATCAATAGCACATTCTAGTGATATCCAAAACTGAGAAACATCTAATCAAAACACCATCTGTAAGTTATTTAATACATTTCTAAATATATTTAAAATTCTATGAAGACAATTTCGAAATAAATGTTGAGCTAACAAATGGGAACGCTTGGAGATGAACTGCATTGCAACGAAGAAATGGAAATCAATAGTTATTGCGAAATGGATCTGCGGATAGCTTAGAAAACAACAAAATCCTAATCTATATACACATATATATACATATATCATCATATATACACACACATATATATATATATATACATATTATATATACATATATCATCATATATATATACATATATCATCATATATATATACATATATCATATATATATACATATATCATCATATATATATACATATATCATCATATATATATACATATATCATCATATATATATACATATATCATCATATATATATACATATATCATCATATATATATACATATATCATCATATATATATACATATATCATCATATATATATACATATATCATCATATATACATACATATATCATCATATATACATACATATATCATCATATATACACACACATATCATCATATATATACACACATATATCATCATATATACACACATATATCATCATATATACACACATATATCATCATATATACACACATATATCATCATATATACACACATATCATCATATATACACACATATCATCATGATATACACATACATATCACACACATATCTAATTGTAGACACACACAGACAATATAAAAAGAAATACAACAATATATATAGTAATATGGCGCTTTTCAAGATTCGGATGCGGTCCCAAGCCGATGCTTCATTCATTGTGGACCTAGTTAACAGATCGAGATGGGGGGGGGGGGGTCTGAACAGCTTTTCACTTAGGTATTAAGTACAGTAGAGTACTTTGAAAAATTCCTTTATCAAACACGAATTAAATTCAAGACTTCCTGCTACCCACAAAATTTTAATCATTAGCATCACTATTCTCTCTCTACCCCACTCCAACATCCCATCTAGCGAAATAAGCTGATTAAAGTGAGTAGTAATTGAAGATTGAAGGAGAAGAGTTAGGGAGATAAAATAAATCTCTGGGAGAGCTGAGGTGCTGATAAAAGGAGTGGAGGATGGTAGGAACTGTTGCCGCCCACTTTCACCAAAGCACATTTCTAGAATAATCTCAGCCTGAAATACAATGCCAAACATTGAACCCGAGAAATATTTTAAAATCTACTATTGAATTACAGTCATTTTATATGTGAATGTCATTTTTAAATATCAGAATTTACTCGAGCGACGCTCGGTAAGATACAGAAAGAGCAAAGATGAAACGTTTTTAATCACCAGCAATATGAAATGGCTTACGACTGTAACGCCATTTAGTAGCAGTGTGAATTCCGACTGGTACTACTGATCTAGCAGTAGACATACATGAACAGAAATCATTTACACATCGTATTTAAGCTTTACAAAGCGGTCGATATCACAAAGATGAAATATGGCTAAAAACCTTGAAAAAATTTGTTTGAAAAATTAAATAAGAGATACAAAATATGAATGTCAATCATAATGTAATTTTTTTTTAAATTTACTTTCAGTTGATTTATGAACCAGATGAAAGTAGTAAGTAAACCAGCCATTAGAGTCTGGCGATAACTAACTGCACTGCATATAATTTCACTAATGAAGTTGATGCTGCTGTGCTTCAGAGAATATACTAGTTACTAAGTAAGTAACGGTTCTCCCAGCCTCAACTGACAAAACAAGATACTTAGACTTAGTAAAATGTGTTGAAATAAAAGATAACCAAATAAAATAAAGAAATAAAATGACAAACAAGAGAATTATTACGAGAGGTAATGATAGAATACAAAATAAAATAGAAACTAAGAAGACAAAAAATGATGAGGATAAATTGCTTGCTTACCAATACTTCTGTACAAATTGCTTTAAGTTCTAGTTCAACCTTTTCACGGTAATGCTTAGCCATCGCAAGCTTCCTCTCACAGTTTTCTGCTTTCGATTCAATGCTGGAGATGACTCTCCACGATGACCGGCGTGCACCGACGACATTTTTATAAGCGACCGATAGCAAATTCCTTTCCTCGTTGTTCAATTCTACTCCATTCTCTGTCACTTTTTTCATAGTTACGGCCATATCATCGTAGCGTTCAGCCTGTTCGGCTAATTTTGCTTTCGCTACTAAATCCTCCTTTGAGTTACCGCTCTGTTCTGTCATTTTCCTAAGAAATGTAAGAGCAAATGGAAATTCAAAGATATAACAAACGAATTTCAAGGTTAAACTTCCACCTTTTACAAAGATGGCGGATATACAGAACTAATCACTTATAAGTGTGACATCATTTATTATTACGCCGTATAAATTTTATAGTGCTGGTTAATTCACAATAACTAATAGCTAGTGAATGTAGAAAACATTACCTAATAGAATGATAATAAATTTACTTACAAATTTGTAATTATTTTCAAAGAAGTTAAAGTAGAGTGCCTAGAACTATGCTGCGGATGGTTACAGTGAAGCGGCCTTTATATCTCATAGATTCTTTCTCCTCAGAGGGGGTTCCCATTTGTAAGACAGGGTAGGCTGATCTGACGTCAAGGTTACCATGGTCAACGGCAGTGACATAAAAGGATAAATTCTAAATAAAAACATTAAATAATAATTATTTATTCAATTAATGTATTTAATAGCTAAACACTCAAATATATATTTTTCTTTAAATATAGTGTATGTTTAAAAAAAAAACTTTTACATTCCATCATTCCTTTCAAATTAAATTAACTTCCGGTTCCGTTTATCCATGTGCGATTCTTTAACCAAAGTAACACGTCGAAAATGCCGAAATCTAAACGTGATAAGAAAAGTAAGTTGTTTTTATTTTAAGTGTTTTTCTTTATTCAGTCATCGATCATTATAAAATTTTGATTCTTAAAATCATTTGTATTTTCCAATTTATACAGTTTCTTTGACCCGTACGACCAAGAAAGGTTTAGAAGGAAAACAACAACTTATACAAAATGTAAGTACTACTGTTTGTATTTTATTTCAATTCCTGAATAATTATCAGTATTTAAACATAATTCTAGAATAATTTAAATATCTTTTTATCAATTTGGATTACAGTTGAAAATAAAGAATTTACTCAAGCTTTTATTTTTATTGAATTAAATTCCAAATTCGAAAACGCTGATTTGGCAGACGAAATAATTATTAAAATCTTATTTTAATTCAAAACGTCTATCCATAGTAATTTATATATATATATAACTTAACATATTCTGAATTTTACTTTTACTAAACCAAAAAACTGGAGTCATTTTTATCTACGTCATTAATCAATAAATTTTAAACTGCAAAGCTACTCAAACAGTCGTCTCGAACGTTATTATGTTTTTATGTTTTCATAAAAGAAACCTAATATAATCTAATAATTCTTAAGCTAATTAAAATAACATTGTTTTAAAATTTTAATTACTTCAAACAACAATTAGTAATCACCACGTGTATCTGTTGAACCAACATAATATCGTGACGTAAGTTCCAGGGTCGCGCAGAATCTGCCATTTATGTTTAGTTCCCGCTTCTAACCACAACGTTTTGTTTACATTTTGGCAATATATTTATACATTCTTGGAAATCTGAGGCCTAATCATCAAACAATCGTCCCCACATTTGATTTGATTTCGCAAGACTATCAGTTAATATATGTCAGTCATGACAAGGCCGGTATCAACTGCCTATATTATGTGAGTTTCTTATTTCTAGTCTTGCACAGATATTGAAAATATATATATATATTTTTTTTAATATTGCAACTTTTAAAATAAGATTTTCTGTGCCTGGTAAATATACATTTAGTCATTGGACTTACGATCATAATGTCGTGGGTTCGATTCCTGGACTAAGTTAACAAAACACTTCATTTCACGTTGCTCCAGTATATTGAAATGAGTACCAGCAATAGGTGGGATGGAGTTTAACCCTGCGATGAACTGGTGTCCTGTCCAAGGGTGAGTTTTGTACTCTCAGTCGCTTCACACCACGGAAACCGGGCTGATGAGCCTCCGGGCTCGAAACAGACTTCAAGTAACATAGACCAGAACGCATGGCTTTTTACAGGTTTACAGGTCCCCCAATTGTTGAGACTGATGCTTCCGATGTCCTGTGGGAATGAATGTTGACAACAAAGTGGGCAGTTCCTTTCTTGCTAAATCATGTTTTGTCTTTCCTAACAACTTATTAGATGCTGTTTTATTTTACTGTATTCACTTTATATATGCAATATTGTTTTCAATGGTGAATGTTTTAAACTTTATATAATCGTTTCCACTTATGTACAACGTATGTATTTTCGAAACCCCCAACATCATTATCAACATTGTTTTTACGTCCACTCTTCGGTGATGGCATGGGTTTGACGATACTTTTTCGAGGCAATATTCTCCGGGCGGATGCCCCTGACGCCATGTCTCCACATCCGTTACGGTTTTTATCCCTGGATACCTTTTCTAACGCCCATTTCAGTTTTTTATGCATTATTACTCTTTCTAACAACGACCACTTGACTACTGGGTGCATTTGATCGTGGGGCCAACACTACGGTGGTTGACTTGCAAGTAAAGATTCTTCCAAACTTCTAAATTATGATTTTAATGGAGTTTGGAATAAATATTTGTTCAAATGATAGGTTGAGTTCTGCAGCTTTTGGTTAAAACCAATGTTTCCTTGATGTATATGTAATAGAATATTGATGTAAGTTTTATTGTTTTGTTTCAGATTCATGATTCTGTGGATAAATATGCAAGAATTTTTATTTTTTCCGTTGAAAACATGAGAAATGCTCAACTAAAAGCTGTTCGTTATGAATGGCGACATAGCAGGTTGGTCTTCATTTTCATTCCATTTTCATTTGATTTTGTTTTGCTTGCTGTCTGTATAACTAAAACCTTTTTAATATCAATCATCCAACGATGTCAATGATGATTTTTCTATAAAACCCTGGTTTTATATCCTTTCTGCTGTGAGAAAGTATTCCATTCCACATCCTCTTTGTTGATCCCTCTTCTCTTCTTCACTTATTCCTGAGAGGGTTGTGGGAGCAGAGTCCTGAAACACTTCTTCCAGATGGTCCTGACTGGATCAATTGGAGACAGTTGCTTCTGACAGGTGGTCCTGTCAGAAGCAACTGTCTCCAGTTGGATGATCAAATGATACCAGCTGAGGTCATTGATGTTATCCAACCATCTGCCAGTTGGTTTTTGCCTGTAAAATCTGTCCAGCAATTTACATGACTGGTTGATTTAACTTTCCAACCCTCAATTAATGTCAAATGTTAGGGTTGTAAATCATTGTCAATCATTTGTGTGTGTGAGGGAGGAAGAAGCCTTTAGAAGTTGATGTGGAAAATTTGAAGCAAACCAATTTTAATGAAACATTTGACCTCTGCAATCAAAGAAAACAAACTTTTAGTCAAAAAGATGATCATAAGTTTGGGTTTGTTATATCACAGTGTAGTTGGACTACTTATGATGGAACTGCCTCTCCAAACACTATGCTAGGAATCATCTAGTTAGTTGGCAAATCTTCATTGTACATTAACAATCTGCTTGATGTTTCCTCTTAGGACATATAATTGTTTCTACTTTTGGCACAAGGCCAGCAATTACCCAATGCATTACTGGTACTTTATTCTATCGACCCCGGAAGGATGAAAGGCAAAGTTAACCTCGGCGGGATTTGAACTCAGATCATACAGGGTTCAAATCCCGCCGTTATACATATAATGCTAAACACTTTTAGTACTTTTGCCTCAACTACATGTAACCCAAAACACCACATCCAAGATTCATTCGATTCATGGCCATATGCTTCAGAGCATCCTTTAATGGGGACGTGACAACCTTGTCTCACACCCCACTATCTCGTCAAAATCAATATAAGTGTTAGACCTTATGGTTTCAT
Organism: Eledone cirrhosa; assembly: GCA_964016885.1. Taxonomy (NCBI): domain Eukaryota; kingdom Metazoa; phylum Mollusca; class Cephalopoda; order Octopoda; family Eledonidae; genus Eledone; species Eledone cirrhosa. Next base: position 304,258,511 of record OZ024740.1, read on the forward strand.
GTGATGATGTCATTATATATATCAAAGTTTTGGATTCTTAAGAACCAGAAAATGTTATCCTTTTAGAAAGCTCATGTGAGAACATTGTTGGAGTGTTGCTTACATCTGTGGAACAGTGTTGTTACTGTACACTATATCATCATTATCCCTATTTAGTCCATTTTTCCTTGCTGCACTGAACTCTGAGTAGAGTTAGAACCAATACCACAATGTTTCTAATGACTCAACCAATTTGCTGCTTTATTTCTATATTGGCGTATACAAAATTGTACTCATCACAATTGACTCTGCTCCAACCCCAGTAACCTTTGTATTGAATCCAGCATGCTGACATCATCATCATCATCATCATCATACGTCCGCTTTTCCCTGCTTGCAAGGGTGGGACGGGTCTTATTCAGCACAGCATCTCTCCACTCGTCACGGTCCCTCGTCATCTCCACCGTGAGCTTCAATGATCTGAGGTCTGTTCTCACCACATCCGCCCATGTTTTTCGCGGTCTACCTCTACCACGTCTTCCTTCAACTGGCAATTCCTGGCACTTCACCCATCGGTCATCCTCCATGCGCATCACATGTCCATACCACCTCAGTCTCCTCTCCCGTACACTACATTCTATCCCTCTCAGACAGTTTCTCTCTCAACACATTTATGCTGGGTCGTTCACGCACATTTACACTGCACATCCAACGGAGCATGCTTGCCTCATTTCTCTGTAGTTGCTGCCCATGTCTCACTACCATTGCAGCATCGCGCTCCTCACACAGGCATCATACAACCGGCCTTTTGTACGCAGGGAGAAACCCTTCTTCGTCAACAGAGGAAGCAGCTCCCTAAACTTCTTCCAACCCGTCCTTATTCTAGATACTATGGCCTCGGAACACCCTCCTCCCATGCTAATCTGATCTCCTAGGTACCGGAAGCTATCCACCACTTCTATAGCGCCCTCTTGCATTTGAAAAATGTGTCTATCAGTGCGACTTCTACTGTCTAATTTCCCTGTACATCTACTGCATACATATTTCTCCCTACCTGTTAGTTTGCCTGCTATCCTGCTACATCTCTTGTGTACCCAGGATCTGCATTGTGTGCATTTTATAGAGTTTATGCCAGTTCCTTTTCTGCATATCGAACATGGCCATTTCCCTGACGGAATCAGGGTTTTGTCCTCTTTTCTACTCATCAACACTTTTGTCTTAGCTAGATTCACTCTCAGTCCTCTTGCTTCCAACTGCTGTTTCCATAGCCAGAATTTATTCTCTAGCTCCTCTACTGATTCTGCTATAAGAACCAGATCGTCAGCGTAGAGAAGTTCCCATGGACAGCCAGTCTTAAACTCCTCTGTTATGGCTTGGAGGACTATAATGAACAAGAGCGGGCTGAGGACCGAACCCTGATGTACTCCTACTTGTATCTGGAATTCCTCACTAAACTCCATTCCTACCCTGACTTTACTGAGAGTACCTCTGTACAAAGTTTGCACTGTCCTCACAAGCCATTCCTTAGGGACCACCAGATGACAGATCGGGGTACCCTATCAAAGGCCTTCTCTAGGTCAACAAAGGCTAAGTATAGTGGCTTATTCTTCTCTAAGAACCTCTCTTGCAATTGTCTCACCAAGAAGAGGGCATCGGTTGTACTCTTCCCAGGCACAAAACCAAACTGCATCTCATCTAGTTTGACCCTTTCTCTAATTAGTTGTGCTAAAATCCTTTCTGCCACTTTCATAACCTGATCTATCAGTTTTATACCCCTATAATTGCTCCTCTCCAAAGCATCCCCTTTACCTTTGTAGCAATTTATGAGAATACTGCTGCACCAGTCTTTGGGTATGACACCACCATATATAGCCTGATTGATGATGCGTGCAACCAGTTTAGTGCCTACGTCCCCTGATGCCTTCAGCATCTCAGCAACTATTCCCGATGGTCCGGCAGCCTTACCATTTTTCATTTCCCTAATCGCCTCTTGGACCCTATATTCGTCAATCTCAATAGCTGGTCCCTCTGTCGGATCCACCAAGGGTAATTTCTCTCTCTCCCATTCGTTCTCCACATTCATCAGTCTCTCATAATGACATTTCCAGGCCTCCTTTTTTTGATCATTCGTGACACTAAGTCCACCGGCATCATCCCGGACACATTTATCTCCAACAACATCCTGATTTGCATTGACACACTGCCTTGCAATGTGGAACACCGCACGCCTCTGATCTTCCCGTCGCAGAACATTGGCAAACCTCCTACTCTCTGCCTCCCTGCGTGCTAAGTACACCTGACGTCTAGCTTCTCTTCCATTTCTGCAAGTTGTAAAAAATATATATTTGTTAGATAATGACATGACTGTGTATTGAAGGAGTTAGTTTCACAAGCATGTGGTTCTGAGTTGGATCCCAGTACACAACATCTTCAGCAAGTGACTTCCACCCTAGCCTCAAAATGACCCATGTCATTTAAGGTGAAATTGGATACACTAAAACTGTGGAAGCTTGTCAGACTACATGTTCCTGGGGAGAAACCTAATCCATCATTTGGTCCTTGGGTGTCTTCGGTAAATTCATTGTGTTGCAAGCCTTGGGGTGGGGTGGGGGGTTGATACCTGAATGTGTTGCTTTCTACTGGAGCAACACATATGTTGTAGATTTCAACTTCATTTCTTCCTGCCAGGCCTTGCAAAGGTCATGAGTACTAACTAAAACATAAAAAAGCTTTACTTTTCTGATGTGATTTGTGGTGTGGTTGTATATTCACTCAAAAACTAAATAAAACATTATATAATTTTTTATGGTACAAAGCAGTGAACAAACTACTTATGTTAAGCGTAATCATCATCATATGTCCATTTTTCATGGTTTAAATGGGTTGTCATATAATGAGACAAGTCAGATCTAGAGACAACGCCTTGCTCATATGGATCTGTATTTTGGCTTCGTTTCTACAGTCGGATGTCCTTCCTAACAACAACCACATTACAGTGGGTGATTTTTGTCGTGTCACCTTATAGTGTGGACTGGCGTAGTACAGCATAATGCCAGAGGTCTCAATCCTATCTCGTCTCTTTTGTGAGATTTAATTGGGCAAGGTCAACTTTTATCACTTCATCCTAAGTTTTCCTAGGTCTTCCTCTTCATTTTGAAAGGAAAAAACCTTTTGTAGCTAGCAGCGGTAGTAGCTCTGTGAAGTTTCTCTATCCTGTTCTAACTCTGTCTGCTATACTTTCAGAACACCCACCTCCACTGCGAATTTAGTCCTCTAGGTAACAGAAGTAGTCGACTTCTACAGAGCCTTCTGGGCATTTAAAGGAGCTTGTTTTCTGTGAGCTATTGCTCCTGTCAATTGATCACATACAAAGCCTACATTCTTTGTTAGCCTGCCTGAAATCCCACCACATCTCTTGTGTACCCATAGTTTGCATTTGGAACATAGAGGATGGAATTTCTATCTACTCCTTTCCTGCACACTGAAGAAGGCTATTTCCCTGAGGGGATCTGGGCCCTCCCAGTTTTCCTTTCTACTTACTAGTCTTTGCCAAGTTGACGTTTATACTCTTTGATTCTAGGTCATGCTTCCAGGTTTGGAATTTCTTCTCTAATTCTGCCATATGTTGGGAGGTGCATTCCTCACCAGGGAAGGATTTTGTGGTGACAACTGTCACTCTACCTTCTATAATCTGACTAGCATGCTCACCAGATCTATAGGTGTTCAGAATAAATGCTTATGTTCGGTATTTATTAAAAGTAGTTACTTAACCCTTTCATGATCACATTTCTAATGAAATACACTCTATTTTAATTAATTAAGAATTTTGAAGGATTAACTAAAATTATTTCATTTAAATTATAAATCTTTAAAATGGGTGGTTTTATTTCATAGAACCAGAGCTGGTTTTGGCCAGGTTGGTAACTAAAGGGTTAAATTCTGTCTTTTCAACTTACATGTGACAAAATTTAAACTAGAAGTAAAATATATATGCTGAGCTGATGATTTTATTTACTTTGTTCTTCATGGAGATAGCATAGGCAACTTCTTTAGTGCCAGTGCCATAAAATACATTCAGTACACTGTAGAGTGGTTGGTGTTAGGAAGGATATTCAACTATAGAAACTATGCCAAATATTGGAACGTACAAGGAAGATGATGTGGTCCTCTGATTTATCTAGGTGGGCTGTAACTTGGTATAAATACTGACTCATGCTCTTATGAGCCATCCAACTGATACCAGCATTGAAAGCAGGCATAGAATGATTATGATAGTGATGATAATAATTTAATTAACCTACTTAATTAAATGATTGGCATTTGTAAGAATATCAGATGTGTTAGTGGGTGTATTTCAATGTTTGTTTTCTTTTCATATATAACATTGGTTGGGTGGGTATGCCATCCAATTCCTGATTGTGTTGATCCTTTTGATAAACAACCCAGCCAAAATCGGTTCTGATTCTATGAAACAAAACCATTCATTTAACTTAAAGTCTTCCAACATAATTTTATATAAACAGTTAACTGTCTTGGTAATGAAATAATTTTCAATTTTAGTAAATCTTTCAAAATTCTTCATTAATTAATTGAATTAGAATTTAATTAGAAATCTGGTTATGAAAGGGCTAATTCTGTATCATCTCAGCTGTGAGGATTTATCATCATCATCATCACCATTTACTGTCCATTTTTCCATGCTAGACAAGTTGTCCCATTGTGGGACAAGCCAGGTCAGATGACCGTGTCTTGCTAATTCAGAACTGATTTTGGCTTGGTTTCTACAGCTAATGCCCTTACTAACGCCAACCACATTTACAGTGCGTACTGGCTGCTTCTACATGACCACTTTACTTTGGGGAGGTAGATTTAAGGACAGGTGTTAGGGCGTGGGTGGAATAACTTTCTTCTCAAATTGGATTCAACTTGATTCTAGATGTTTAGACTGTTTTTCTGCCAACTGAGCTCTCATTTAAATGTTTTTCTCATATTTCATAATACAAACAATGTTTTTAATTCTACTTAGCCTTATTATAATACTAAAAGTACACTCTAGAAGTATAGTTACATACTTTATTCCCTGGCATATTGCAAAAGTCAATATGCACCCCCAGTCTTTGGTAATGCATTAATTTTAAGAATAATAACAAAAAACACAGTTCTTCAAATAATAAATTTAAATACAGGTTATTGTTTGTTTGTTTTCTCCCAGTATACCAGTTATTTGTATTAAATGTTTATTTCATTATAGTTTTGTGTACATCAGTTAGTGTTTTTAATGTCTAGTTAGTTTCCCAGTTCAGCCTTCTTATAAGTTGTAACATTGTACCCAGTGAAAATGCTCCTAATCCATAAGATGTAGAGAGTAGTAGGGAGACTTACTAGATAAAAGACATTTCTGTGGTTACTTGAGCTGTAGATTTAGGTGTCAAATGTCCTACATATACCTTATGTTAGAAAAGAAAGTGTAGGGCATATTGAATAATGTAGTCCTAAATATACTCATCAATTTTACATCGTTTGGATATATGAAACTGATTTCTTTACATCCATTGAGCATGAATTCTTTGACTTCTTTCTGTTCAAACCAGCTATAACTGGCTGCTCATACTTATGTTAAAGTATTGTTCTCAATATGACATCAACATCTCGTAGATTCAATATTATGTAAGATAAAACCTTTACCTTGAAAATAAATAGTATATATATATATATAGAGAGAGAGTAATGTAAATGCTAAAAGGTTAAACAGAACTACCTGTGTTAGTAATGTAAAATATCAATGGAGACAAACACATACATACACTCACTCACAAATATACAACGAGCTTTGTACTTTCCATCTATTAAGATATGGTTATGGATGGAGTTCTAGGCAAAGGTTGGGTGATGAGAGAAAGGGGGCATGGCAGCAGGAAGTGCTGACTAGAGGCAATTGCAGTAGAAGGGAGGAAACGGCATGTCTGTGAACGAGAAGCTGGAGTGTATCTATGAGTAACTTGTGACTTTGTGTTGGGTAGCTTTTCTCTGACTGTGGACTAAGTTGTTGGTGAGTACCTGCATTACCATCCATGTGTAGGAGCAGTATTCCATTGTGGGTCTCACCTGAGCTTTGTAGATGATCATTAATTTCTGGTCCTGAAGAAAGGGGCTAGTTTTTTAGCTATGGGCTTACCAATGTGAAGGATGAGTGTTGGCCATGAGAGAACCCCAATAGTTGTAATACCTGACATTTGGAGCAACCATGAAAGGAATGGTTGCATGATTCATAAGGGTTTGTTGTTGCTTTTTTGCTGTTGAAAGTGACATGAGTGGCATGATCCCATGTGTCTGTACATGTAGTCTGTGTGGGCATGGTGTCAAAATTGCATGTAGGTATTTGGCTAGGAAAGGCTATGGAAAAATGAAGGGTGGTATGATTGACATAATGAGGGTCTTGTTAGACATGACAGCTAGTAAAGAGGGAACACACTGGAGTTGATAAATTGTGGGATAGAAAGAATCAATACATGCCAGAATAATGGGATCTGATAGGAAGCTACTAATCAAAAAAGATAATAGATGGCTGAAGCCTTCAAAAGCAGTTGTGAGAGGGGATTGACATGCCTGACATGGTCAAAATCTTTGCTGATGTTATCCCTTTCATGACTGTATTTCTTATGAAATACATTGTTTCAATTAATTAATGAAGAATTTTGAGGTATTTGCTAAAATTATTGATTATTTCATTACTAAGATACTAATTTATAAAATTATGTTGGAAGATTTTAATTTAAATTAGAAACTTTTACAATGGGTGGTTTTATTTCATAGAACTTGGGCTGGGTTGGTAACAAAAGGGTTAAGTGACAAGTAAATAGGTCTCCAATAGATCTAACCTCAAAGTGATGGTGTTAGGGGAGACATTGTCAGGTCTAACAACCACGTTTTGTTGGAAATGACTGGCGATACTTTCACACTTGACTTGTATGTATGCAGGATGGTGGGGGTGGAAAGAGATATACTAATGTGGAGTGAGCAGTAGATGTAGAGTCTTTCTCCATAGAGTACTACTCACAGAATCACTGTGATTGAGAAGTGGAGCTAAAGATGTTTCCATATTGGTGAGGATTATTTTAGCAAACACACACTTAACCCTTTCATGACTATATATCTAATGAAATACTCTCTATTTTAATGAAGAATTTTGAGGAATTTACTAAAATTATTTCATTACTAAGACAATAACTTAATCTAATGTTCTTATATAAAATTATGTTGGAAAATTTTAATTTAAACTAGACCACCCATGACCCATTGGGTCACGCTCACTTCAAAATATTAAAAAAAAATCATGTTTACTTAAAAATAACTTTTAAATAATTAAAATATACACAGACATATATAATGTGAAATGAAACTGAAAGGTCCATATATATACATGTGTATATGTATATATATAAATGTGTGTGTGTGTGTATATATATATATATATATGGGTGTCTGTGATCTATACACACTGGTCATAGACATATATATACACAACACCACCACCAGCTCTCTCTCTCTCTTTATGAAGATACCTGGAAAAACCCCATATCTCGGGAACCCGTGCTCCAATTTACGCAAAACTTGTTTTATTCCATTTGTATTCCCATTCCAGGGTCAACTTTCATTCAAAGTATTTTCCCATTATGTGCCCATTACAGACAAGCAAGCAAGCAAGCAATCACAGAGTTTTAGTAGTATATAGATTAGAAACCTTTAAAATAGGTGGTTTTATTTCATAGAACCAGAGTCGGTCTTGGCTGGGTTGGCAACAAAAAGATTAACCAAAGTGATTATCTTCTGTACATAACAAAATTTATTTGATGTCTCTTCTACTCTTTGTCTTTTTGTGTCACTACTTTTCTTTCTCGTTGCTTTTTTTAAATGACCATGCTCTCATCTGTTTAGAAATAATATTAATATCATTCATTAACTGAATAATATATTTTATATCAATTACTTCATGAAGTTGCTTACCCCTCAAACACAGCAATGAACAGCAGAAACAATTATAAAATATCTGATACAATCATACCTTCCCAAATACAAAATACCTTAATAGCAAGTCAAAATATTGTTGATGACAAACAAGCTTTCCATTTGTCTTTTTTTTTTTTACATTTTTATCTCTGTCAAGTCTTGTTTTCCCATGGCCTGTTTTATTTACATCTTCCTCAATTATGTTTAGCTAACATGTTCATACTCCTTCTATAGCTAACATGTTCATACCCCATCTATAGCTAACATGTCCATACCTTTTTTATACTAAATATAACAATTCACATTACATGTCCTTAATCAGTTCAGTTGTGTTAACCCTTTAGTTACCAAACCAGTCAAAACTGTTCTATAACATAAAACTACCTATCTGATTTAAATTAAAATCTTCCAACAGAATTTTATATAAGAACCTTACATTAACTTACTATCTCAGTAATTATATATTTAATAATTTTAGTAAACCCCTCAACATTCTTCATTAATTAATTTAAAATACAGTGCATTTCATTAGAAATGCAGTCATGAAAGTATTAAAGAGAAATCTTTACTTATTTCATCTCTGCAGAAATACAAAATTCTTGTAAAATTGAAACCTGGAACACCAATGATGTTAACTTTGGGTTTTTTTTATTTATTTTTAACCCTTTAGCATTTACATTAGTCTACTATTATATTTTAACATAATGTGGAATCTATGAGATTTTGATATTTATTTTGAGAACAATACTTTAACATCAGTATGAGTGGCTAGTTTGAACAGAAAGAGGTGAGAGAATTCTGGCCGGTTTAAATGCTAAAGGGTTAAAGTAATTTTTGCCAATAATAAATATATGGCTGCCTGATTGAGAAGTTCATTTTGGAACCATGTGTTTTGGGGTTTAGTCCCACTGTGTGACACCTTGGACAAATGTCTTTTACTATACCTTAGGGTTGACTAATGCCTTACAAGTGCATTTGATAGGTCGAAATTGGGAAAACCTGTTGTATATGTGTATGGTATGTCAGTTGCCATGATGTCTTATTGACATCATTTTAAAAGCAAGTGGTGACATTTGTTTGTGTTTCATAAACAAAATGTTCTGTAGTGTAGTTACTTGACAAATGTCAGCAATGTATGTACCCTAGTTAAAATAAAGGATGGGTTGGCATTGGGAAGAGCAACTAGCCATAGAAAAACTTTAAAAAACTGACATTCATTCAACCCATGCTGATAGTGAACTGTAAATGTAAAACTAATGATGATGAAAAACATGCTCTGATCAAGCCAGTGATAGCCTCTGCATTATTGTTTGACCTGTTTGGCAATCTTCTTTAAATCCTAACCTACCTTTTTAAAACTAGGAAGGACACATGGAATAAGGTGGTCATGAATGTGTATGTATGGACCTGTAACTTATTCCACCAATAGCAAGGCATGGTCCTGTGACTCTTCAGGGAGTCATAGGGGCGCCACAATGACTTATGGCATTTCTAGGGCACTTTTTAAAACCTGGCAGAGCCCATCTCCTCTCCAGGGTCAGGATATATACTATAAATGGAACAATCACAGCTGCAATTCTTTTGGTTATAGTTTTGTTGGACTTGGACTATGACATGTTTGCTGAGGTCAGTGAACATGTCATAAGATGTAGGAATGGAAAATAAATAACTGCTATTGCATGTGTTTAATTATTTTAATTCTTTGGATCCAACCTGCCTGAAACTATCGTTGGTTTTATGATACAAAACTGCTCCTTTAAAAGTGTTCATACATATAATAAAATGCTTCATTGTAATTTTATGTAAGAACTTTTTAAGGTTTGCTCTGAACATCAGCTAAAGGTAACAAAAAGGTTAAAACAACCCTTGTGATATGTTCTTGGTAAAGCAGTGAGGTGATGGGTGGTAATTCAAACTGGACAATTTTTCATGTTTGAATGAATACTTTTTGCGTCTGCTTTTAAATCTGGAGACACTAGAATTTGTGTGCACTTATGTATGTTACGTACAGTTCCATTTTAGCTACATGTCACCTCAAATCCAGGCTTTGTGGTTTTAATTAATTTTTTTTTATATCAAGGAATACATTATCTTTTGTATTTCGCTTTATTGTCAAGGACATGATAGCCTCCCTAGAGTTGGTGATCTACATGATAAACACACCCAGTACACACTGTAGTTGTTGATGATAGGAAGGGCATCCAACCATAGAAACTTGCCAGACAAAAAGGTTGAGAGGACCCTCAGTTGTGTCAACTGTACATAAAGCAAGACCCAGATCTCTGGCCTGCCTGGGAGATCAGTGGCTCCACTTCACTAATGACTTGGTCTATGTTGATCTGTTAGGCTATGATGCTCCTCCGCCTCCTCCTTCAATTTAGTCCTGAGAGTGTTGTGGGGGCAGATTCCTCAAACACTCATTCCAGTGGGTCCTGTCAAGCAACTGTTTCCAACTGATCTGGCTGGATCCCCAAGCAAGATCAGCCAAACATATGGATGTTATACAACCATCTTATTCATGGTCTACCTGCCGGTTGATTTTGCTTGTAAAATCTGTACTTCGATACCCATAGTATCGAAGCTGTGATCTCTCAATTCAGTGAAGTAGTGGTTCTACCTGGAGTGATTCTGATCTCCGAGCTCCACACTATTAAGATATTAAATTATATTTCCTCTTTGATTTAGTAGAGGCATATGGAATAGTTGTCTAGATTTTTGTGCACCCTCACATGTGATGGCACTACTCACATGTGTTGTTTTGTTAAATCCTAATTATCAAGTGATGCTTATAGAACTGCTACAACAGCTGTTTTACAGGTGACCTCGTTATGGAATAACTTAGTTATGTAGGGAATATGATACTTTCTCTACAATTTAAAATAAAAATAAAGCATACAACCAATATGTTAAGTAAATAACACTTTGTCCTATGTGGTTATTAAGATCCTCTTGTCACCATTGCACCAGTTATGGCCTTCTCATAAATACCAAGTGTGCGTTTTCATGTTTAATTTTTTCTGCTTCAGTGGTATTGATAATCTTCACTTGAAATTATATGCTGCTCTTCATTATCGATGTTATTATGATTAGCATTTGACATTCAGTTTTCGTGTTGTCATGACAACTGAAGCTGAATATTACTTAATTCTTCTCTCTCTCAAATAATTTACTTTTCTCACTCTCATGCATATAATTTACTCCTCTCTCTTCCTCTCATAATTTACTCTCTAGTTTTAGTTTTGAAATATGTCAGCCACAGTAGTTGAATATTAAGATTATATATCTTCCTCACTTTTAATCTCATTAACTTTTCATTTATTGCAAACAATGTCTCAAGTAATTAGCCTTATATTTTCTGTCTATGTGTCTCAAAAAATGAACAATACAAAATGTTTTTTGTTTTTTTTAATTCATCTCACTTTCAATCTATTTTTTTATAATCAGTTCTGTCACCTTTTTCTTTTATATTTGTGTTTTAAAAAAAAAATATTTAAAATATTCCCTAATGAACCATTGAGCTATATATATATATATATATTTTTTTTTTTTTTTTTTTGCATACCGCCTTTGACCAGCATTATTAGTAGTTTGTTTAAATTTTTTAAAAACTCTTTCATAACCATATATCTCTAATGTGTAGTTTTAAAAAGCATCATGAATTTGGTTGCATTGAGAAAAATAGTTTAAAGTTTATTTAAATTTTGACTTGGTGTATGGGGTGTAATTTAACAAGGTTTTTGCATAAAATATGGATTGGTTTAACCCTTTAGTTACCAACCCAGCCAAAACCAGCTCTGGTTCTATGAAATAAAATCACCCATTTTAAAGGTTTCCAACATAATTTTATGTAAGAACGTTACATTAAGTTACTATCTTAATAATGAATGAATTAATAATTTTAGTAAATCCCTCAAAATTCTTCATTAATTAATTAAAATAGTGTGTTTTGTTAGAAATGTAGTCATGACAGGGTTAATTTAAATTTGAATACTATATAGTTTTTTTTCGAACCCACTCATCCTAGAAACCTTTGAAAGAAAGATGCTGAATTATAGTTATAGGATACACTGTCTGAATAAAAGAAAAGGTGGTCATGGCTGGAATGCTTTTAATTAAAAAAAAATGTCCTCAGCCAGAGCTGCCCTGCAGTTACACCAAAGTAGAATTTTTTATTGTTAAAACCAATCAGGGGATCGAAGGGTAGACGCCCAGGCAAGATGGTTGGATAACATTCATGAGCTTGGCTGATCTCGCTTGGTGATCCAGCTGGATCAATTGCAGACAGTTGCTTCTGACAGGACCTGCTGGAAGGAGTGTTTGAGGTCTCTGCCCCCACAACCCTCTCAGGAATAGGTGGGCGAAGAAGACTTTCTATTTTCCACTTAATTTAGAAACTCGGTGAGTTCTAGTAAGAAGACAGGTCCTTGATACCATTGGTGAAATAGCCATGCTCAATATGTAAAAGAAAAAGACACATAGTGTGTATTGGGGCCCACAAGCAGGATAATTAATAATGTAAACTTTACATATGTGGCAGATGCACAGAAACAATAAGCATTAAGAACACCCAAGGAATAAACTCTCTCTAATGTTCAGGTGGTTCTAAAAGTAGTTGACAGCTTTTGTTACTTCAGTAAGTTAATTAGCAAGTGAGATAGGTTTTCTTTCAAACAGTGTAGCTAGTGTAAGAATCAATTGGAGAGCTGTTACCACATCTGACAACTAAGAATTTTTCTCTTAGAGTCAAAGGTGGGATTGTAAGATGCTTGTGTTCAAATTGTGATGCAGCATCACAGCTAGCCAGGGGCCATGAATGTAGGGGATTTCTAGAGACAAGAAAGAAGAGGATGCATTAGATATATCTGGCAATCTCCCCTCTCTAGCACTCCTCCATCCACTCTCCTATTTGCTGCACAATGCAAGCCACAGTATTTTTTGTCCAGTCCATATTCACCTCCTTCCTGTCAGTAATCTCATCAGTTTATTTCCTTCATAAATGAGAATCAGATCCATTTCTACCCATAAATTCCATCACCTCATCCCCTCAAAATCATTCCTCATTGATATATATCACTCCCTTGTTGATCATTCTTCATTCTTCTGTGCCTTCTTCTACTGCTCCTCCTCATTCCATTACACTCTATATCTCTTACCCTTAGCCACTCTCTGAATGTTGCTGCCTTGATTAAATGGTAACAAATTAAGGTAGTGAATACCCTTTAATCTTGCAAGTCCCAGGGCTAGCACTGGTGCCATGACAATTGGTACCAATTATACTCTGTAAAGTAGTATCAGCCAAACTGAGATCATGTGGGTTTGAGAAGACCCCGTAATAACTTCTCTGGTGCTGGTACCACGATCAAAGGCACCTAGTACACTCTGTACAGTGGTTGGTTTTAGGAAGGACCTGCCAAAATGGAACATGAATGATTGAATTTCTCCAGACTGTCAAGTCTCAAAGTGTGACAAGTCAATGTAAATGATGATGCTTTCCTTTTCATAGATATGATGACATTGCACATGATATATGGTATTTGTGGTATCCATGTCTCACTTTAGATATTCCATTTTGCAGACAGGAAATGGAAGACCATTTGAAATAGCAACCCTCTGAACTTATAATTACTATAATTCCATAGTATATGAAAATATTTGGTAAAAGCTTTGGAATTGCTGTTTAGCCTCAAGTTAGTACTGATCTAACACATCTACATTCAGAAGTATTCCAGCTGTAACCATTCCATTTTTTTTTTTCCCCAAGCATTATTTACCTTGGACTACATTATTGAATGTGCATTTTTTTAAGATGGTAGGACTGTGATTTGAGTGTTGTCTGGCTGCTGTTTCTTGCTGAGTGAAGGATATGATTTGTAGCAAGTATAACTAGGCCTCAGGAGTGTGTGTTTAAAAAATATATATAAACAAAAACCTGATAATTCAATTCTGCTCTGGAACATAGGATACAACACTTAACATGTAACAAATAGATTATTTAGTAAATGTCAAATATCTGTATGAAGTTTACATACCAACAGTTGTTGAAAAGGTGGAGGCTTGCTTGAGGGCATCTGTGTGATAATGATACACTAGAAATTCTAGGTGCAATTGCATAGTCAGCAGAGATTATATGTTGTAAATCTGCTTGGTATATTTGTGTAGTAAGGTAAGATTTTGAGTAAATGAAAGAAATATTTTTGTTTGTTTAAACCAAGGGTTAGAGCACTGTTTTAGTACCAAGGATGAATTTTACAGGCACATAGGAAACTGTTGAGAGGGGATGTCAGTGCTGAGAACATCAGTCTTTAATTTTACAAGTTAAGATATGGGGTTCCTCTGAAGGGTCTTTGGAGTAACATTACTTGATAGAGAGCATAGCTCCAGGTAGAGCTGCTACTTCTCCGAATTGAGAGATCACAGCTCCGATACTATGGGCATATGGTTAGTATGTCTTGGGAAAAGAATCGTTGGACAGATTTTACGAGCAAAACCAATTGGCAGGAGAAACGGGAGTAGACCCCGAAAAAGATGGATAACATCCCTGAGATCGGCTGGTCTTGCTTGGGGATCCAACCAGATCTATTGGGAACAGTTTCTTCTGACAGGACCTGCTTGAAGAAGTATTTGAGGACCCTGCCCCCACAACCCTCTCGGGAATAAGTGGGCAAAAAAGATATGCAATTTATATTAAACTAGTTTATAACCGGTTGTTTTACAAATAGAGTATGTACTAATGATTTTATGAAACTAAAAAGTGATGTTTCTACATTATACATATGTATCTATCTACCCCTCTCTCTCTCTCTCTATGTATATTGATAGATAGATATAGATATATAGTGAGTGTGTGTATATATACCAAGCAAGTAATGAATAAATCAATCCATATATTTTTTCCATTTAATCTCCACAATTTGATATTGTTCGCTATTTAACTCTTTAGTTACAAATCCGGCCAAAACCAGCTCTGGTTCTATGAAATAAAATCATCCATTATGAAAGTTTCAATTTAAATAAAAATCTTCCAACATAATTTTGTATATGAACCTTATATTAGCTTACTATATTAGTAATGAAATAATTAATAGTTTTAGTAAATCCCTCAAAATTCTTCATTAATTAATTAAAATAGTGTGTGGTTAAATTTGATGTTAGTAAATCAATAGGGGTAGTGCTCACCAATTGTGCCAAAACCAAGCTTAAATAAGCCCTGGGGTTGGTATGTTAAATTAAATCTTTGAAAGTGGTGTCAGTTTTGTTGCAGGCCAACGTCTGAAATCACTTACAAAATCTAATATATGCATATATATTTTATGTACATATAATGTGTGTGTGTAATGTATAATACCTGTTGCCAGGCAACAAAGCTACAGTACCAATATATATATATATATATGCTGTGTGTGGGTGTGTGTGAGAGAGAGAAACACTCTCTGACAGATATAAAGCTGAGCTCTGGCATGAATGAAAGCAACAAAAAAGAACATTCTAGTTAAGTTAGATTGTCAACATCAGTGTGACAACCAAAGATGGCTCCTATTACAATATACATTACTACTTTGGCATTAAAACTTTTTTACAGTTGGAATTTAAAAAAAAACTTTATCAGTAGATATTTAAAATTTGAATGTGGGCAAAATTTCACCCACAAGTAAGGGTTTTCCTTACTTTTGTTTTAGCCGTACAAATTCATAATCTGTAGAGAAAAGGATTTCCTTTTTTTTTTATTCCTTAAATGTGATGGTGTCTTAGTGCTGTTTTGTACTGTTCAAGAATATCTTGCTAGTGTGGTTTCATGTGGTACAGGATGTTAAGAGTTAAACTTTACATCTCGATGATATTACTGCAATTTTATTGACAAATGACGAGTTGAATTCAATGAGATTTGAAGTTGCAGACAAGGGCTTTGACTGTCCAGTGAAACATTCCTGGTGCTATCTCTGGTAGGGATATCTGTGTGTCATTACTCATGCAGTCATTCGCTTAAAAGCTTTTCAACTTTGGGATTCTGCCAGTACAAGTATACACTCAGAAAATGTGACTATGGTGTTCATTCTTTTCTCAAGATATATAACTTGTTCATAGTATTAACTGTAATATGAATCTGCACTAAGTGAACTTCTTTTGGCATTTTTCCAATCTTATGGGGCCTAAATATAAGTTACACTAGTAATGATGATGATGCTGTATTTTAAAAGTTCCTTGGTACTGAGGCACACTTGGTTGATAATTTACACAAAATAAAAATGTAGTCTGACAACTCATCAGATTTTTACCTACTCTCGAGTCCCAAATAATAGGGGTGGTTGGAAAATTGGTAATTTTTCTAGGTTGTCTTGTTTGTTTTTTTTTTAAAACAGAATTAGTTGTTTAGTTTACATATTGCGACCCCAACCCATCCTATTTATTTCATAACATATGGGATTTCTACTAATGTTCTTTTTTTTCATGTATAATGTTTTTTAATGGCTAAAGAAAATTGTCACAGGAATGCTACCACAGAAACAGATTAGCAAAATTTAATAAGCAGGGGGCAGGATGGAAAAAATCTGAAAAATTCATAGGTGGGGGGAGGTGAGATTATTCGAGACCTGAGAGTAAATATTATCTATCAAGAATATTTTTTAACCCTTAACATCCTGTAATGATTTAGCAGAAAATATTTGAATTAATAAATCTATTTTTTTTTTTTTATAGATGATTATAGTTTCTTTACTAGTAGACAGATCATTGTGAAAATTTGCAGTAGTAGACTGTCATTTTTAATATACAATCCTAGTACTATTTTGTACTTTTTCAGTATGTCTTGCTAATGTAGTTTGATATAGTACAAGTTTGATATAATTCAATCCAATGATTCAGTGCTTTGTTTCCTACTCTACTTACTTAGTGTCTCATATTACTTTGTCCCAATTTCAGTTACAACAAAGCTTTGTCCATTTATCACTATCTAGTTTGTATATACTCCATCAACTACTAACAAAGTGAAACATGTTCGATAGATTCATTTTTTTTATCTGCATCGTCTAAATCAATTTTTATGATTATTGAAAATATCTAAAAGAAAAGATTGGAGAATTTTATTTATTTCAGCCTAAAGGGAATGTCTAGATCTAAAGTGGGTTTCACAAAAGAATTCTGGGTTCCATGAGATAGGTGTCCTTAACACTTAAAACCCTGGAATAATTTAGCAGAAAATATCTAAAAATAAGTTTCTTAATTCATATCTTTATACTATCTTTACTGGTGGACTGATTTTGTGAAAATTTACTGTAAACTAATGTGAAGACTTAACCCTTCAGTTTCCAACCCCAAACCGGTTCTGGTTCTCTGGAATAAAACCACCCATTTTAAAGGTTTCCAATTTATATTAAAATCTTCCAACATAATTTTATATAAGAACCTTACATTAAGTTACTATCTTAGTAATGAAATAATTAATAATTTTAGTAAGTCCCTCAAAATTCTTCATTAATTGAAATAGTGTATTTCATTAGAAATGTGCTCATGAAAGGTTTAAATATTTAATGTAATGTTGTCATATTGTTTTGTACTTTTCAAGAATGTTTTGCTCATGCAGTTTCATGGATGGTGGGAATTTATTTAATGATTTTTTGAAAATTCATATAAGGGTTTTGTGACAAAATAAGTATGGGAACCATGGGGCTTGACAAAAGATTTTTTTTTTGTTGTTTTTTTATTCTATTTTTTGATGCAATTGATATTCATGTTTTCATGTCAGCACAGTAAATTTGAAAAGTGAATATTATTGGAATTGTTTGCATTTCCTGACACTAATCTCTCAAATATGAAGAAAATGTGGTGCATGTTGTCAGCTAGCCAGACTGCTGCAGACAGGATAAGGTAATCTATGAATATCATATACTGACTGCAGCAATTTTTAAACTTGTAACTATACTTGTGCTCTCATAGTAATAAAGTCTGGGTTTATAATATGGAAGGAGTAAATGCAAAGTGATGGTATAGACAACATGGAGATAATCATGTCATATCATCATCTTCATACATCTGCTTTCCATGCTGGTATGGGTTGGACAGGTTGTCACAGTCTATTGAATGTTTTATCATGGGGCCTGCACTAGAGATGCTGTCATGAGTGAGACTTTCAGCTTACTGGAAATAGTTTAATCTAGCTAATTTCACTTATAAAACAAATTATAATCAGTCAGTTTGTGTACTTTAAAATTCCCTAAAACCTTATTACAAATTGAGATAATTGGCATCCATAATATTTGTCTTTAAAGAGCACAAATCTTTTAATTTAAATAAATAGGAATTATAAAATGTTTTCCTAAACATTTCATGACAATTTACCATTATCTGGTTTCTATTCAACATGTAACATTATGTAGGATCATCAATTCCTTCTGGTTTTAATTATGGAACAATACAGATTTGTCGCTAATTCTTAGGAGATTCAGCTATTCTATTTCATTTAATTAATAAAGAATCCTCAGGTATTTACTTAAATTATTAATTATTTCATTACTAAGATAGTAACTTAATGTAAGCTTCTTTTATAAAATTATGTCTGAACATTTTAATTTAAATTAGAAACTTTCAAAATGGGGGGTTTTATTTCATAGAACCAGAGCTGGTTTTGGTCGGATTGGCAAGTAAAGGATTAAAATGTGAAGTAACGTTCCGACCATCAGCTTACTAATGAAAAATTCATTTCACAAAATTCTTTGAAGTTTTTAATTATCTTAAGAATTAATTTAAATTTATTGAGAGTGTATTTCACAAGAAATATGATAATGAAGGTGTTAAACTCTGGCTATTATTGTCACATTGGGGCCAGATTGGCAGAGTCATTAGAATATTGGATAGAATGCTTTGCAGTATTTGTTCTGGTTTACTGCTCTCTGAGCTCAAATCACGCTGAGGTCAATTTTGCCTTTTATCCATTCCAGGTTGATAAAAAAACAGTACCAATCAAGTACTGGGGTAAATTTTTTTCTCACTTCCATTGTCTTACTCTCTATCCTTCTCTGGAAGAAATCTGCTGTACTGAGAGCTGAAGCGGAGATGGCTCTGCCAGGTTTAAAAATGCCCTAGAAATGCCATATGTCAATATGGGCCTTGCCATTACTATTACATGAAATCAATCAACATTGTGGAATAAGAAGCAAAATTGTCCTTGTTTTATTGGATCTCCTAAAATTCACTTCTGTAAAGCTATTTACAATCATTGATTCATTTGTTTAAATATTGTTTTAAAAAAAAACATCTTTTTGTTGCTTAGCCTCAGATCACCCAGATGAACCAAAAATGTTATGATCAAAGACCTGCCAGCTGTGATCTCCCACCTGTATTATTTTTGTTTCCAGACCTACTCTGTATGTTGCATGGTCACCTATGTAGGTTTAGCTGGCCTCCTACTAGGTTGTATCTCATAGGAGGTTTTAATGATAGTATAGGACTACATTATCCAATATGAATATGAAATTATCACAGGCATCAATTTTAACCCTTTACCTTTCACACTACTCTATATTTACTATTGTATTTTCACAGAAATTATCTCACATAATATTGAATCTACGAGCTTTTGATTTTATTTATTTTGAGAATAATTACTTAATGTAGGTATGAGCGGCTGGTTACAACCGGATTGAACAGAGGGAGGTGAGAGAATTCTGGCCGAAAATGTCCAGTTTAAATGCTAAAGAGTTAATGATAATTCAAATACTGATCAGCTTTACAATTCATTCTACTAAGAGCAGTAAAATAACTGAGTAATTCAATTAAATTCACAAAAATCATAAAGGATAAACTAAATCCTCAAACCTGGTTTAAAGAAATCTTTAATTTGTTTTACAATTGAAATATAGCAAATTTAATATTTTTAACTGTAAAATAACATCCCTTATTCATCTATATTTACACAACTTTACTACTGTTAACAACACGGACCAATAATGGAACACTTATATTGAACCTGTTAAAACCAACTGACAGACCCCAACCTATCGATTAAAAAAGGAAAAAGACAGTGGATAATGTAGTTCTATACACATGATAGGACTGGGGCCTCTATCATTAAAACACCAAAGAGACCTATGAGATACAACCTTGAAGGAGGCCAGCTAAACCTACATAGGTGTAAGCTTTAACAAAAACATACAGAGTAGGTCTGAAAGAAAAATAATAATAATCTGGGTGGGAGATCACAGCTGGCAGGTATTGAATCAACAAGATGTTTTTTTTTTTTTTTTTTTTTTTGTATTGGACTACAGAGAATAAATGTTTGCTCTCTGTAGTGTTTTACCATTTTTCTTTCATTACCAACTCAACTATAACCTTTCTTTTTCATATTTATGTCATTATTAATGGCTTTTAAGCCAACTTAGTGAGTGAAACACATGTATTGAGAATAAAAAAATTATCTGACACTTCTATAGAATGGCTACCCAAGGACTTTTTATTTATTTATCAGAAATGTCTGTCAAAATTAATGAATGTGTTTTCTATTCTCTTAATTGTCTGAAAATTATGGCTTGGAATGTAGTCTTTCCCTTAAGAATTCCATGAGGTGATGAGTTAGTTCTCTTTGTAAAATATATTTTTAAAAAAAAAACATGCAAATATGTATATATGTTTCAATAGAGTTCTCTTATTTTTAACTATAAAAAATGTCTTAATTGGCTCTTTCATTTATTGTGAAGTATTTTACAGACTCAATTGTTATATTGTTATAAAGATAGACCTCTCTGGGTATTGGTTTTCATAGTTTTCTATTCATTTTTATAATGCTAGAAGGATATACTAATGAACATAATTTCTCATCATAGTTGCTACATAAACAATTTATAATAATTTGAACTCAGAAATGCCCTCCCCACTCAACTAAATAACATACGTCAATATCTTAGTTATTACATTACTCATGAAAACAGCAAATGATTCCACTTGTCTACTGCCTGCTGCACTGTGGTCAGTGTGAATTGGATATTAGCATGTTAACCAATATAGAAAATATCTACATATACAATCAATACAACTATGAAGCTATAGAGGCAACTAACCTTGAAAATATGGTATATTGCTATTAGTTTTCAATTCTCTGTAGACTGCTTATGCCAGCATGGCAAAGCAAATGTTATGGTGGTGATGATTATCAATGTAATTTTCATTATTTGGTTAAATAAAATAAATAAAAAAGAAATGCTGTATATATCCAACTAGATGTTATTACATATTAACTGGGTTAATATTATCTGGCTTTATATTATTTATTTTTATTTTTATTATGAGTGCAAACCACAAGCTCCATGAATCAATGATTTTCAAGCTTGTTAACAAAAATAATATATTTAATAAAAGATAGGGGCAGTATTGGTGCTTATCTAAATCTGTCTCAAGCCAGGAGGCTCATCAGGCTGGTGCTTATCCCAGTTCCCTGGCATGAAACGACTGAGAGTATGACACCCCCACTCCCCACCCCAGACAAGACGTCAGTCCATCTCGGACTTAAACACTCCACTTATTGGGACTGCCGTGGCTACCTGCAAGGTAGAGTGACTGTTGCAGCACATCTCCGTCATCACAACAATGTCAATGGCCACTCCAACAACACTGTTAAGCTGTGTTGTCATCACAACAATAACCACTCCAATAATACTGTCACAGCTGTGTTATCACCACAACAATAAAACCACTCCATCAACACTGTCAACAGCAGTATGAAACAATTAATTTCACAAATGTAACATGTCAATAATGACAATAGCAAAACATTTTCGGGGATTCAATGAAATATCTAAGCTTCTCAGTAGTAAGCTGATATTTAGAAGATCACTTAACAAACATTTCTAAAATACATTTATAGTGGAAGGATTATATGTAAGAATACATATAATAAATAAATAATTTTGATTCGTAAATCCTGGACAGTTTCAAAAACGTTGGTATTAAAAGAACTAATGAGATTTATACAATTGCCTCCAAAACTAGTTTGTAAATTTGAGTCTATTAGGCATGTTATTTTCATCATCATCATTGTTTAACATCCCTTTTTCCTTGCTAGCATGGGTTAGATGTGTAAATATCTGAAACTGTACACTTAACATCGTCACAAATACACTTTGTAGACTCTGATATAGTTTTCCTGCCTCTGATGTAAAAGCTCATTCATTTACTAGTTTATTTTCATGTATTGGGTTTACATTGCTGCCTTACCATGCTTGAATAGAGAGAATGTC
The DNA here is from genome assembly GCA_964016885.1 of Eledone cirrhosa. Classification (NCBI taxonomy): domain Eukaryota; kingdom Metazoa; phylum Mollusca; class Cephalopoda; order Octopoda; family Eledonidae; genus Eledone; species Eledone cirrhosa. The sequence continues at coordinate 304,280,719 of OZ024740.1, forward strand.
TTTTTGTTTTTTTTGTCTATATTTAGAACTTGATACTTTTCATGTAACTTACCACTCAGCCATAAAAGTTGGAGCAGGGATTGGGTTGTTAGCCATAGCAAAGTTAGGTACTGTGTCCAGATTTACATCAATAGCTATGGTAATAATATTAGTGATGACTGTGGTCTGTAGTTTGCTCTTTCATTATCCTATTTCTGATAATGCAGCCTTGCTGTTTCAATTAAATTTGAATCAAGGATTTAGTAGTATAATCTTAAGTTAAAGTTCAGAACATTTCTTTAAACAATACATAAAATAATGGTGAAAGGTTTTAATATAATTATGAACATTTTATGTCACCAAAGCAGTTGGTTGGTAGCAAAAAGTTCAATTGTTCCAATATTATCTCAGAAAACTGATTTATGACAGACAAAGTTTTAGAATTAATTGTAAAATATTAAATTAAAAAAATATTGAATAGTAGATTTTACTTGTTTGTTCTGCTGGTGGGGAAAACTTTTTTTTTCTTTCTTTTTCTATTGCTTCTGTGTGGATTTTCTCTGTGTTTGTAGCAAGATACTGTTCTGAAATTTTAAACAGTAAATTGTATATTTGATTGTTAACTGCACCTCTAGTTTTACTTCAATTCAGCATTGAAGGCAGCAAATTTAATAATATGAGGTATATGTGTGTGTGTATGTATGCATGCACAATCCTGTAACTCCTGATGGAGTTGTAGAGGTGCCATATTGACATGTGGCATTTCTACGGTATTTTTTAAAACCTGGCAGAGCCCATTTCCTCTCTATGTCTGAATACAGCAGATTTCTTCCGGAGAAGGATAGAGTGAGTGAGTGAAGGGAAGTGAGAAAGCGATATAGAAGAAAGATCAGCCCCAGTACTTTTTTATTGACCTTAAATCAATGAAAGGTAAAGTTGACCACGGCGTTGTTTAAACTCAGAGAGCTGAAACAAATACCACAAAGAATTCTATCCCACTTCTAACAACTGCCAATTCACTGCCTATATGTGTGTATAGTGCATTGTCAAACCTTTGTCTGCATACACACACCCACAGTTAGAGCTTTTTGTGCACAGTTAGTTGTCTACATGTAATTGAATCTTTTAACTGGATTTGACTTGGTTTACTTAACTTTCAATATAAAATGTTTCCAGTTGCTTGATCTTTTTCATTCTTCTTGCCTTCACTAACTTTTGATTGAAATCTTTGTATTTTATTTTAAATGTAACCATTATAGACTATATAATTTTATTGTTAGTCTTTACCCACTGTAGTTATGTTAAACCCCAAACTCTTACTCTTCTAGACAAATATGGGTGGGTGCATGTACATAACTTGTGTGAGTGCATATATAATAAAGAAATTTGAGAGAGGCATATGCTCTGTTGGACAGATCTGGAATAATATATGCACACGTGTGTATGAATGTGTAAGATTATGTATTACTGAAGTTAGTATATGTTTGTAACCATGTTACAGTTTGGTAGTAACTTTATGTGGAACATTGACATTATAAACTAATCTCTCTAATATTATATGGTATTAGGCCATGTATGATTTGAAAGTTATTTTTGATATTTTAACTTGAAGTTTTACAGCTTCTGTTTTTACAGCTTCTGTTTTATGACAGTTGTGGGGTACGATGAAAGAATCCTATATAAAAACTTGACTTGAAACCTTATTACAATAAATATACAGTTCTTACAGGGAATTAAATATTCACTTATTTTCAGCTAGATAGTCTGAGTTTGGCGGTACATCTACTTCACTCTTAACCTGACAGGTGATTGAAATCATCCTCTCGGGCATGTCTTTCCACATTCCCACTCACAGCCTCAGGTCACCAAATGGTTCAGTCAGCTGTGTTGTAATATTTCAGGAAAAGAACATAGTCTACTTGGAGATAATTACTTACCCTTACAAACTCAGTAGCACTTAGTCTACACTGCAACTCCTACAAGCTATTTCCCTGTTTTTACAGAGATATATCCTGATCTTTGAAAATATGCTATAGTTTGTCTCATTCTCAAGAAGGGCAACCCTCTTTGGCTCTACTAACGAATGTTTTCCAGTATCTGATTATGGGGACAGCTATTAACATGAGCCTTCCCCAACACATTGAGTTTCTCTCCATTTTTATGGATCTCTAATATGGCTTTTGTAAAAACCAGATATATACTGTTATGTCACTCATTAAGGCACTCCTCTGCTCTTTAGAAATTTGGTGAAGTGTTGTTGCCCATTCTTGGTATGTGCTGATAGCACTCTCATTCATTTGCTATCAGCTTTTGTTCGGTTTTGTCCCCACACTCTTCCTGCTATATAAACAGCGAACTTGCTGTCACCTCCAACAATGCCCACTTCTCTGCAGATGATACAATACCACCTTTTTCTCCTCCTTTTTCACTTCCACACCCGGACACTTCAATGCTATATTTACACTAACTCTATGAACATAGACCATGAAAACATCCTACATACTAATCTTGTTTCTATCAATGGCAGAAAGACAATCATTCACATACCAGGAAACATCACACTTTCTCCTTAAATACGAATGACACACAGCAGAAGTCTCACAAGACCACTCTACTGATTGACACTGTCACTCACCAAAGCACTCCAATCTCTAGCTTACTGATGTATTGTCTCTCCTCTCCTCCTTCTTTACTGCTACTACAATAGACTCTGCTCTTCAAACCTATCTGATGTGTCATCACTTAGGCATTGTTGATTCATGTGTAGCCCCCTCCTTGCTTTGCACTAGCCACTGCATCCAGTCCTTCCCATAATCCCTCTCCGCACATGATTAATTTATAGCTGTTGCCATGTAATTGTTTTAAGGGAATGTTAACGGCATCAATGACACCTGTCTGTGCTGGTCATGAGAACAGCCACTTCCTCCAGACAAAATCATTACAAAAAAAAAAACCTAATGGCTATGAAGCACTCACTTGTCTGGTTCTCCAATATCCTACTGACTCACCCATTACTAGCTTTAGCTTGACTGCAATATATTACTGACAATTATCTTTATTAGAAAGAGAAATTATCATTTTCAAAATTTGAACTCAGAATCTTGAAGTGCAAACCTGAATATCATAAAATATGTAGTCAGCCACATTTCTGCTAGTTTTTTTCCTATAATAATGATGGTGATGATAATAGTGATAATTCCCAACAAGACAGCCAGTTTGCAGTGAACTGGGATATGATTGATTGAACAAGCATAAGATATTGGTTTTCTAATTTTTTTCCTTTTACTGAAGCATTGGGCACTGAATCAGATAAAAGAAAATATTTGGACTAACTTTATATCATTTACAATGCATTTAATATATCAATGGTACTTGTTTTAACAATGGCCATGGGTGAGACAGTCATTTGTCAAAAGATTTGAACACAAACATGAAAAAGCACTAAACTAAAAAATATTGGTTCTCTATCATCTACTTATTTCTAACACCCTTGAAAAAATATTGATTTATTTCTGAGGTTATATTGATTATTTCTTAGGCATGTGAAGCCTAGAATCTATTGCTGTATAGTTGCTTCCCTACTCCATTTGTTAATGGCACTAATAATAATAATACAATTTCATTCATAATAAAATGGAAAGAATGCTAGGTATTAAGGATAAATTTCTCTCAAGAATTTATGTTCTAAAAGAAAACTGTCATAAGAATAATGAATGGTGTGTGGCAGTGACTTAATGTTGTAAGCCCCTGGGAGAGAACTTTTGTATTTTTTTTAATGAAGAGTTATATTAGCTTGTTGATGGTAGCAACCAAAAATAAATAGGATGTTTACATTTTGAAAATGCTTCTAAACAGCTAAATATGATGAATGAAGAAATATCTTGATGAAAGAATCTAATGAAGTTATTGTAATAATTTCATGGGGTTGTATTTAATACTGCACTTTGATTGGTTCGGATCCTGTGTTAGAAATAAAGGTATTGAGTTGAAACCTAGTCTAGGGAAATAAATATATGTAGGAATAGAGCCTCTCAAGAGTAAGTTGCTAAAAACAATGTTAACCCCTTTGACCCCAAACTTCCTGAAACTGATCATAGTTCTATTATACTAAGCTATTTATTCTAAAGTGTTTATATCTATCTAAAAACCTTCCAGATGGTGAATTGGCAAAGTTGTTAGATAAAAGGCTTTCTAATATTTGTTGCAGTTCAAATCTCAATGAGGTCAACTTTACTTTCCATCCTTTCGGCAAAAATAAGGTTCTGGGGGTCAACTCTCTCTCTATCTCTCTCTCTCTCTCTCTCTGTTTGACTACATTCAAACTTGGGGAGGGGATGGGCTCCAAGTTTAAAATCCCAAAGATATGCCATGTGTCTCAACAATGTCCCTACAATTCCATCAGGAACTACATATATATAAAAACTTTCCATTATAATTTTATATATGAACCTTTTTGACCCTGAGCAAGATGGTTGGATAACATCCAGCTGGTCTTGCTTAGGGGTCCAGCTAGATCAGTAGGGGGCAGTTGCTTCTGGGAGGAGTGTTTAAGGACTGACCCCACGACCCTCTCAGGAATAAGTGGGTGAAGGAGAACCTTTAAGTTATGATCCAAACACCACCTGAATAATGGGGAAGTTATTTTATTAATTCTCTCCAAATTTTTTATTATTTCCAAGATAATTTGAAAACTGTAGGCAGTGCCTTTTATTAAAAATATGTTAATGAAGGGTTAAACAGGAAGAGGAAAGATAAAATTAATAGATAAAAAAATTGAAATAATTTTCAGAGTAGATCTTTTCTCTAAAATTCGTCCAAGATTGGAAGTTCCAAAGTTGAGCTTAGGGGCTTGAATTTTGATTTGATTTTGCATTATTTATTTATGGATTTATTTTATGTTACTATATTTTTTTGTTATATTCTCTAAAGGACTTACAGGTGTGACCGACACTAATTTATATTTAACAGTTTTTTGTGGAATAGAAATTAACAAATGGATATGAGAGTGAGCTATCATCTTCAAAATCCCACAATAGCCATTTTGTTGTGTATCTGAGCAGTACACTTCGACATTGTTTTAGTGGGATTAAATAACACATCCTTAGTTTACCTGGCTATTGTGAGTAAATAACATATCTGGGCTTTTGTTACTTGAGCTGAATATTTGTCTCTCATTTACTTAGCACCATGACACTAGGACTAAAGTGTTCCCTTCAGCACTGACACCCTCTCTCTCAGATTTAGGTAGATGTCAGATTGATTCCCAGACTATTTAAGGTTTTTAAGAAACTAGTCAGTTTAATCTCTCATTTCAAGTAAATAGCAAGAAAACTGTAACTATAAAAAAATGGTTATTATCATGTATAGAAGATATTTTAAGATGAAAGATAATTAATTCTTCATAAAATAAGAAAATGTTTCTGTATTTTGACATGCATTTTGATTTTTGTTAAAGCCATTGGAATGATTCCTGAAATGAATTCAATAGATATCTGATATTCTCATTACTTTACAGAATGACATGTTGGAGTTTCATTTCTTTATCATTTTATGTCTGCTTTTCCATGTTGGCATAGACTGGCCAAGTCAGTACTTAATCAAAGCTGTCCTTGTAAATAGGTCAGGGGCCCATGTTTTGCTCAATACAGTTTATCATGGCACCAATACAAGGAATACATTTTAGAGCCTAGAATTAAAAACCTGGTACAATTTAAAAATTTTTCTTCTTCGCCCACTAATTCCTGAGCGGGTCATGGAGGCTGAGTTCTCAAACACTCCTTCGAGCGGGTCCTGTCATAAGCAACCATCTCCAACTGATCCTGCTGGATCCCCAAGCGAGACCAGCCAAGTTCATGGATGTTATCCAACCATCTTGCTCTGGGTCTCCTGCATTTTAAAATTAAAACTAATACAGAAATTTATTATTTTGCTTGGAATACAATCTCTGCTAAATTCTAAACTCTTTTTTCCCCTAAATTTTAAATTGATTTAATTACAAACTCCTGTGTAGTGCCATTTTTGGGAGATGTGTATAAATGCAATAGCAACAGTGCCAACACGCTTAACATTTTATTTATTTGGGAACTGAAACAAAAGGTATCAGCCATATATGATGTTAAAAATAATCTGCAATCATTACTATAAAAACACTTAACATCTCTTTTTTTAATGTTATGTTTCATATATTTTCTTTCACCAATCATATTTATACTCACTTAGCTTATACCAGTTATTAAAATAAACATTTCCCCCCTCTTTCTTCATTATCTACTAAAAATATAATTATATTTATATAATTCAATTACGCCTCCTTTCATGTTATTTCATTGAGTTTGAGAAATGTTCCATGTAAACTAACAGTACATTAGAAAATTACTTTAGTGAAATCATTAGGGAAATTTGAGATATTGTTTGTGTGAACATCAATACCTTTAGTGTATAATCAATCCATTATATAATATGTACATCATTCACTGATGGACAAAAAATACAGTATTTGTATTTACAGCTGAGTCATCCCCACATACTTCTTTAAGCTAACCCCTCCTCCAGTCTTTCTTTTCTACATGTCTTAAACCTTAAGACTGATCATTGAACATCTTTGCTAGGCCAGGCCTTCAACAACTAGATAATAAAATTCAATTTCTTTCCTTCATTCAGCCACAAATCAATATTGTACATTCTGCCATGCTAGCATCTCTTTAGATCACAGAAAATAACATTGTTTACGTCTCAGAGAATCATATTTACAAGATATACTGGCAATGGAGATTTATATTATGAATGTCCTGTGACTCAGTGGAGATGCTTGTACAATTTTGTTTTTAATGTAGTTAACTAAAAATAATTAATTACTAATAGTAAAACTACCTCTTAAAATATGCTTAAAAGAATATTTTATATTTATATCTTATATATGTGTCTCATATAGTGATTATAGAGGTTAATGAATTGTCTGTATCTATAAGACAACTCTGCTGCTGTAGACATATAAGAATGAAAGGCAATGACAAAGTGTATAATGTGCAAGTGAACACCCCCCCCCCCCTCCTCGTTTGTTGTCGCCATTTTTCTATGTTTAGCCCTTTGGCATTTAAACCAGCCATATCCCGTCAGAATTCTCTCACTTCTTTCTGTTCAAACTGGCCATAACCAGCTGCTCATACTTATGTTAAGGTATTGTTCTCAAAATAAATATCAAAATCTCATAGATTCGATATTATGTGGGGTGAAGTGTTTACCGTGAAAATACAATAGTAAATATAGAGTAATGGAAATGCTAAAGGGTTGGGCATTTCTTGTAATAGTCCCTTCTTTTCTCATAGATCCTCAGATTAGCCTCTATTATTTTATTGGCAGTATCGGTAGAGGGTTGGACGCCATGTTTTCTAGCATAGTTACGTCCCTTTACGATCTGAGTTCAAATCCCGCCAAGGTTAACTTTGCCTTTCATCCTTACAGGGTCGATAAAATAAAGTACCAGTAATGTACTGGGTAATTGCTGGCCTTGTGCCTAAAGTAGAAACAATTATTTTCTATATCTTCTAAATTTCTTTACTATGGCCCAGAGTGCTATAATAAACAGGAAGAGGCTGAGGAATGAGCCCTCACGAGTACCCACTTGTATGCTTAATTCCTTGTTGACACCATCTCTCTAAATGGCTTACATAACCAACTTTATTCTGGAACTCTATCAAAGGCCTTTTGCAGCTCTACAAATCTTGGTATTGTGGTTTGCTCTTAGCTAAGAATTTCTCCTGTATTTGGTCCATTAACTCTCATCTACTTTCGGGTCTCAACTAATCGCCCCAGCCCTCACTCTCACCCACCCAACCCTTATTGCTGGCAAAATTTTATTTTAAGTGGTAGCATTCCTGTGTTAATCAATTTTCTTTATACATTAAGACATTATACATGACAAAAAAAGAACATTACAAAAAATTTCATACTTTATATAAACTAAACTATCAATTCTGTTTTATTTTTTTTTTAAATCCAGGGTGACAACCTAGAAAAAAAATACCCCCCCCCCCCCCCCCCCGTTATTTTGGGCCAGAAAGTAATCCAATTCTCATCTATCTAACCTAATTCATTGTGCTATAACCCAGTTACTTTCATAACTTGGTTTGGTTTCTTCAATTTAGATCATCTCCATTGCCCTTATAAGGAGTTGGTGATGATTCATACAACTCACTATATCATTGGATGTCATGTGACTTTGCCTGCCAAATATTTTTAACATTTCAGCAGCTATTTCTGATAGTCTAGTTGCTTCTGATGCTTTCATTTCCTTGATTAGACCTTGCTCCCTCTACAGCTCTGGTCTGGGTCTTATGGAATATAGTTTTGTAGGAGCTCCCAGTTGTCCCCAACCCATCTTATTTATTTTATTACGTATGGGATTTCTTGTGATGTACTGTTTTTGTCATGTATAATGTTTTTTATTGTCGCAGGAATGCTACCACTTAAAATAAAATTTCACCGGGGATAGATTAACAAAATTTAATAAGGAGGGGCGGGGAATTATTTGAGACCTGGAAGTAGATGGTGTGGGGATAATAACAATGACAAGCTGATTTGCTAGCCTGTTTCATTCCTGGTTGTCATTTCACTTCAAGTATATTTCCTCATTTTTTTAAACTTTACAAAATCTCATTTCCTCTCCCCTTGGCCTTATAGCCATATAAATATCTCACTTGTGAAATAATAAGTTGTATGAAAAATTAATTAAAAGAAATAAATCCACACAATATTTAAGCCACAGTAGTACAAAAATAAGGCAGCAAATTGGTAGGGTCATTAGATATTTGAATTAAAACTGCTTTTTCTATAAAAAAATAAGGGGGCGAATTGGTAGGGTCATTGGATCATTGAATGTAAAACTGCCAGTATTTGTTCTGCACACTGACTTCAAATCCAGAGGTCTACTTTGACTTTCATCCTTTCAAAATTGATAAAATACCAGTCCAATGCTGGGGTTGATTCTCTCTCTCGCCTTTCTCCACTCTCTCTCCACTCTTTTTTTTCTCAGTAGGGGGAGGGATGGCCTCTGCGAGGTTTAAAATATCTAAGACACCTTGTTTCAAGACGACACCCGTACGACTCCTTTGAGGGTTAAGGGCCTTCCAACTGTAAGGATAGACAAGATAGCATTGTGTTTTCTTTGACCTGGGTGATGGAAAAGTAAGTCACTATTCATTTGTTGGTTTATGAATGACATTTATCTACAAAACAGTATATGAATTACCATCAATTAAAGTGAAAATCATCATCATCATCATCATCATCGGGTTGTCCCGTTTGAGGTGAGTCAGGTTAAGAGATCATGTCTTGCTCGTACAGAACTGATTTTCGCTTGGTTTCTACAGCTGGATGCCCTTCCTAGTGCCAACTACATTTACAGTGTGGGCTAGATGCTTTTTGTCGTGACACCTACACAACCTCTTTACAGTGTGGGCTAGGTGCTTTTTGTCGTGACACCTACACAACCACTTTACAGTGTGGGCTAGGTGCTTTTTGTCATGATAGTAAAATCTCTCTACTAATCCTCTTCCTCTCTCACACTATGGCAACACATGAATAAATATTCATTCATGTTCTTGTTAATCTGTAAGCATCACTTGGATTCTTAAACCTTGCTACAAGAATTCTGATAAATTATCTCTTGCTGATTGTATGCATTCCATTGACCATATTTCCATCAATGAGTTAGATTGAAACTGCAAATCAAAATCCATTGGCCAAGTGCCCAAAATCTTTCATTTACACAGGTTTAGGTATAAATTCAGATATTACAGACATCCTTGCCAAGCTGCTGTAGCTGAAAGCTTAAATGGTTGTGTACTGTTGGTGGTGTACTGATTTGTTAGCTATCTTCCCTCTTTTTTTTTATATGAACCATGTCACAGCAGATAGGTGTGTGTTTCTCAAAACATTGAGTGGGTGTTATAAATTATCATCACTTAGATAAAAGCAATATAGCAATAGTATTACAAATAAATATACATTTTGAAGTAATAGGGTGCTTGTCATTTTGATGAGCTTTAAAGAATTCTCAGGCATTGATTTTTATTTTATAAAGGTGCTCTAAGTGACCTCAAAGTAAACCTGAGTAACTTATATATAACTTTCGCTGCTGTATTTCTAATGAATCATTTAGGTATATGTTTCAATTAATTTTGAATATAATTAAATATTTGGAGGAATTTAATCAAATAAATTTGTGTTAGCAAACTGATATTTAGAACATTAGCAAAAATTAAAATTGGGGTATAAACATTTTAAAATGAACTTTCTAGGTCATTCGTGACTGAAAGGGGTCTACGATATAGCATAAATGCTGGGAAATTTCAAGCAGTTTAGTATCAAAACATTTAAATGGTGGGAAGAGAGAAAAAGACCATGCAGAAAATATTAATCTATTTTGCAAAATCCTTGTTTTTGTTTGTTACTACTACTACTACTGCATACATTGCATACTCCTGAGTATCAGTGGCCAAGCTGTACATAACTGCCAAAACACTTTGATACCTAATATCATCATCATCATCTTCATCATTTGGTTAGCATGAGTTAGGCGAGTTATCCTATTTGTGGCAAGTCAGGTCGTGTGGCCATGTCTTGCTCATACAGAACTGTCTCTGGCTTGGTTTCTATGGCTGGATGCCCTTCATCGACCAGATATACAGTGTGGACTGGGTGCCTTTTACTGTGGCACCTACATGACCACTTTACAGTGGGGGTTGTAAAGGCATGGGTGATTGGGGGGGGGGGGTAGGAATTAGGTGGTGCATACTAGATACATGCTTCAACCTGTGCACATGGGTTGGCAGGTCTTCTGTATTACTGATTAATATATAATGTTTTATTGGTTTTAGCTATTGGACTGTGGCCAAGCTGTATTACAAAATAATAATAATAAAGTGAATATAACAGTGTTTTTAATGGCTATTATGATCTGACCACAAGTACAATTGCTTTAGTCTCATACACATTAACCCTTTCTTGACTGCATTTCTAATAAAATACACTCTAAATTAATTAATGCACGATTATTAATTATTTCATAAATAAGATAGTAACTTAAGCTAAAGTTCTTTTATAAAATTATGTTGGAAGATTTTAATTTAAATTGGAAACCTTTAACCCTTTAGCATTTATATTCTATATTTACTATTGTATTTTCGGGGTAAAGGCTTTACCTCACATAATATCGAATCTAAGATTTTTATATTATCTATTTTGAGAACAATACCTTAACATCAGTATGAGTGGCCGGTTACAGCTGGTTTGAAAAGAAAGAGGTGAGAGAATTCTGGCCAGATGTGGCCGGTTTAAATGCTAAAGGTGTTAGCATAGAACCTGGGCCGGGTTGGTAACTAAAGGGTTAAAATAGGTGATTGTTTCATAAAACCAGGGATGGTTTGGAGTGGGTTGCTATCAAAAGAGTTAAAGAGGTCAAACCTGTATATGGATTTGGTGAAAAGACTTCTCTGTTTGGCCTTTATTCTAATTAGTCAATAGGAGCCCTTACTGACTGCAATGTAATGCCAAAACCATGTTTTGTTCTAATCTTCTTATTCCTCCGAGTAAAGAATCTCAAATAAGAATCTGTAATATAAAGTGGAAATGAACTAAATTTGTATTCTTATTCACTACTTACTTTGATAGGTTTTGGCCAGTATTGGCCCAGGTCAGGCTATATATTTATTTACTAAGGTGGCAAACTGGCAGTCATTAGAATACCCTGGTCGTTTGTGCTCAAACCACACCAACATCAGCTTGCCTTGGATCTTTTGCAGTCAGTAAATAAAAAATATGGTTCTGGGCTATGAGTTGGAATTTTAGAGCCTTGGACAGGATGCTATGTGATATTTGTTCCTTGTATAAGTTGCTATGGATTGTAGATGCCTGCTACTAAAGTTGAATGAGGTTTATCACTAAAGTGGTCAGAATCTGTTGTAAAAGTTGCAATGGATTGTAGCTGCCTGCTACTAGAGTTGAATGAGGTTTATCACTTAAGTGGTAAGAATCTATGTACATATATATCAACATTTCTAATATATTACAGTATAATTGTCCTAAATTTTAATAAGTGTTGCATTGTTCCACTGGTCATTAGGTTGGTTATTAAAGAACTATTGGGGCCAATAAACTGCCAGTGGGAAGTGTCAGACTCCCACCCTCTGTAACTGTTAAAATATTGTTTTTAGTGCCATTATAATCTTGATAACCTTCATGTAATTGTAGTTTCCAAATGCTGGCTTTAGTTCAGTTGATAATATAACATGTTAAAAATATTTAGCTCCATCTTGCAAAAAGTTTCCATGAGTTGAACCAAAATCAACACGTGAGGTACTGCTGGGTATATAATATAAGTATATCTCAAATCACATTTTAAATGGAAATTAGGTTGGTGTGTACACCCAGGCACCTTATACAGACATACATGCTGGTACCTGATACAAATGTTAATTTCCATATATAGTGAATGTCTTTTTTAAAATAAAAGTTATGGCGAACTTTATTTTTATTTCTCCTACTTTATTCACATTGTTTTCCAGATTTTTCTTTGGCAAAAATAAAGTAATGGCATTAGCCCTTGGGAAAGAAGCTGAAAGTGAGTACCGTGACAATTTACACAAACTGAGTGCTCAACTGAAAGGTCAAGCAGGACTATTGTTCACCAACAAAACAAAAGACGAAGTCCTTAAGTAAGTATTTATTTCCTTTGTTCATATAGTGACATAGTTTCTCTTTTTTTTTTTTTTTTCATGTTAACTGCTAATCGTATTAAGACAGTTGTTTAGGCATAGGTTAAAATACCCTGTGGCATTTATTCTGGCTTTCTATACACGGTTCAAATCTCAATGAGGTCAACTTAGCGTTTTGTCCTTTCAAAGTCACTAAAATATGTAGTACCAGTCCAGAGCATGTTGGAGGCGCATGGCTTAGTGTTGGACTTAGGATCATAATGTTGTGGGCTCGATCCATGGGTTGGTTTGTGTGTTGTGTTCTTGAGAGAAACACTTCATTTCACGTTGCACCATTATACTCAGCTGAAAATGAGTACCGGCAATAGCTGGGAGTTTAACACTGCAATGGACTGGTATCCTCTCCAGTGGGAAGTTTGCACCAAAAAACCAGGATAAGCACCGACCTGACAAGCCTCCTGGCTAGAGACAGACTTTAGTCTTGAGCATTGGGTTGATAGATTTATCAAAGCTTTCGCCAGCATAAAATTAACCCTTAAGGAACATATGTTCAAATTTAATGGTAAAACATATGCCCAAGAGGAAGGAGCAGCCATTGGTGTTAGCATTGCAGGCGACATAGCTAACTTATTCATGGTATGGTGGGACAGTAGACTTAAACAAAAACTTAAAGAACAATTAGAAGACAGCTTAACCCTGATAATGTACTCCCGCTACGTAGATGATATAAACATCGTAGTTAATACACCCCCACTAAAGAACAGTCAGGAACTAGAGAAAAACACAATGGAAAGCATCCAGCAAATAGCAAACTCCATCCACCAGAGCATTAGAGTTACTATAGACTACCCAAGTAGACACCCCAACCATCGATTACCTGTACTAGACACAGAGCTCTGGTTAGATACCATTAACAACCAAAAACAAATCCTCCATTCCCATTATGCCAAACCCATGACTTCCAAACATCTGATCCACCGAAACTCGGCCATTTCGGACCATACCAAAATCAACATACTGATTGCGGATTTGGTACGGGTGATGAGAAATGTGTCCTGCATGTGCAACCCCGAAGAACTAGAGAGACACATACAACACTTCATCCACCGTATGCAGTTCTCTGGCTACAATCAGAGAGATAGAACCAGAGTGTATAAAGGAGCCAGAAACAAATAGGAAAAAATGGTAAATAATGACATAAATGGGACCTGCCCCTTGTATAGGAGCAAATTTTAGAATAGAATAGAAAGAACTAGGAACAAGGCCAATAGAATAAATTCATGGTATGATAGCAATAAATACCAGAGTGTAATGTTCATCAATACAACCCCTAGAGGCGAACTAGCCTACAAATTTAGAAGGGCCCTAAATAAACATAATCTCAATATTAAGATAGTAGAAAGACCAGGTACCTCCGTAAAAACACTTATTAGCAAGACATACCCGTTCCAAAGACCCTCATGTATAGATAAGAAATGTATAACCTGTAAAATAAGCCCCCATATTAACTGTAAAACTAGAAATGTAGTGTATAGCATAAGATGTACTGAAGGACAATGTAGAAACAAAAATATAGTGTACATAGGTGAGACAGCTCGTAGTATAGGGGAACGAATAAATGAACACTGGCGAGACCTCCAAGATAATAAAGAATCATCTGTGCTCTACCAACATGCTAAGATAGAACACAGGGGTAGATTAGAGAACATAGAAATAAAAATAGAATCCACACACAGAAAAGACGCAATGTTTAGGCAAATTACAGAGGCAGTAAGCATAAAAGAATTAAAACCAAAATTAAATAGAAAATATGAGTGGAACAGCAACATCACAACTTACAATTAAGGACAAAATGAAAACACACACACACATAGAACAAACAACTTACAATTAAGAACAAAATGAAAACACACACACACATAGAACAAACAACCAACCAACAATAAATAAATAAAGAAAGAAAGAAATAGATAAATGAACACAAACAGACACAGGCACCCGGATGTGGCGCATGCGCAAACTGAGCACACAACACACACACAGAAACAAAATGGCGTAGGATAGAAGAAAGGAAAGGCACAGAAACAAAGAAAGGAATCCCCAGTCACTGAAGAGGTCACAGAGTGTGTGACGAAAGGACTATGACTATATATAAACAACTATCTGGTTGTGGAACCAACCAACCAACCAGAAATTTATAAGTTTGTAAATTTGTAAATTTATAAATATATAATAAATTGAAGTGAAAGCAACTGGTGCGTGTGTTTCTTATTGGCAACATGACCCTCCTAAAGTATAACAATATCGGTTTCAACACACGATTTCAGATAAAGAATCTTGCTAAACAAATTCAGAAAAGAAACCTTATATATATATTTCACCATTTTCCTAGTCTGACAGAAATCGATCCATTGATGTTTGTGAAATCTTCTCTAGATATGTTATCTAATTCTTATTTTCATATGGAGTGCAGTAACACAGTCCCTATGTTCCTGGAATTCCATCCAGCCACAATCATTTCCTCTTAAAATGGACAGTTTGGGGGAGGTTTGGCTTCTGTTTTCAACATGTCAATTGACCACAAAGAGGGTCCTTTATTGATTTAGTTCTTCTAGAGTTGAAAGCTCTGGTTATGGTGATAGGCTTGTGATCATAAAGTCATATGTTCAAATCCTGGACTGCATGGTACATTATATTCTTAAGCGAGGTGCTTTATTTCATGCTGCCTTTCATATGACTGGGGGCCTCTATCATTAACCCTTTCGTTACCATATTTCTAACCAAAATACGAAATATGAAATTATTTAAATTTTGTTCAAACATCGCTATAGAAAATGGGTTATTAGCTAATATTCAATTGGGTATACAACAAAATTTTACTATAGAAGAGTTGTGCACATTACTGGATTTATCAGGTGAATTTAAACACACAAAAGACAGGTGTACCATAAAGGTATAAATAAAACGAAAGACTGGAATTTGTCTGAAGAAAACTAGAAAACAAAATACACACACACCATCAACTAGATTAAATAAGCTCTCCCACATACATAGATACGCAGAAATATACAATAATGATTTACAAAAGAAATTAATCAAAACTCGTCACTCACCTTACAGGTAAATTAAAATTACACATAAAGAAAAATAAAAACGAAGTAAATTTGAAAATATTAATAAAATAAAATCACACATATATACAAATCAAACAATATTCCTATCATGAAAACTTGTGAAGCACCCTGCACTACATAATGCAACCTTGCAGAATGCACATTGGAAAGTTGTTTCAACAGACCTTCCACTAGGAGCTTTCCTTTTTTGATGAAGGCATTCACGACACTGCTTTTTGCGACCCTCAATCACCCCACCCACCCCCACCCCATATTTATGGAGATCGGCTGAATTCAGAGGGATATCTCTCTGGCAGGCTTTGTTTTTTTCTCCCTACAGTTATTTATTTTTTTTAGGAATAACCAGCTCTTAATTGTGTTGCTATATCTGCTCGGAACTGCAGATGGTCGCATTGCTTTCGAGCCGGTCCCTATTTGGTATATAGTATAAACACATTAGTAATACTCATATTTACTATATACCAAACCAGGTATCGCCACCATTTATTTCCCAATCTGCCAACTGAATAATAAGACATCTGATTCATCCGATCTACACCACCCATGTACCTGTTATAATCGAGATTCACAAATGGGGTGCCATTTTCAACCACATGTGGCCGTGCACAGGTAGACAGAAAATTGATCTGCCTCTTATATCTGTATGCGGTTGCTAGCAAATTTCCTTTCTGCCGTTGAATTATTTCACCTTTTTTTTTTTTAATTTTGCTTTTTTTATATCCAACGGCAGTCCTTTTCTATTAGCGATCACTGTAGCACATGTACGTGTTGCCACAGTATCTAAATTCTCCGCAAGTTTGACCGAACTGAAAAACCGGTCAAAAAATAATATACGGCTCTGGTTATGGTATGGAAGTGATAAATTCCAGACCACATCATACCCTAGGCCATGCTGACTTACATAATTGTCTCTTTTGCAAGTATAAAATTCAAATCCAGAGCAGTACCCAGTATTCGATTCGCAAATCTTCCAAACTTTGAAACCCCATTTTGTGGGCTTTCCTGGCATATATTGTCGAAAACGCACTCGTCCTTTATAGCCCACCATACCCTCATCGATAGATAAATATCGACCTCGTTTGTAAACTGTTTTATGTGTTTTGAACACAATCATTGAGGGGTCTTATTTTAAAGAAGGGATCATAGTTTGGTTCTCCACGTACTGGTGTACTGCTCGTGTCTCTTATATGTAAATATTGCGTCAATTTTAAAAACTGTGTCCTCATCATTATATTTGAGGCATATTCGTCTCCAAAGGGTTCATCGCTACTCCAGTAATTTGTAATTCTCAGTAGCTTTCTAATGCCCATAATATTTATGGCAAAATAAGCTCTAATTTCATTTAAGCTTGTGGGAAACCACAAACTATCCTTTTTTTTTTTTCGATTTGTTTACTTTCAGCGTAACGGTTTGTTTCCGCCGTAATGATTTCAGACAAGCTCATAGGAGTAAAAAGAAATAGTCTAAAGCTTCGCTCTCCTGGGATAGACTGTGACTTGGTCCAGTTTCTTCACAAAAATCACTGAAAGAAACAGTTTTAAAATTTTTACTCCATTCAGGTGTCAATTCATTTTCTTTATCGCTGTCATCAGAGCTCTCGGATTCACTGTTTTCACTTTCGGAAAATGAAACATCGGATTCATTATCAAATACCACGTGCTTTTTTTTTTTTCAGTTATAGAGTTAGATTTTTCAAGGTCTTCAGTGGAAAATCCTTCGAATTCTGACTCGCTGCTTGACTGAATGAAATTGGTATCCATTTTTTGTCAGAATTACAAATTTTCAAAACACAACAGGAACAAATTTGGAAAAAAATCTCCCAAAATTCACAATTAAAATAACACGTCGAATGTTGTCCAAAACTGTAGCTCTATTGTTTACGCAGTATAATCACGTGTTTTCACGAATGTACTAACGAGATTTGCTCTGATATTCTCATTTAAATATGAATGTGAGTACGGGCGGTTTTGGGCGGCTTGGTCACATGAACCAAAATTTTTTTCGGGCGGCTTTGGACGGTTTGGAAACGAAAGGGTTAAAATTCTCAAGAAAATATAAGCTGTGTGCTTCATGTCATTTCTAGCAGTAGCTTCATTATCTCTTAGTTTCAATTCACAGTTGGAACCGCTTGTATCATTTAAAAGTTCTTGGAAAATGAATGAATATTGCAATTTCCTGTTTCTCTTTTAATGTGCCAATAATCCCACCACACTTTAAAAAAAATTATAGTTAATTTACTTACTGCATTTTATGGCACACTAGCATAAGGGTCTTTGGAGTAACATTACTTGATAGAGTGCATAGCTTGGAGATCAGAGAGTCACTCCAGGTAGAGCCACTATTTCTCCGAAGTGAGAGAACGCAGCTCTGATACTATGGGCATGTGGTTAGAATGTCTCAGGAAAAAATCGCTGGACAGATTTTACAGGCAAAAACCAACCGGCAGGAGACCCAGGAAGATGGTTGGCTAACATCCATGAGCTCGGCTGGTCGCTTGGGAATCCAGCCAGATCAGTTGGAAACAGTTGCTTCTGACAGGACCCGCTGGAAAGAGTGTTTGAGGACTCTGCCCTCCATGACTTTCTCAGAGATAAGTGGGTGAAGAAGAGACTAACATAAAAAATACTTGTAATTAGTTTAATTCACCTTTGTAAAAATATATATTTCAAAGAAAGATATGTACTATTATCAATACATGAATTTAATTTTATTTTTCTCCGTCATCACCATAAGAATAGCTCTGCTCAACATCATTTGGTGGTTTATTTTTGTGTGTGCTTAGAGGTTTTTTGCTTGTCATTCTCCAGTATGTAACATAGATTTTTAGGTGCTTAAAACTCCTTTTCTGTCATTTAGTTGTGTGATAGGAAAGCAGCAGTCTCTTAGACTGCTTTCAATGAAAATAGAACCAGTTGAGCTTTGCTGATGTACAGTGAAAGCCAATTTTTTTTTCTGAATAGCTACAGCAACAAATGAAAAATCAATGCTGGTTCTTATAGCGATATAATCAGATTTGCCAACTGACTGCTGCTTTAACTGAATTAAACACACACTGTTTGCACTGAGCTGCAATGGATTATCTAATTCTGTAGCTCTTATTCACACACACACACATTTTTACTGTGTAGTGGCCTAAAATATTGATACGTTTGATTACCAGTGCTTATATATGTGTATGTGTGTGTATATATATATGTGAAGGGTATCCAGCTGTAGAAACTAAGCCAGAAACAGTTCTGTGTAAGACACGGTCACTTGACCCAACTTACCTCAAATGGGACAACCTGTCTAACCCATGCTAGGTGGAAAAATGGACGTTAAATGATGAATGATTGTGTGTGTGTGTGTGTGTACATATGTGTGTGAATCTCTTGCTCTGTTTCTTTGTCTCCTTTCCTTTCTATCTATTTGTTTCTCTCCCTCTTCATTTGTCTGTCTCTCTCTGCTTTCCATCTATTTTTCTTTCTCTCTTCATTTCCAACTATATCTACTTTTTTTGCCTATTACTCTTTGAACCTTTCTGCTTTTTCTCCTTTATTAATGTTTCACTAATTTTCACTTAATAAAAATGTTGCTGTCCCTTACTAAATTACTTTAGTGTATTAACTGATATATGTTTTAAGCCTTTTAATAGCAAATTGTTTCAAACTGCCCTGCTTCTATGATACAAAGTTTATTTTAGTGTTTATATTTATCTAAAACCCTTCCATAATAGTTTTAAGAGCCTTTTAAGTTATACTCCAAACATTAGCTTAATAATGATAAAGTTACAAAATACTTAGTTATTTTCAAAATTACTAGCAGTGTATCCTGGCGTTGCACGGGTAAGAACATTGGTAATAGCACCTCCAATGAGAAACGTTTATTTGTGAGTGCCTGTTAAAAACTCACGAAAATATACTGACAGGAAACTTGTTTTATTTGGAGAAAATTAAGAAGTTTATTTTCTTTACATATTGTCCAGGCATGCAGTTTTTAGGTCTATTGGCGGCCCGCATTCGAAAATACCTTATCCCGTGCAACGCCGGGTACCACTGCTAGTATTATATATTAAAATAACAGGTTAAAGTTTAAGCAAAGAATTGCTGCTTTCACTCTTAACGGGATCTTCTGAAACTAAAAAAATCAATCTGTGAACGCAGAAGTAAATATTTCGAAAAACGTTACAACCAAAGGAAAACAGGAAGATGATACTTTGGTTTGTGAAGATGTTCCCTTGCAATGCACGGAAAATAGCGAACATAATACGTCATCAATGTTTGTCATAATGTCGTAATGCAGACAGCCAATCATACAGACAGATATTATAAGGGCGCGGCGAAGATCGATAACTGGCGCCTAACACCCCCTTTAACAACAGAAAATTGAAAAATAAAAGCTGCAGTTAATATCTGTAGACCGCAAGGAATATATAAATGCAAGTTTGAAGTGGATCGGAGTAGAAAGGTGGATTTGTATACTCTGCAAAAATGAGGGGACACACACAGACAACTACAGTCTTATATATATATGTATAGATAGTCAGTGTTTTCATTAGAAATCTGGTAACAAAATAGCTGACGGATTAATATCGAGTGATTATAGACTCCTGTGGACTATATAATTTACAGTTGTATCTTAGTTTTCATTATAGCCTCTTGGACAGGGCACATTTGTTTGAACCAAAAACTAGGGTGTTTGTAACAACAGTTGGAGACAGGGGCAGAGGTGTAATTAGGGTATGGCAAACATGGGCACCATTTGGACTAGGAACACTTTCTATTAAAGCCTGATAAGCTATTGCCAGAGAGTGAAAAAAGAAACTTCTTCAGATGTATGATGGTGACTGGAGTATTAAACTATTTATAGAAATCATGTTTGGGCAAAGGCACAATCTCACTGCTTGCCATAGGCGTTATTTTTCCTAGATATGCCTCTGGGCGGGAGGTAGGTTTATGTGTTATTAAGTCAAATGAGAAGGAAAGAAGTCAGTCTTCTGCTCTGTGTCCTGTCTTCAGAATATTATTGAACACCTTTGGCCAGTGCTGGATAGGTTTACACTGCAGATGTAGCCATCAACAAACAACTCAGGTACTGCATTATTGATATGCCATATTTCAGTGTGTTGTGAAATAGTTCTGCAAACTCTGTGCTTTGCAATGATTGGTCATGTGAGATGTAGAGATGCTGTCAGGATATATGTTAGATTGTATTGTTGTTTTTTATACTTGTGGTGGGTGGGGAGAGCAAAGACAAATTACTGATTGTTGTGGTAATTATGGTTTAAAATAATATTTTTTATTGTTGTACCCCCCCCCCCCCCCCCCCCCAAAAAAAAAAAGGTGGAGCATTTACCATTGATTTGGTTGGGTGGAGGTAAAAGATAATAGTGCCGTAAATACAGGCTATTGTAAGAGTAGTCCATATGGCAGCAGTTCTTGCTGTGAAATTTAGCATAAAGTTGTGTGGTTTGTTGTTTGGTTATTTAGTTTAATTTACAGCCGACCTATGTAAGTTTTGGCATCAACACACACACACATTAGGCATGGTTCTGTCACCTTATACCAAACAACATTGAGATGGAAAATCTGCTGCAAAATACTTCAGGGAATTACAGCCATGACAAACATTTGTGTGTGGGTGTTGCTATCTCACACGATTTCTCTGTTACTGTCTAATTTTCTCTCTCTCTCTTATGTGCCCACGTTTTCTTGCATCAGTCTCTCATGTCTTCAACTTCAACCTCTCATTGTGCAGCTTTTTTCTCCTTTTCTCTCCACTCTCTATCTCTCGTTTTATTTGCAGGTGTAAATATCTCTCATTTAATGTATATCACTCGTTAGTTAGTCAGTATTTCACATAGATGTATTGTTGCCAAACAGATGATCTATAGCATTTGTCATAATGCTATTAAATCCAACGAGGTTAACTTTGCCTTTCATCCTTATGGGGTCAATAAAATAAAGCACCAGTTATGCACTGGGGTAATTGTTGGCCTTGTGCCTAAAGTAGAAACATTATTGTTATTATTATTAACTGAATTGTGGTACCTAAACTTCTGTTACAAGGTATGTGTGTGTGTAATATAATGGCCGTGTGTCTCTAGTTCTCTGCAGTAATGTGTAGTTTTAGTGCGGAGTACAGGGTATAGCTATGTAATGTAGTAAGTGCAATATTATGCTACCTACTGAGGAACAGCAATGTTGCACCTGGCTATAGTTAAGACAACTAGACAATTTGAGCATGCTGAGTGTTGGATGATGTATGAGACTGATAAACTGTCTGCAATGTGAGTATGTGTCTTATGAAGTTACAGCAACTAGCTTTTATCTCTCTCTCTCACTCCCATATATTTTATCTCATTATCTCTCTATCTATCTATATATATATATATATATATATGTGTGTGTGTGTATCTGTCTATTTATTTGTCCCCTATATATATTCTTTCTTTCTCTCTCTCTCTCTCTCTCTCTCTCTCTCTCCATATCTCTATCCTTCTTTGTCCATCTCTGTAGGTTTGTCTCTTGTATATTTGTTTCTTTTCCACTCTTGTTCTTGCTTGATCCCCTTTACCATCTTCTCAATATTCTCTCTCACTAGCTCTCTACTTATCTATTTCTCTTTACACCTCTCTACTCTTCTCTCTTTTTCTCTTTCTCCTGCCTTCTCACTCTGTTCATTTTACCTTTGTTTATTTCTTTAATTTGTATCTTTCTGACTCAACATATTTTGTAATTTTTATTCAACAGCATCTTTATAGAGAGCTTTCAACACACATACATTGCATGCACATGCACACACGCATATTCTCTCCTTGTTTTGCTCCCCTGTCTCTGAAACACTGTTTATGCTACAATTGTTAAAACTGATCTGCTGTACTGTATAAACCATTGTTGCATTCCGGCTTAATGCTACAGTTAAAATGTTGACATTAGGAGAGACACATCAACTGGCAATGACTTGCTCCATTGGTTTTTGTAAATATCTGCAGGGGGAGGAGAGCAATATCTGGATCACTAATATCAGATGCTTATTACTCATAACACTGACTAAGCATCTATAAAAGCTTTCCACTCTCATTCACTTAGTTTCATTTTACAAGTGTGTCTAATTATGATATGCAGTGACCAGCTGGATGTTCTTGACCCAAGTTTATGGCTGGCTAAATGAAGCCAAACTTTCTGCATGATAAAACTGACGGAACCTTGGTGTGTTAGAAATAGCAGCCAAATTTCTCAAATCAGAATTCTTATCTTTCAAAGAAGGGTGGATATAATGGAAAAGGTAGTCTAAGATAAACTGTCTGTAAATACTGGATGATTATTGTGAGATTGTCTTTGACCGTAAGTCTACTCAATGGGGACTGATCTGGGGCTAAACAACAACATAAGCATAGTCTTACATATTGTATGATATCGGAAACAGAATGAGTCTATCTGATAATTTTAGTTATTAGTAATGATATTCATGGCAGAGCCGTTAGAACGTCAGATAGAATGCTTTGTGATATTCATTTTGGCTCTCTGCTCTCTGAGTTCAAATCCTGCCAAAGTCTACTTTGCCTTTCATCCTTTCGAGGTCCATAAAAAAGTACCAGTTTAGCACTGGGGTCGATTTTTCCCTCTATATCTCTTTCTCACCTCACTTCCTCTCTGTCACTTTCAATCCCTCTCTGGAAGAAATCTGCTGTACACAGGCCTAGGGAGAGAGATAGGCTCCGCTAGGTTTTAAAAATGCCTAAGAAACATTGTATGTCAATACAGTACCTTTACAACTCCATCAGGAGTTACGGGACCATACCATACCATTGATGTTCAGGAGGTTGTTAAATTAGTAAAAAGAGTGCTGATAATCTACATAAACTTTAGAATAAGAGAGATACAGAAGTATATTATCACATTGTTATTTTATGCTTATTTTCCATGCTTTGGGGGAAAAAACTATTTAGGTTAACAGACTTTTAACAAGAGGCAGTATCTGTCTGGCAGGATTTGTCTGCAAATATTTTCTACTTTAATATGATCTATGAGGTTTAGTGCTTATCTCAAATGTGTGTAGTGGATGTTATGACAATTTCAGATAGTAAAGGGATTATCTATGATTCTAAGTATTGTTTTATGTCTGATGCAAGCCTCTTAAACTCTGCAATCAACTTATCCATGTCAATAAATAGTAATCTGGTTCTCTGGATAACTTCAGGATCATTATAATGACATTTTGTGCTTGTAGCATGGCCATGAGTTTTGTTTTATTGAAACTGTAAAGTGGTTGTGTAGGTGTCACGATAAAAAGCACCCAGTCCACCCTGTAAAATGGTTTTGTGGGTGTCATGATAAAAAAAAAAGCACCCAGTACACACTGTAAAGTGGTCGTATAGGTGTCATGACAAAAAGCACCCAGAACACTGTAAATGTAGTTGGCATAAGGAAGGACATCCAACTTTAAAAACAAAGCCAAAATCAGTTCTGTATTAACAACAAAACATGTTCATCTCACAACGGGACAACTTGTTTCACCCACACTAGCATGGAAAGATGGACATTAAATGTTGATGATGATGAAACGGGTAGTGAATCAGTCTCCTTCAAAGTTTCTGTTTTCACCTGCTGTTATTGATATTTTAGTCAGGGTCTTGGTTTCTTGTACCACTAAACAATTGTGAGTAGAATATTTCAACTTAGCAACTAAGTTCCCTCCATTCTATGGATATGCTCAATCCAGTGGAGGTTTTGTTATCTTCCATATCAGGGAGCTTAACTTTCTCTAGGATGGTGTTCATCTCCTGTCCCAGGTGTCTCAACATGAACACATTCAGTTTTTTTTTACCTACCTGTGTTATGTCATCCATGTTTGTGTAATAGAATAGATTGTACTATTGCTCATTATACTTTATATTTCATTTGGCTTGTCATGTGTGTTGTTTCAGTGACTCTCTTTACTTCCTGATTGTCAAACTGGTCTTGCTCACCCTGCGATCTAGTTTGTCACTGAGCTTTCTGTCATTACTGGTTGTGCTGCCCAGATAAGTGAAGTAGGTTGCATCAACCAGTTCCTACCTACCCTTCAATAATGATGAACCCAGGATATGCCACTTGGTTTCTGGGTGTTCATGTTCAAGCTGACTTTTGAGGCTGCTTCATCAAAAGTGTTCACTAATATTTACATATCCTCTGTATCATAATAGACAAGGGAGCAATAATTGGCTGACAACACTTCTCTCACTAACATCTATGGCCTTTTTGGTTTTCAATTTGAGATGTGCCTCCTTGAACAGGCTAGCATTTATGTTTTGTTTTTATATGTATATATGTGTGTATTCCAGTTGAGTTGCTGAATACCTCTTCAAACATTGCTGAAAAATAAAGAGAAAATAACATTGGTACTAGCATATTACACTGCTATACTCCCACTGTTATATCAAACTGTTCAGAAGGGAATTTTACTTGCAGCATGGCTTGAGCCCTCATTTCAGCATGTAAGGATTCTATTATACATGTAAACTATTACAGATATATCCTTATTTTTTTAACTGCAGGTGAAGAAAATACAAGTTACTCTCCACCCCTCCTTAGCTTCTTTGGGGTTAACAGGTTATATATAACAAACAAGCAATTTATATCATCATCATCATTTTAAGTCCACTTTTCCCTGCTTTCAAGGGTGGATGTATATATATATATATATATATATATATTCACTCACTTGGGGATCCAGCTGGATCAGTTGGAGATAGTTGCTTTTGACAGGACCCGCTGGAAGGAGTGTTTAAGGACTCTGTCCCCACTGACCTCTAAGGAGTAAGTGGGCAAAGAGAAGAGAAGGTATAAACAAACAGTTTATTTATATATATAAATAAACTGAGATATTGTGGGTAACTACAATTAGTATAGTTAATCTGAGGTTTGAATAGTTAGAGGCTATTGTAATTGAGTAACACTTGGAAGAGAAAAATATTTTGATTAAGAACTGTATATACAGTGTATAAGTATTAAGAAACATAGTTGGAACATTGTAATGTTATGGAAGCTATATAGATGGCAATGAATCAAGAATTACCCATGGTTTTCTTCTGAATTTGGTCTAGTATGCTAATTATTGAAGGAATTGCACCATCCAGATGGTAAAACAATTCTTCCTTTTTTGGTATTTTTGCATATTGTAGACTTGCTCAGGGTTGAACTATTTATTTTTGGCTTAGAAAATAGCAACTAAGCAGTTATGTAATTCTTATTCCACCTGTAGACATAAACTTTAGTCTTGCAGTAGGGAGGTATTTTAAAATAATTATTAATTATTAGATATGATTTAATTACTTTGTCACTTAACTACGGGTTTCTTGTGTGTGGTTTAAACTTGTAAGACAATTCTCAATGGTTTATATATAATTAAAAGTTATTTGCTATTAACTTGATCTATGCTGCGAATATTTGTTAAGCTTACAGAATTATTGAAGTTGTTATATTACTTGCATTAAACCCTTTCATGTCCACATTTCTAATGAAACACTAAATTATTAATTATTTCATTACTAAGGTAGTAACCTAATGTAAGGTTCTTATATAAAATTATGTTGGACATTTTTAAAATTTAAATTGGAAACTTTTAAAATGGGTGATTTTATTTCAAAGAACCAGAGCTGGTTTTGGCTGGGTTGGTATCTAAAGGGTTAATCAGTCCAGGGTGAAATGTAAATCAACTCCAGCAGGATTGTTTCTAAAAAATATGAGGCACTAGAATTATAAATTTAAGCATGTATTTCAACTAGACCTGCAGCCTACCAGTTTTTCTTTGTTTTTTTTTGTTACCCTTGTTCTTTCCATTTTAACTACAGCATGTTGTTAACTACACCAAGGAAACGTGTTTTAAATGATTCCAGACTGAAAATTTGCTCTAAATTTTTCTTAAGCAAAGATACAAATACACCAGTCAGGAATAATGAACACAATCATACTGACTCACTTAAAATATATTTCTAAGCGAATGTGGCTTGTGGTTATCTCTGTCAGAAAATGATTAAGTCCTACTGATTTGCTTATCAGATGAATTTTTTTTGTATAATGTGAATGATAGGATTTCATTGAATTTATCTTGTCTTGCCTTTGATAACCAAGCTGTTAGCTTTCCATGGAAAATGTTTAAAAGTATTGCCAATACTTAGCTGGTTGCTGTTCATTATATCGGATTGGCAGTATCGCTAGAGGGTTGGACGCCATGCTTTCTAGCATAGAGTTACGCCCCTTTACGGTCTGAGTTTAAATCCCGCTTACGGGGTCGATAAAATAATGCACTGGGATAATTGCTGGCCTTGTGCCAAAAATAGAAAGAATTATATCTATTTGCTTTTCTTCCTCTTGAAGTGTTACTGGTTTCACTGAGAGAATATTGCTGAACACTGAGCCCTGTATGTTTTAGTCAGGGTAATAATTTTCTGTTTAGAAGATATATAATTGTTTCTATTTTAGGCACAAGGCCAGCAATTACCCAGTACATTACTGGTACTTTATTTTATCAACCCCGTAAGGATGAAAGGCAAAGTTAACCTCGGCGGGATTTGAACTCAGATCATAAAGGATCTGAGTTTAGAAGATATATAATGATTTCTAATTTAGGCACAAGACCTGAAATATTGTTTAATCAAAGAGGGGGAGAAAGAGAGGAAGGTGTCATCAAACCAGTCACCTAGCCCTAATGTTATGGGTAAAGACAGGGTCGATTATATTTACTCCAGCATATGACAGCCTCAACAGGGATTTGAATTCAGAACATAATGATCCAGAATAAATACCACAGAACATTTTATCCGACCTTCCAGTGATTCCACCAAATCTACCGCCTTTTTAGAAGATAATAATGAATACCAACATAATCTATTTGATATGGCTTCATTAAAGTTAGGTAACCTAAGTAGCATTATAATGTCAAACTCCCGAAAGGCTGTGAGCAGAGTTCAAATTTCCATATTCATTGCTGCTGAAATCGCTCTATTCACACAGGAAGAAATGTACTAATTTCATTTTCTAAATTTAGCAACAAAAGGTTTCTCACTATGTGTGAAAGGCAGACCAACGATGTAGCTACATGGAAGTGGGCATGGAATTTGGAAATTCTGGAGAGGAATTAGATAAATATGATCTGTTAGATATGTAATGTTGACTTGCATTAAAAGCATCAGTTTGTGGGATGGTGGGTGAGGTGATAGCTGTTGGTTTAGATGTATGGTGCAAATCGGTGG
>OZ024740.1:304313758-304341258 GCA_964016885.1 Eledone cirrhosa
CGACCCATCTAACCCATGCAAGCATGGATAAATAGATGTTCAACAGTGTTGATGATGCACACACATTAGAGTTAAAGTTAGTCTAAACTCAATTTACCGTTTACCATTCTAATAAGAATTTTGCTATAATCAACCAACCATTGCAAATCATTGATGACGATCATGATGATGGCTGGCATATCAACAATAGCAGTGGACAGAAACACAAATGTGTTTGTTTACAAACACAAACATACAGGTGCAAGCATGGCTGTGTGGTTAAGGAGTTTGCTTCACAACTTCCTGGTTTAAAATTTTGTCCCACTACGTGGCACCTTGGGCAAGTGTGTTTTAGTATAGCCTTGGACTGGTACACAGAAGCCTGTCGTGTGTGTTTGCATTTGTGGCTGCATCTGTGTATATGTTCTGTAACTTTGTGTGTATATATATATATATATTATGTGTGTATATATGTATATATATATATATGCGTGTATATATGTATATATATATATATGCGTGTATATATGTATATATATATATATGCGTGTATATATGTATATATATATATGCGTGTATATATGTATATATATATATGCGTGTATATATGTATATATATATATATGCGTGTATATATGTGTATGTATATATGTATATATATGTGTGTATATGTATATATATATGTGTGTGTGTGCGTGTATATATGAATGGTAAAGACCCCCTTCGGTTGCAAATGACCATGGAATTTGCAACACAGCATGTTTGTGGAAGACCAGCAGTCACCCATATAAACCAGTCTTCCTTCTCCACCACACTGATGTTGTCTCCAATGGAAAGGAAATGACTGATACAACTTGACATCAGTGACATTGCTACTCATTTCTCCATCTGAGTGAACTGGAGTAGTGTGAAATAAAATGTTTTGCTCAAGGACACAATGCATCAGCCTGTCCAAGAATTGAACTCATAACCTCACGATTGCAAGTCCAATGCTCTAACCACTAAGCCATGCATATATATATATGCGTGTGTGTATGTATGTTTCTAAATGTTTGTGGGACCTCTCTCTATTCAACAGCCTTTAGCAGTAACCTTATAATTCTGCTTTTCTCTTCCATCATGATAGTAATTTCTGAGGAGGCACATAAGGTGTGTTTCTACCTGATACACCCCACCATAACCCATTCTGTTCTGTCAGCCATTACTTTCTCTCATCATCACTCATCTTTATTACTAGTCATCAGTCTCTCTCTCATATGTATTTGCCATTACTGTCTCTCTTCTATTATGCCCTTCTCTTCACTCTGCTTACCTCATCATGCTTTTGCTTCCTTCTGTTACTCTTTGCCATTACAATCTCTCTTCCACTACTTCCTCCAGCAATGTTTCACTCTCTTCTTTGCCACCCTATACCCTGCTGCTTTCTCTGTCATTTCTTTCTCTCTCTCTCTCTCTCACACACACATACTCCTCTGGCCTTGAATAAACAGAAACAATATTGTTGTGACTACCCTTTAGTCTTGCAATATTCATGGCAATCTCACTAGTGCTGGTGCCATGGTGAAATATACCCAGTATACTCTAATGTAATTGGTGTTAGGGAGGGTATCTAATCTTAGAAACCATTCCACAAATGGAGTGTGCCATTTGGGAAGGTGGTAGCACGAAATAAGAACTCAGATCGCAACTTATCCAGCCCATGTCAGCATAGAAAGCAAGTGCTTGATGATGAGGCTTATATATACGTAAAGTCTGTCTCAAGCCAGGGGGCTGATCAGGCTGGTGCTTATTCCGGTGGTGTGAAGCAACTGAGAGTACATGACTCCCTCTTGGACAGGATACCAGTACATCACAGGGTTAAAGTCTGTCTCAAGCAACGGGACTCGTCAGGCTGGTGCTTGTGGCATGAGCAACTGAGAGTACATGACTTCCTCTTAGGCAGGACACCGGTCCATCGTAGGGTTAAACCTCCAGCTATTACTGGTATGCGTTTTCAGCTGAGTATATTGAAGTGAAATGAAGTGATTTGCTCAATAGCACAACATACAACCCAGCCCAGGAATTGAAGCCATGACATTATGATCATTAGTCCAAATCCTTATCACTAAGTCACATGCCTCTACATATATATATATATATGGTATACTGTATATATACGGGTTTTTTTTCACTTTTCTCTTCCTTCCTTCATACAGAAAACTCCATTTACCTACCAAACCTTGTTCTGAGCTTGAAATTCATAGTGCACCATCACATGCTCATATACTGGTAAAAGATTGAATATCTTGGACACATTGGTTACAAGGCTGCTGCATATATTGTCTATGAATCAGTCAGGAGTGGTGATTTAACAGGGCCCATTAATCTTCTCACTTTGTCTTACAATATCTGTGCTTCCTGCTCTTTGCTATATTGCATAGGCAATGATCGGGATTATTTCATTTAAACGTGTGTGTTTTTAACTCAATTTAAATAGAACTGCATGTGATGTGCAGCATCAATCTTATGTACAAGTCAAAAAATGAAGCCAAAATATATACACACATACATACCATATATGTTATACATATTCTATATATTTATTCCCCAACAACATCTCAATTCACACTAACACACTGCCTTGCAATACGGAACACTTCACGCCTCTGATCCTCACCTCTCAAGACATTGGCAAATTTACTTTCTTCAGTCTCTCTCTGAGCTGAGTATACCTGTTGCCTAGCTTCTTTCTTAGCTACTTGGTACCGGTCTCTGCTACCCTCATTTTTCCGGTCTTTCCATGCCTGTCTCTTAGCTTTAATGGCTGCATTTACTGTGCTGTTCCACCACCAGGTCACCATCTGTTTGGCTGTCATTTTACTCCAGCCGCAAGTCTTACCAGTAGTTCGCAAAAGGTTGTCAGAATTTCTAGTTGCCCTCTACTTTATATGTATCTAGCTTGCCATCTCTCTCATCAAGTGCATCCTGTAAGGCCTCTAAACTGATATTTAGCCAAGAGGTCCTTTAGCTTCCACACCCTCTGTCTCCATATTTTCCTGCATGTCTTGTTCTGTCTTTTGTTTATTTTGATGTCATTAATAACTAACTTGCGCTGGACAGTGCATCCTTCACCGGGGAAGGTTTTATTATTTATTACAGTGTGTTTGTCTTGTATATATATATAGAGAGAGAGAGATTACTAAAATCTGTATTCTTCCACATTGTTTTGCATTTGAGATAATAGCTTCGGGATTGCTGACAAATTTCAGGGTTAATTTAACATCAGTTCCTTGAAATTCTCTCTCCACAAATACACACATACATAGCATGCTTCTCTGATGTCTTAAGCCACCAGTTTCAACATCCCTCCCATCCCTCTATTTAATGCTACTTTTCTCTATGACTAACACCAGCAGTTTGTTACTTTACCACCCACAATCTAATTGGACATATGGCAACTGTTCTTTAATACCGCTGCTGCTATTACTTCGCTTCCTTCCGTGAAAATTGCCTCTATTTACACTTAATTTTTAAATGGCAATTGTTTTATTCAATTGTTAGGCCGATTGGCTGACCTGTAAACTAGCTTGTACATTTGTCCTATTGTTATCATTGACATTTTTCTACTTTAGTTCTTCTTATGCTTCATAGGAACTGAAAATGATGTAGCTTGTATCTGATAATGGAAGTTACAACACTTATAACTTAACTTTAACCACTAATCCATTTCTGCTGAAATGTAAGCTGTGCAGTAACTTAAATTCTTATCAAATCTTTTCATAACATTTATTTTGAAATGGATTTATGGGCTTCCCCACTACACATTCTAGGTGAGGAGATAAATCAAATTAATAGAATTTTATGTCAACATTGGTATTTGTTACTCAGTAAAACACACCACCAAGTAGATGGTTCTATCCCTCAGGTCCAATACTGGCAACTTTTTTATCTGTAGTATACTTGCAATTATCAAATTTTTTCATTCAGTTCCATTGAAATAATGTGGAAAATTAATAATTGTTTCTACTTTAGGCACAAGGCCATCAAATACCCAGTGCATTACTGGTACTTTATTTTATCGACCCCGTAAGGATGAAAGGCAAAGTCATCCTCGGCAGGATTTGAACATTAATAATAAAGTTTTTTTTCTCCTCCAGTGCATTGTATTGCTATGGCGTAAGATTAATATTCTTTTGAAATATGGGGATTCACTTCGTTTTTGTAAAAGGGGAAGATTTCTTTTGTTTGATAATGATAGCATTAAAATTTTCTGCAGTGTTATCACTGCCATTCAAATACAGATGTTAGTCATTTATACTTCACACCCATGTACATTAGTCAACCATCATGGGAAGCTTGCCAGTTGATTTTTTTTTTTAAACCATCATCACCACATACCAATCTATTATAACACTCATGTGGAATTTCTCTCCGTTCATTTAGTTTAAATCCTGTACTGTATCTATACTAATGGACCATTCGAATGTAGTTACTACTTTAGTACATTGCAATTTACTAATCTTGTGTATTGAGCACATGTATATGTATGTGTGTGTGGAACTTCCAGTTTGGTTGGATTATTTATTTCTTTATTTTTAGGCGAGAATTTTCCACTTACTCCTATTTTTTTAAAACCACGTACTTTATTTCAACCTCATGTCTTCATTTTATTCATATACACACATATATATAGCGTGGATGTGTGGTCAATCAGCTTGTTTTAGGTTCTGTCCCACTGCATGGCACCTTGATCAAGTCCTATTTTAGCCTTAGACTGGCCAATTGAAGGATGGAAACTGTAAGGAAGCCCATCTTTGTGTTTGTTTCTCTTTGCATTTGACATTATAGGTGGTAATATTTGATTATACTTCCACTTAAAGAGATTCCACTACTTACTCTCAGGCTTCGAAACCCCCCCCCCCCCCCTATATTTTGCTAATTTATCTCCAGCAAAATTTTATTTTAAGTGGTAGCATTCCTGTGACAATTTTCTTTAGACATTAAAAAACATTATACATGACAAAAATGGAACATTACAAAAATCCCATACGGTATAAAATAAATAGGATGGGGGGGGGGGGGGGGGGGCTCAATATGTAAACTAAAGGACTAATTCTGGGTTTTAAAAAATTAATGGAGACAACCTAGAAAAATTAATTTTCCATACACGCATACCACACTTATTCTAAACCTCCACTTATTTGGGACCCAGGAGTAACAGTTGGATGTGGAAAAATGTGTACATCTAGCTGTCGAATTCTGGCTCAAGGGTCCTTATTCAACCCATGCATCATTATTTTTGCATCTGTTTCCCACACTAGTATGAGATAGGTGGGTTGTTGTGGTGCAAGTCAGTTCTTAATTGGAGTTACTGTCTTCCAGGTGGGTCTGGGGATGAGGATCCATCTTGTCCATATCTTCCAATTTGGGGCTGAATTTTATAGCTGGATGATATCCTTCCTAATACCAACCACTTAAAGTGTACTGAGTGATTTTATCATGGCAGAGCACTAAATGAACCCTTTCTACACTAAAGAGCTTGCTTTGTCTCTGCATGGCAAAAAGTCCTTTCCACTCTGACATCACCATTCATTCAAGACAAAGATGCCCAAGAATTTAATTTGAAAGACTGGGGGATTGTAAGTGATAGGGTGGTTGAGAAGAGAGAGAAGCAATACTAATTATGTGCTTGAGAGTGAATTATAGTTAACAGAAAATGATAGGGCTGAATATGAAGAGATATCAGGTGTATCCTCTGTCTTCACACAGTTATTTTGATGGTAGTTAGATGTAATTGTAGAGAGTTGGTGGTGAAAAGGAGGTAGTGAAAATTGAAAATGGGTGATGTATTGATTGAGTGGTGGTAGTGAGAAAGGTCTTGATAATATCAGGTATGATAGTGATAATGGGTGATATTTGAGGGTGTTCTGGTGGTAAAAGTGGCAGTGGCAGCAGAGAATTGCAGGTAGGTGAGAGGTACTGATGATGTTAAAGTGTGTGGTAGTGATAATGAGGAATTTAATCCTCAGCAGATATGCTCCCTAAGGTGAGGGTGATGGGTGGTGCATAGGACAGTGACTGGAGATTCAACAGGGGTATAGTGGACAAGAGCTTCCATTTCACTGCACTTACATTGGTGGGTTGGTCTTCTACACAGTACATTTCCAATCATTGCAGTCTTCAATCATTATCTTCCTTGTTCTTTTCCTTCGGGTTCCTGCTACTTCCAGCACTTGGCACTTCATAATACAATTAACATCCTCCATATGTATTGCATGTCTGCACCAGTGCAGTCTTCTCTCTTATTGCATATGATTCCTCTTTTAACCAGCTTTTCTCTCAATTTATTTGTGCTCCCTCATTCATGTACACTATTGTTAAATTCCTGCATCACTTCTTTCCAGTCATTGTATCCATGCAGCATTTCTGTTTGTGTGCAAACATACAAGCTGTCTTTCACTTTTGAGATAGAAACCCTGGTTACTCTGCTTTTGGTATTCCCGCATCCACTGCTAATGTGGTCACATAGGTAACACACACACACACACACAGATATTGGATGTTTTCAAATTTGTAGCAGGGGCTGGGATTAAGAAAATTATGATTTTTATGGCTGACTACTTTTCCTAACACCAACAAATTTACAGCATGTACTTGGTGCTTTTATTGTGTAATAACCAACACTAGGGAGGCTGTCACATCCTTGATACAGCTACAGGGTCCTCTCAACCCTTTTAGGCATAATTTCTACAGCAGGGTCCCAACCACCCTTACAGAGTGTACAGGGTGCATTTTTGTTGCACTATCACTTGAGAGGTTGTTGGTTATAGACCCAACAATAGTCGTTTAGTTTACATATTGAGACCCCAACCCATCCCGTTTGTTTTATAATGAATGGGATTTTTTGTAATGTACTTTTTTTGGTTTTCATGTATGTTTTTTAATGCCTAAACAAAATTAATTGTTGCGGGAATGCTACCACTTAAAATAAAATTCTGCTGGAAATTTAATTTGAGCAAGAGTTATTCGGAACCTGAGAGTAGTTTGGAGGAGATACTGTTGTATTTTCACGGTAAAGGTTTTACCTTACACAATTAAATCTGAGATATTGATGTTATTTATTTTGAGAACAATACCTTAAAATAAGTATGAGTTACAGCTGGTTTGAAGAGAAAGTGGTGAGAGAATTCTGGGCAGATACAGCCGGTTTAAATGCTAATGGCTTAAGATGCTTTGTTCTCTTAGACTTGGTATAAATTATAATTGTTATGTATGTATCAAGTCTGGCTGTAATAAACTAACAATATTTTACATACAGATTTATTACGATATAGCTGATAGGTGCAAACTGAGAATTTAAGCCGAAAACAACAATCATTAGCACAAATAAAAGCTAATTCTCTAGTGTAAAAGATTAGCAGTTTTCCACTTGTTTCCCACCCCCACAGGGTAAATAACAAGTGTTCGGTAAGAGGATTACTCCCACCTTACCGTTAATTTTTATCAGCTATTTTGCTAGATAAGTTATGAACAATCTCTGAAATAACATCTGCTCTCTCTCTCTCTATCTCTCTCTCTCTCAAAAGAGCAAGGTATAACAAATAATGATACCACAGTTGATTTTAGAAATTTAATGAACACTGGTATTATAGATTTACCTAGTATTTATGAAAGTTACAGTTTCATTTTACTTTAAAAATCATAGGTAAACTTAAGAATCTATGAGGCTTTAAAGTTTATTTGACTTCTATGTAAAGGATGTATTCATACTTAGAATAATCCATACAACTTTAGATTTCCCTTGCAGCTAAATGGAATATATTTGCTGAGGTTGTCATATGACATGACTGAGAATCTTAAAATAATAGTATATTTTTAACCCTGTAAGTAGTATAATAAGTAGTCTAGTTCTTAATAATCTCCAATTTTATTTTAAAGTTTTACAAAATGGTACAATCATTTCAATTTACATTTTTGTCATTTCTCTGGATTAGAATTTCATGGAGATGATCTCTGATACTATTAAACTGACAATGTCATAGAGTTGATCTGTATGTGATACTATTAAACCGAGAACAATGGGTCAGAAAATTGGGCAAGTGGCTTAAATCTCTCTAACTTAATATATTATTTTAATGTTCTCAGTTTATCAATAAATGATGCCATAGTGCATCTACAGCAGCATTAAGGGATCCAGGATGATGTAAGGTTTTGTAATAAAACAGCATACGTTTCCTTCTAACCACCAATGTAGTATTTTCTCATTTTGTATTTTATGTCAAACATAAGTTAAGGGTTTCTGATCAATGATTAAGGTAAATAATTTACCCCATTGATAACCTCAACCACTCAATGAGCTTATAATATGCAGTGATTTTTTTTTTTTTTTTTTTTCGTAGCATAATTTAGTGACTCACTGTTAAGAATAGCTTCCAATGGCAGCCCTTCGTCATCCATTTTGACAATGAAAGTAACTGAACATATGTTCATCTACTTTGACTGGTGGTCATGAAGGTGTCAACAAAAAAAAAGCACCCAGTCCACTGTTAGGTGGTTGATCTGGTAGTATGATGAAAAGCACCCAGTTCACACTGTAATATTGTTGGCCAGAACAACCAAGCCCAAAACATCTGTATGAGCAAGAATTGGTCACCTGATCTAATCTGGCTTGTCTCATAACGTGACAACCTGTCTAACCCATGCAAGCATGAAAAGTAGATGTTAAATGGTGGTGATGATGATGTAATAGGTGTTTTTTATGTCATTGATTGCTTTCACAGTCCCTTGGAATGGAAACAGCATTGATTAGAGGTTTTGTTCTTTTAGAAAAGCAAGGAACCCATCAGGGATAACAAGTGATTGATGATACAAGATAAGGAATCTTTATTAGCAGGCACGGGATTTAATAAAGATACCAACTCCAATACTATGGGCATGTGGTTAGAATGTCTCAGAAAAGAATCACTGGACAGATTTTATGGGCAAAACCAACTGACAGGAAACCCAGGGGTAGATCCTGAGCTAGATGGTTGGATAACATCCATGAGCTTGGCTGGTCTCATTTGGGGATCTAGTCGGATCAGTTGGAGACAGTTGCTTCTGACAGGACCTGCTGGAAGGAGTGTTTGAGGACTCTTCCCCCACGACCCTCTCAAGAATAATTGGGCGAAGAAGAAAAGATATCAACTTGTCTGAAACTAACCCTGGTTTATGACACAAAATTGCTCGTTTTAGAATTTTCGTGTCTAAATTAACACCCATTGTAATCTTTTGTAAGAATTTTTTTTTTTTTAAGTAATGTTTCAAAATAACTTGAAACAGGGCTATGTATTTCATTAGAAATATGGTAACAAAAGGGTTACGTGGAGTTAAATGTGTGGGGTCAGAACATAATTTGCTATGGTTAATTTGATAACCTAGAATACAGGTTATATAAAAATTAATATTTATCATTATTCAGTGTCTTGTTAGATTTACAAGCAACTTTTACAAATTTAGGTGAGCTTATATTACTCTAGTCTTACCACATACAGTGACATAATCTAAGATGTACGTGCCTTCCCACTCATTTTCAAGAATAAGATTGTCTATAATTTGTTAGGTATATGGAACAGTATCATTATGATGTTTAAATGGAAACCGTGACTGTCTACCTTGATTGCAGTAAATATCTCAATAAGCAGAACACATCTCTATACAATGGCATTTGCTTCATTAAGCAATAGTACTAAATACCTTATAAGAAGATAATTTAACTAGATCAAAGTTGGACTATGGCTAAACAGGTGAATTTATAAATAGTTTTATAGTATTGAACTACTAATTTCCTTTTGCTGTAAATATTAATGATACGTAGTTGGGCTCAATAGAGTGAGTCACTTGACTCGACAGTATCTTCTCTAAGCTTTCACTTCTCATTGAATAAACTCAGAATCAGATTTTGCAATTATGTGTTTAAAATTTGGTGACAGAATAAAGAAGACAGTGCGCATTGGTTTTTAGTGGTGCCAGAGAGCAAACTAGCCAATTTAGGGTGATTGACAGGCATGTTTGCTCAGAAATAGGTTGTATGAAGAAACATTTCAGTTATTTCGATATTTTTCTGTTGATTCTAATTCATAATATTTCTTGATTTGCAGTCAAATTAACTGAAAGCATTGAAATCATAGCCATATAAGTCTTACGTTGAGCACATCTGAGTACCATTTTTTTTCTTACACTTGAAACAAATAGTTTCACAGGCTAGGCAGTAATCATGCCATAGAAAATTCCCGCAGAAATAACACATTTGATCCCAGCACAAAAACAAGAGTATGTTTGGTTTTTAAATAATAATTTTTTTAAATCCTGGTTATTGTCTGGTTTTTTAAAATCCTGGTTATTGTCTGGTATTGAAATAACGTATCTTTAAATCAGATCACTCTCCTTTCCAAGAGACAGTAATTGTAAAATCTCATAGCCTTTCAGTAACCTATTTCTATTTGCATGGTATGGTATGGTATAGTTCTGTAACTCCTGATGGAGTCATAGTGAGATATAGCGTTTCTTGGGTATTTTAAGCCTAGTGGAGCCCATCCCTCTCCAGGCCTGAATACAGCAGATGTCTTCCAGAGAAGAATAGAGAGTGAGAAAGAGATATAGAGGAAGAATCAACCCAGTACTAGGCTGGTATGTTTTTTATTAACATCAAAAGGATGAAAGGCAAAGTTGACCTATAACATAAAATTATTAAAGTTGATCACCTTAGTAAGGATATTGGAAATCATTGTTTAAATATTTATAATCTGTAACAGCAGAATTCAAGCGGAAGCTAGAACTCTATCCACCTCTCTCATTTGTATTTCTCTCAAATAATATGCAAGTTAAAAAATGATTATATAAGAAAATTGTTCAATGTTTCTTCTCAACTGTTTTTATTTTAGATTTTATTTAATTTATACTAGGCATAATTCTTGACCTTTACATTTAAACTATGGGAGACCTTTAAAGAACACCATAAATTACACGTTAAAGGAAATTTCCTGTTAAATAGAATTCAAGAATATCAGCAATTGTTTGTATTTCTAGTATCTTTTTCATTTGTCACTCTCTTCCCTTCACTTTCTTTCTTTCCATATCTCTTTCCATCTTTTTCTCCAGAGATACTACTGACTATTTCTCAGCAAATCACTTAACTTTTCTTTCATAAGGCTTCAAAATATTTTTTAAAGTGTTGTTTCTCTCATTTTAAAATTCTTGCTTCGTATCTTTATCGTCAATTTTGGTTTTATGTTGCTTTTCAATGCTTGTATGTGTTGGATGAGTTCTTTCCAAAACAACACCTTGCCAGTTATTGTGTTCTTTTGTCATCTTTGTGAGGTTCACTATCCTGACATCAGCTTTCACCACATCTGTCCACATCTTCCTTGGTCTTCAGCCCATAACACCTGAATCTGTCACCACATCTTCCTTGATCTCTTTCTCTGGCTTTCTTCTGCACACAACACCTGAAACTTTTTTGTGCAACTGCCATCATCCACTTACATTACATATCCATACCAATGCATTTTTCACTATTTCATGCAACATCCAATTTCCCTTATTCGCATTTTTTTTTCCTTTAAATTCATCTGCGTCATCATTCATACACATCCATTGGAGCATGCTTGCTTCATTTCTTTCCAGCCTTCTGCATTCACTGCCCATATTTCACTATCATGTAACATTGCACTACACACTCAAGCATCAGTCAATCTACCTTTTTCTCAGCGAGAGAATACCTTTGTTGGCAGTACAGGTAGCTCCTTGAAATTTTCCCGCCCCGTTCTTATTTTAGCTACTATGCTTTTAGAGCAGCTTCTTCTATTGCTGGTTAGGTCATTTAGGCAACAGAAGCTATCAGCTACTTTTATGGAATCTTCTGAGCATTGCACAGATTTTATTCTAATGGTACTTTAACCCTTTAGCATTTAAACCGGCCAGAATTCTCTCACCTCTTTCTGTTCAAACCAGCTGTTACTGGCCACTCATACTGATGTTAAGGTATTGTTCTCAAAATAAATAATATCAATCTCATAGATTCGATATTATGTGAGGTAAAGCCTTTACCACAAAAGTATAATAGTAAATATAGAGTAATGTAAATGCTAATGGGTTAACTGCTAGCTACTCCTGTGTATCTGCTACTTAGAATATTTAGCTTCCTTGTTAGCCTACTTGTGATCCCACTTATACCTCTCGTGTACGTATAGTTTACATTGAGTACACCATATAGGATTCCTACTAATTCCTTTTCTGCATTTTGAATAATCTATCACAATACAATTTAATTATTTCAGTTGTTACCTTGTCTATTAATTGTGTGTCAATTTCCAGTTAAATTAAAAGTTGTGATATGTTTGTTTACTGAGTTAGGAATTCTTATGTATGAAGCTGTTAGGAGAGTTAGATGACTTGCTCAAGGGACACAACCCGCTATCAACAGCTGGATGTACATTCAGAAATAGGCGAGGTATGCGAAGGAAAATTACTGATGGACATTTCAATAGTTTTTACACCTTGTAGGGTACTAATAGATTTTAGAGCTTTTGGTTAAAATCAAATCACTTGATAACTGCCTGGTCTATATAATTTTTATAAATTTTGTGATTCTTTTCATCTTGACAGATATTATCTGCCTCGACACAAGGTTCTTTTGGTATAGTATAAAGCTTATCTCTGGTATGTTATTGATACTCTTCCAGTGATTTGCTTTTAACTTGGAAATATAAGATATAAATCTATTGTGTGTAAAGAATATAGTCCAGCGTTAGGAGTGGTGTCTAAATTTACACTTACACTTGCTGGCTCTATTTTTAGAATTTGCTTAGTGTTTTAATTTTTTTTAAATAGGAAGCAACCTCAGAAATGTTGACATCCAGTTTATTTACAAGTTCCTGCAGTATTTAAAGAGTAGATGACCCCTCTCTCTCTCAGCTGTGCATTCTTTCCCACTCTTGCCTTTCTATGGCTGCTCTCGGAGCACACTATCTTTCCAATAGCAATCCTTTGTAGATTCTATAGCTACCCTACAAATATGCTGTACAACTCGGTAATTCTCTAAACCCCCTCCCCACTTAACTCAACATTCTGTACTGCCTGAAATTGCATTAAGTACAAAAAAGCACTATTGAGTGCATTGGATTGGATCTGGACTTGAAAACTTTGGTCAGTTTTAGATAATAACTTAATAAATATGTAGTTGTGACCATAAAATTTGCAGCTGGTATTCATCCAGATTTTCTAATGAACTTTGGGATATAAAATTGCAAAACAATCCTGAATTTACTTGTGGCATAAATAAAGTAGGGATTTTT
This sequence comes from Eledone cirrhosa, assembly GCA_964016885.1. NCBI lineage: Eukaryota > Metazoa > Mollusca > Cephalopoda > Octopoda > Eledonidae > Eledone > Eledone cirrhosa. The sequence goes on from OZ024740.1 coordinate 304,327,051, forward strand.
CCTTGTTGTTTGTATTTCCTTACCCTTTATAGATACTGTTCCTTGATATGTTAAATTATCCAGTGTCCTTAATAAGCTCAATCCTCTGATTGAACTGTTGCAGGAAACTGTTAGGCATTAGATTACAATCATGGTTATCTCCACACACATCTATACCTTACTACCAGCATTTTAGAGTATAGTCACTAGAATAATAAAAAAAAGGAATGGAAGAAGTTTAGAGAGCTGTTTTGTCTGTTAAAATCGAAGGGCTTTTTGCAATATGTGAAAAGCAGACTGTATGACTTATATAGCAAGTCTAGTGTATGCCAGTGTGTCATAAATGATCTTTTCAATATGCAATTTTCACAAAAGGTAAGGAACAAGTCAAGAGATTGATTAGACAGTAAAAATTGGTCAAAATGTGCAGGAAAAATAACTTTGTTTTAGAGTTTGGATGAGAATTAACAAGTGTGAACTGAGTGAAATAAATACTATAGTGGGGAGGTAAAGTATGAGGATGCCAAGCCTTGCAGAAGATATGGTAAAAGACTGAGACAAATGTTATGTTTTCACAGCAGGCCAACTTAACAGCATGGGAATATGATCCTGATTGACAAATTTTAATCTTTGTTTCTCCTAACACTATAAACTAAACATGTTTCTCTTGATGACATATCTTAACGTCGGTGTGAGTGGTTTGGTTTGGTTTGGTTTGGTTTAAACGGAATGTGGGGGAGAGAATTTTGGCTGGATATGGCCAGTTTAAATGCTAAAGGATAGTTTTAGACAATAATACCATAACCCAAAATTACAGTTATTACTATCTAAAAAAATATTTGTTAATTTTCTGGTTAAGTTTGTTGCTAATTCTGGGCATCATGTGGAATAAGGAAGGGCACAAACAACTTCAAACAGGTCTAAGTTTGCATTTGAATATTGAAAAGAAAATTTTATAAACTATACTGGAGTGGAAAAAAAACAATGAAAGATTGGTTTGGCTGGCATTGCCTCTTGTAATGTCTTTAGTTTCATTATCCTAATTGTGAGATGTTAAGAATTATACAGCATTTTCACTATATCATTGCTGTAATATTCAGTCTGTGACTGTTTAACCCTGTTCATACCAAACTGCATGAAACCACATAGGCAGGATATTCTTTAAAATTACAAATCAGTACTATGACTGCATCACATTAAAAATATTTTGTATGGCTACAAATGTTCTCAACAATCTGATTCTCAAATAATTTTGAAAATAATCAAGAATTTGGAGCAATTTAATAACAATCAACTTCCTCCAAATTCTTGATTATTTTCAAAATTATTTGAGAATCAGATTGTGTTCATTAGAAGTATGATAACCAAAAGGTTAATATGTGGCTACTATATAACCAGTTCCATGACATATAAAATGAATTGCAGTATTTAATTTTATCTGTTATATTCTAAGTTTATAACCTACCACTATGATCTAAATTTATCAACACTGGATGGATGAGAAGCAAAGTACTAGTGTTGAGTTCATTCCCCAAAATTGGTAGCCTTGTTTCTATGTTAGAAAATGTCAATATATTTCATTTCTTTGTGTGTAGATGTGTATAAGATTTGTTTGTCATTTATTTATTTTATAGATACTTTAATGAATTTAATGTTCCTGATTTTGCTCGATCCGGAAATGTTGCCACTGAGAATGTTGTTATAAAAGCGGGGCCATTGGCAGATTTTTCCCATTCCATGGAACCGCAACTTCGACAGCTTGGGCTTCCAACCAGCCTTAATAGAGGTTAGTTATGTATATTAACCTTTCTTAATTTGTTTGAGATCCTCCCCTAATTTTCAGATTTTTTTTATTTATAATATAATTATGATAAATGATTAATTTAATTACAAGAGACCTCTGGCGTTAAGCAGTAATACAGAAGACTCGAGTTCCCACGGGTACAAGACGAAGCTGAAGCATATAGACAATATGCCCCTCCCACTGTAAAGTGGTCGTGTAGGTGTTATGACAAAAAGCACCCAGTACTCACTGTAAATGAGACTGGTGTTAGGAAGGGCATCCAGCTGTAGAAACCGAGCCAAAATCAGTCCTGTATGAGCAAGACATGTTGACCTGACCTGGCATTGCCCACAACAGTATAACCTGTCTAACCCATGCTAGCGTGGAAACATTGACGTAAAAATGATGATGACGATGAATTTTCTTATGTTTCAAATATCTACTTAAAAATGTAAATGTTAATTATTTTACTAAATCCTTCCCAAGTTTTGATTATTCTAAAAATTAATTGAAATAGACTGGATATTTTATGGTCAATTTAAATTGTCAGTTATTTATTTTTTGCTAATTTTTTTTCTAAGAATATTAATTCTGTTGCTAGTCTTACAGGAACCCCTGTCCTATCATGTTGTACAGCTCATATCTTTGTGGGTTTAGCTGTCCCCCTACAAGGTTGTAACTCCTAGGAGGTTTCTCCAGTGTTTCAATGATAAGGGTCCCAGTCTAATCACACCTTATGTTAAACCAAGTGTGAGAATATATTATTTTTATATTTTAATTTTCAAACCATTTGATAAAATAAATAACAAACATGTACTGGAATCGATTCAATCAATTCCATCATTATTATTAGAAAACGAAATAGTACAAGTACTTTCTCTGTCTCATCCAAGAGGAAGATTCAAATAGATAATCAATTTAATTGAAGATTTATTTGGCTGTTTGACGGTATTTAATTGTGTTCAGTTCAAGATCAACTTTGCTTATAATTGTTCTGCCATTGGTTAAAACAAAATAGTTGAGTCAATATACTTGGCTGTATCCTTCCTGTCGAGGCATGTGGCCTAGTGGTAAGATTGTTGGACTTAATGATGATCATAATGTCATGGGTTTGATCCCTGTATATTGCGTTCTTGAGCAAAACATTTCATTTCATGTTACTCCAGTAAACGCAACTGAAATGAGTACCAGTAATAGCTGGAGGTTTAACCCTGTGATGGACTGGCATCCTGTCTAGGGGAGAGTCTTGTACTCCCAGTTGCTTCACACCACAAAACTGGGATAAGCACCAGCCTGATAAGCCCCCTGGCTTAAGACGGACTTTAGTATCCTTCGTGGAAATTCATGGCCTTGTGTCAATGTGAATAATTAACTTTATTATTATTATTATCATCCTTTAGGTGTTATTAACTTGACTAAAGATTACCAAGTCTGTGCAGAAGGAGAGAAGTTAGCTCCAGAACAAACCAGAATCTTGGTAAGTAACTAATTTTGTGGCTTTATGAATTTTAATGAAAAGCTAAACATTTTGTCTTACATTTTCTTGTTGCAGTCATTACAACTTTATCATGAGTTTATTAACCCTTTAGTTACCAACCCAGACAAAACCAGTCCTGATTCTATGAAATAAAACCACCCATTTTAAAGGTTTCCAATTTAAATTAAAATCTTCCAATATAATTTTATATAAGAACCTTACATTAAGTTACTATTTTAGTAATGGAATAATTAATAATTTTAGTAAATCCCTCAAAATTATTCATTAATTAATTAAAATAGTGTATTTCATTAGAAATGCAGTATGAAAGGGTTAAATCCTTATGTATGAACAATGTTATGGCATTCTGGCAAATAATTAAGAAGTGGTAGAATGAGTGAAATGATGTGGTCATAATTAGATGAATACCTGTATAGTAATCAGTTTTATTTTTAAAAGCAACACAGTTACAAAACCATACCAGTGGAAGATATCCTTTATAAAAATTGTTTTAGTAAATGTTGAAAGAATTATCTCCCTTTGTTCATTTCTCAGTAGTCTCAAATTTCACGTTATCAAAAAAATTAACTTTGCAATCAGTAGCTGGAGCTATCATCAGTATTTCTATGTCTGCTTTCTGTGTTGGAACGTTGTCGTGGTCTGACTCAGTCCTTATTTAGAGCTATTGTCATCCTAGGCTGTCCAGAAGACCATATTTTGCTCACAAATTCCATTTCTAGGGCTGTGAAATGTTCACTTATGTTTTTGCAACCTGTATTTGTTATGTCTCTCATACATGGCTTGTGTTGTTGTTGTTGTTACTACTGCTGGTGCTGCTATTAATATTATTATCGAAGGTGGAAATGGTACTCTATTTGGCAGAACCATTAGAGCATCAGACAAAATGCTTTGCAACACTCAATCCAGATCTTTATCTCCCGAGTTCAAATTCCACCACAGTGAACTTAGCCTTCATTTTTTCGGGATTGATAAAATAAAGTACCAGTTGTACTGGGGTCAGAGTTTCCTCTTCCTCCAAATTGTTGGCTTTGTGCCAATGTTAGAAAGGACTATTGAAGGTAGAATTGTTAGAGCACTAGTGATATTTAAAATCTGCTAGGGTTCACCTTACTTTTTACTTTCATGATGCATGGGAGAGAGTTTAGCTGGCAGAGGTGATAAACACAACCTATTTGGGCCATTTTGTAGGCCAGCAGGAGCTCACCACACTGCCCAGCTCAGGTATACCGACCCTCTGCACAACCTATTTGAGCCATTTTGTAATTCTATTTTCATTGCATTGACCAAATATTTTTGTCTTACAGAAATTATTAGGAAACATGATGGCTGAGTTCCGAATCACCATGGAAGGAATGTGGTCTAATGATGGTTCCTGGGAGGTTTTTAAAACCAACTCTTCTTGTAAGGAATATTTTTCATTAAAATTTAGGATCTAGGTTACCAATTACATATATTTTTAGTTTTTGGCTTAGGGGTTGGATAGGCTTGCAAGTGGGAGGTTGTAATTTTGATTCTCAGCTTGGGTAATGGGTTGTGTCCTTGAGCAAAACATTTTATTTCACATTATTCCAGTTTATTCAGCCATGTCCAGCCCCTAACAGCATCTCAGGAAGAAACCAGACTACAGCTATGGACTAGAAAGCTAGAGAATGACTCCCCTCCTATTGACATGGGAATCCCTCCCTCCTGGCTCAGAAGCACCATGGGTCCAGTGGAAGACACTCAACCGTCTGAGAACAGCTACTATGGCCAGATGGGGTTACAAGACCAGCCCAACCATCTGTGAATGCGGAGAAGAGGACCATACAATGCAGCACTGCCTTGTTTGCTCTCTACTACCCAACCAGTGCAGCTTAAAAGATGTCGCAGAATTTAATAATAATGCAAAGGACTGTGTAAAGAAATGGGGGAAACTGTCATATAACCACATGCTTCGAAGATACGAAAAGAAGAAACTGTAGAAATGAAGTGCGACGTCACTAGTGCCAAGTTGTATCAGCCTTTGCTTTTCCCTTGGACAACATCAGTGGCATGGAGAGAGGAGACTGGTATGCATGGGTGACTACTGGTCATCCATAAACAACCTTGCCCGAAATTATGCCTCAGAAGGAAACTTTCTAGGTGCAAATCTCATTGTCGTTCATGACTGCAAGGGGTCTTTTCCCTTTACTTTGCAGTTTAGATGTTGTTTATGTCTTTAGATAAATTTGTATGGCATGAGGAAGGACAAACCCTGTGTTTCAGGAATTATACTTTGACCGAGAGAAAAAATAATTTTTAAACTAGAGCATTAAATGGTATTGAGAATATATTATAACAGAGGAGGTGAGTGTGTGAAGGGCTTAGCGTACAAGGGGATTGTAATGAATAATAAAAAAAATCTTGATTCCTATAATAAAAATCTATTCAGTTTTAAAATACTTCTTGGAACACTGCTGTATACTCCAATCCATCATAATTACTGTCCTCTGGCTAGTTGAACACATCCTTAATTAGTTGTTTTACCTTCTGACAATTTTTACTTGGAGATAGATATGAGCTTTAATGTGGGCCTCAACTATACTAATTTCTTTGTAGACCAGATTGCAACCCTAATTTTTCAGAGATGAATTAAACTGTTTAATCTTCTACACCACCACTTTGTGGCTATAAACTGACATACATACTACAGCCACAAGAGACACTGCAACATCCGGAGTACATAGAAAATTGTTAACATTGCAAATGTTTTGCCTGTTTACTGACGCCATATTTAACCAACATAATGAACATTTACATCTGAACAATATATTAGATCCATCATGAGTTGTACTTTGTTTATCTCTCCACAATAAGCTACAAAGAACATAAGATAGTGCATTGCACGTATTCCTAGGTTACATCCAATCCACTACCGCTGGACAATTACATTAACTCTTAGCATTTACATTACTCTATATTTACTATTGTATTTTCACATAATATCGAATCTGAGATTTTGATATTATTTATTTTGTGAACAATACCTTCACGTAAGTATGAGCAGCCAGTTACGGCTAGTTTGAACAGAAAGAGGTGAGGTTATTCTGATCGGATATGGCCAGTTCAAATGCTAAAGGGTGAAAAAATAAAAGTACTGAAAATCCAGAATTATTTAACCCCAAGTCAGTCTTGATCAAATAGACAAATGTTCAAAAATATTCCAGTTATGACTATCCTTTCTTCTCTTATATCGCAAAGTGTATTTAGTACTGTGTTATCCTGTCTGAACTTCATTTTTTTAAGGCAAGTGGGGGCTTTGACATAGATATCATTGTCTTTTCTTGCAGATTGGGTCACCACATGGAAATTAACTGGTATTTACTGATGCTAATAGAATTATACAGATGATACTGTAATCCTCTTCCTACACACATTAGGAAGTTATCTATTAATTTATTCTGACACAACACAACTAATCTTTAACTTTCATAATTTGTTTATTCCTGAAATTTTTTACAAATTAAACCTTTAAACTATTCTCCTTCATCCTTCTCTTTCTTTCTCATACATACAGATATTATAATATGTCATATTTTATTATTTCAGTGAATGAAAATGCTGATCCACAGAAAGCCGATGAAAATGAAATCAGTGGAGACTCTTAGTATAAACTATATTTCACTGAGATTACTGTGTAAATAAAATTTTTACAAAAATGTTTTTTTTTCTTCTTCATCCCTTATGAAAATAGATTTTTGATTGGTATTTCAGCAATTTTAGAATAAATGAACTTCATTTAGTTTGCAGCTACTAAAAAGTCATACATGGAAAACTGAAACATTTTCTCTGTTTTCAATGTTGAGAAAGAGAAGAAATAAAATACATAACACGTAACTCCCTTCACAACTTAGTTGTTATATGCTAAAATTATGACTTAAAAGTTAATAACTGTTGTAAAAAAAAGTATTTGATGGTCAGTGTAAGAAGGTTCCATAGCACATACATTTTATTTGTAAATGCATGTGTGTGCCTTGTGTATATCACAATTTATGTCTTTTTTTGTCCATGCCAATATGGGTTAAACCAGGTCAATATTTAATCGGAGCTACTGTCCTAAATCGCCCCAGAGGGCACACTTTATATACCAGTATTGGCATGGATTCTGCAACTGGATATCCTTCTTAATGCCAGCCATTTCACATATTTAACATCCCCGTTTTCCAAGTTAGCAAGAGTTAGACAAGTTGCCCTGTTGTAAGGTAAGTCAGATCAGGTGGCCCTATCTTGCTCATACTGAACTTTTTCTGGCTTGGTTTTTATGGCTGGATGCCATTCCTAACACCAACTATATTTACAGCATGGGCTGGGTGCTTTTTGTCATGGCACCAAAATGACCAACTAACAGGTTGGACTAGGTACCTTTTCATTGTGTCACCAGCACAACCACATTACAGGGTGGTACAGATGCTTTTTATTGTGTCACCAACAGGGTGGGTGGACTGGGTGCTTTAGTTGCTAATTACTGTGTTGCTTATTCATAACAGTTATGTTGCAACATCTCATTGATAAACAGGTGTAAGCAGGTATATATTTATTATAAAAGTAAGCACATGTATGGTCGTCACTTGGTTACATCCACTTTCCAATCATGAGATTCCAGTATTAATCTCACTATATAGCCCTTCAAGGTGGCGAATTGGCAGTCGTTAGACTCTCAGATAGAATGCTTTGCAATATTTATTCGTTCTCACTCTCTGCTCTCTCAGTTCAAATTCCATCTAGGTCAATAAAAAAAGTACTAGTTTTGTACTGGGGTCAATTCTACCTCTATATCTCTTTATCACTTCCATTCTCTCTCTATCCTCTCTGGAAGAAATCTGCTGTATTCAGATCTGGAGAGATGGTCTCCGACAGGTTCAAAAGGCCCTAGAAATACTGTATGTTAATACAGCGTCCCTACAACTTGGAAGGGTCTACATAGACCAAGTCAGTACTGAAGCATAGTCAGGGATCTGTGTCTCGCTTTTTGAACAGTTGATGCTCCAGCGAGTACACAGGAGAGGTCACGTTTTTGACACAACTAAGGATCCTCCCGACCCTTTGTTTGGCAAGATTTCTATGGCTGGATTCCCTCCCTATCACCAACCACTTTACTGCATATACTGGGTGCATTTATCATGTAGATCTTGACACGGCTGAAGGGTCCTCGATCCTTTGTCTGGCAAGCTTTCTATGCCTGAAAGTGTACAATTTTAAGTATAATATTCAACGGAATTTAGGCATCTAATTTTAATTGAAGACATTTGTATGTTCACAGGTTACAATTGACAACTGGCCATTATACTGAGAACTTGATTGTTTCCCTCTATAAGAATTTTATTTTTTAATAAAATGGCCTAGGGCTTGATTTGACATTTCATTTGACTCATAATTTTAAACCTCCATCATGCATTTAGCTGAAACAAGAATTTTCAACGATAGATTTAGACGTTTTGATTATGTTGGCTACCTTACAGAAGGCATAAATACAGATTATGCCACTGGCAACTAAATTTTTTCCCTCATAACTTCATGAGATTTTGTTGATAACTTTTCAATGGTATACATCACAATCGTTTTGATGACATTTAAAAAAAAATTGGCTAAATATAAATTCTGAACAGCTTAATGTCAGAATCTCTAAAGGAGTGGTAAATGTCATTTCAACATCTAGGAATTGCATACAAAATTGTTATAATCTACATTTCCAAAAATGTATCTCTGCAAAGTAGGCATTAAGAAAGGAGAAAATAAAATGGGGTGTGGGGCATCAAACTAGTTATACCACCACTTGCTACATTCCTTCAACATTTCCTCTGTGAGTCTCAGCAATTTGAGGTCAGCTCTCACCACTTCTGCCCAGGTCTACCTCTACTGCAGCTTCCTTCCACTGGGATTTTTGGCACTTCACCCAACTATTATCATCTATGCACATCATGTCCGTACCAACAGTCTTCTCCTGCACACCACTTCAGATTCCCCATAAACCCAGCTTCTCTCTCTCAGTTCATCCAAGCTCTGCCTTTCTCTCACATTTACATTGCACTTCCAACGGACCGTGGTTGCTTCATTTCTCTGTTGGAATGTCCCAGGAAAGAATTGCTGGACAGATTTTACGAGCAAAACCAACCAACAAGAGATATATAGATGACATTAGTTATGTATGAGCAAGACATGATTATCTGACCTGGTTTGTCTCACAATTGGACAACTCATCCAACCCATGGTGGTGGAACTTGGTATGGATAAGTATACGAAAGTTATATAAAAAGCAGATGAGGCGAGGGTCTACAAGTACCTGGAGGATAAAGGAAATGCTATACAGCTGGATAATCAAGGAAAATCCACTGGGTGGTTGATTAGCAGAATAAGTAGAGCGTTGAACAGCATGTGAGACAGTTACGCCCCTTTACGTTCTGTTCAAATCTCAGGTTTGCTTTGATAATAAATAATGAAATTATTGTGAACAGTGCTCAGGTGCACTACAACTCGTCAAAAGTGCATGAATAGTACATAGAATAATATTACGAGGTTGATAAAATAAAGCATACACTGGAATTGATTTAATTGACTTTCCTCTCCTCCAAAATTGTTGGTCTTGTGCCTAAATCAGAAACCATTACTAATAATAAACGATGATTCTGATTTAGACACTAACTTGTCTACAATCAATATATAACCTAAATCTGAAGTTTTAAATACTTCCATGATAGCATGGAGATCTATAAATAAAATGTGAAGAAGATTTATAATATTAATGTTTGTCCTATCAGTTCTTCATCTGGTGACATTCAGTAAACTAGATCAAACCAAGTTAATCTTATCATTAGTCATTTTTCATATACTCAAGGAAAGCTTCTACAATTGTGGTATGTTCTGCCACTAGATCAACTATATTTTACAAACAAAAGTTATACAATGATGGAAAATATTAAAAAAAGATAAAAACAAAATTAAGTAATGAAAAAAAATGGAGGAAAGAGATAAAGAAGGACAGATCTCTCTGTATAGGAAAGGACTATAATCAGAAGAAATGGTGGGAAAGAGCAAGGACTAAAGGGAGAGGGTGACAGACTCTACACCTAGGTTGAGACAGTGTTTCAGTTCTGCCTCGTGGGCAAAACTGCAAAGGCATTTCCACGGACAATGGCCAGCAACAACCACCCAACCTCATGTGGTTGCTGACGTAAGTTAAGCTCAGAAGCAGACTGTAACTGGTCAAATAACTAAACCACTCTTCATAACACACAGGAGGTCAACCCACACATATAATTCAACTTTTAAACTTATTCTCCCATGAAAGGAACAGGTTATGTACTAGTTATCTGACTGTCTGATTCGGCTCAGAAGAAATGATCTGCTGGATGTGCGGTGTGAACACTGAGGATGATGTCAGCTCAACTGAGCTCCTGAAAAGACTGCTGATTGAAGACCTCAAGGATGTGCTTCATGGACATTTTTCTCTTTAAATTACCACACTCTTCATTTTATGCCACAGGAGTTTACTTACATAACAAATATATATAAATAAATTATCACAAATTCATTATGTAAGCATATGTTGTCATCATCATCGTTTAACATCCATATTCCACGCTCGCATGGGTTTGGACGGGAGTTTTCCCACTTGAGGCAAGAGTGGTTGTCTTGCTCGCATAGGACTGTCTGGCGGGTTTTCTACGGCTGGATGCCCTTCCTAACACCAACCACATTTACAGTGAGGAACTGGGAAGTTTTTACCGTGTTACCTACACGGCCACATTACAGCGTGGACTGTGTGTTTTTTTTGTCGTGACACCTACACGACCTCGTTTGTTTCGGGCTGGATGTTGTGGTACCAACATAACTTTACATTGAAAGGGGTGGGGGTAGTGGTTGTGTATATATAAAATTATAGATTTTTATTCAAATATGTATGTATATATCTATTTATAGGATAAAAAGGATAAAGATTCCATAACTACTTGTGGAGTCGTAGAGGCACTGTCATTTGGCGTGTCTAGGGCACTTTTAAACCTGGTGGAGCCCAACCTTCTCCAGGTCTGAAACAGCCAATTTTTTTCTATAGGATTGCTAGACAATGTGTCAAGGAAAACCGTGATATTGTCGGGGAGAAGTGTGTCCGTAATGATAACGGTGTACTTGCCCTCACTGATACTGATAAGAAGATAGCTTGGAAGTGTCACTACGAGAGACTATTAAATGAGGAGAATAAATGGGAATAAGATAGTCTACCCCACATCGATCCAATAGAAGGACCAGCGGTGCAAGTTAAAGGTAGTATAATAAGTAAGGCAATCTAAGATATGAAGACAGGCAAGGCAGCTGGGCCTTCGGAGATAGTTGCTGAGATGTTGAAGGCATCTGGAATGGCGGGACATACTATGGTCACCCGTATAGTTAACCAAGTAATATAGAATGGGGTCATAGCAAAAGACTGGCGTAGCAGCATCATAATTAACAGCTACAAGGGTAAAAGGGATGCTCTAGATAGGGGAAACTATAGAGGCATTAAGTGAGTTGACCAGGTCATGAAGGTCACAGAAAGTATTAGTGCAACTAATCAGAGAGCGAATTGATCTAGATGAAATGCTGTTTTGGGTTTGTGTCAGGTAAAAGTACCACACATGCTCTTTTCCTTGTACGACAACTACAGGAGAAGTACCTAGCTAAAAGTAAACCCCTCTACTTACCTTTTGTAGACCTGGAGAAAGCCAGAGTCCCCCGCTCCATTATCTGGTGGGCTCTTAGAAAACTAGGTGTTGATGAATGGCTTGTGAGAGCTATACAAGTTATGTATAAAGAAACAGTCAGTAAGGTTAGAATTAACAATAAATATTGTGAAGAATTTAGTGTAAAAGTTGGTGTTCATCAAGGCTCAGTCCTTACCCCCCCCCCCCCCTCCTATTTATTATTGCCCTTCAGGCTATAACAGTGGAGTTTAAGACCGGCTGCCCATGGGAACTCCTATACGCAGATGATCTAACTCTCATGGCTGAACTAGAGAAGAAATTCCAAACATGGAAGCATGGCCTAGAATCAAAAGGACTTAAAGTTAACTTGTCTAAGACTAAAGTTCTAGTTTGTAGAAAAGAAAATAGGGCACAGGTGCCCTCAGGGAAATGGCCATGCTCAGTGTGTAGGAAAGGAGTAGGCAGAAATTCCATTTTATGTCCCAAATGCAAACTATGGGTACATAAAAGATGTAGTGGGATCACAGGTAAACTAGCCGTAGAAAACCTGCCAGATAGTCCTATAATGGCAAGACACGGTCACCCGACCAACCTTGCCTCAAGTGGGACAACTCCCATCTAATCCATGCTAGCGTGGAAGATAGACATTAAACGAAGATGAGATGATGAGAGGAAGAATTGACTCCAGTACAGGACTGGTACTTTTTTTATCGACATCGAAAGGATGAAAGGTAAAGTTGACCAACGTGGTCAACTTTATCTGGCAGGTTTTCTACGGCTAGTTTACCTGTGATCCCACTACATCTTTTATGTACCCATAGTTTGCATTTGGGACATAAAATGGAATTTCTGCCTACTCCTTTATATATGAAAGACGTAAATAAGAAAGTTATGAAAATTGACTTACTTACTAAAATTTCACTCCAACTAATTAGTTTCTGTAACGGGATAAATACAGTTATGTAATACTGTAGAGAAGCCTTACGTCATCAGGGAGTCTATTTAGTAAGTAAGTCAATTTTCATAACTTTCTTATTTACGTCTTTCATATAATTGTTCTGCATCCCCCTGCATAGAACTACAAAGTTACTAAGACAAAACATATATATCTGCTAGCGTAGGTATGCATCTGTATACATATGTCGGTAGATATATTAATTCTTTATACTCCTTATATATATATATATATATATATATATATATATATATATATATATATATATATATATATATATATATATTAGAATAATCGAGTATCAAAAAATCGGCGCACGAGTTCACGATAAACAAAATTCGACATGAGTGGCAGAGGGCTCAATAATTCATCCTTTCGATGTCGATATATATATATATATATATATTTATATATATATATATATAAACGAAAATGTCTGGCTGTATCTGACAGGATCATTGTATGGATCTATCTGATTCTAGATCTGCAGGTTCTTCGGACATATGCAATACTTTCGGAACAAATTTTCTCACTGGGGTGTTAGCTTCAAAAAACATCTTCCTCTCTTGTCTTGCTATTGGCTGTTGTTTTTCTACGTCATCATAAATTCTGGTCAATATTTCCTGCCAAACTGGCCATCAGCTACACTCCATCCGATACACTTCAATGGACTCATGCTGGGTTTGGTATTTCACAAGTCCGCTCACACACACATATATACCCACACATACACACACATATATACACACACACGCGCGCACACGTACATATATACGCATACACATATGTACACACACATATGTACGAATATACACCCACATACATATACATACACACCCTCGCTTACACACACACCCACGACCATATACATACCAATATACACGTCCACAGGCGCCTGCCTATATGACCTCGTACATCCGCTCTCACACGCATGCACACACACACACACACACATGTACACGCATACAAGGACACATATCTGCATACGCGTACATTTGCTCATATATACAAATACGTACAGACATATACATAGACACACACACGCACATATACACGCCTGTCCTTATAGAGAGGCACAAAGACAGACACGCTCCCAAAGACACATACACACATATATACACACACACACACATATATATATATATATATATATATATATATATATATATATATATACATATATGTATATGCACACGGGCATAGGTTAAGTTTAACGTTCGAGAAAATGAAAGTAGATTTTCTGACAAGTGAATGTGTTTTTTTTTTTTTTTACAATGACAGTTACGATACACTGTTTGTT
>OZ024740.1:304346258-304393547 GCA_964016885.1 Eledone cirrhosa
TCACTGCCGCAGTGTGAATATTTGGTTGGTTACATTGCATCCGCTAAATATCACTTTCCAGAGATCCCGGCCACCTGGCACACATGAGTCAACCAGAGAATACCCTCTCCATTCAAGGTTTTTAACAACTTGGACCAAATTTCATCCTCCCCAGAGGCCTTGTTGCACTTGAGCTCTTTAATTGCTCTAGTGACCTCATAGCTCCTAGATGCACTTTATATAAATAAAAAGATTTTGTTTTGACTGGATTTAGGACATCAGCAAAGTATTCTCTCCTCAACTTGTGAAGCGAAGAGTCCCAGATACATTTTTGATAGTAGGCATGGAGGGACTTCTCACTTCAAAATCGGCAGATGGTCTGCCAAAATACTTTATTTGCTGATCTAAACTTGACCCCAAAGTCCTCCCATGTCTTAATTTTTCATGCCTGCTTGTACTGCAAGTGCAGGAAAGAGGACTTATTTCTAAGCCAAGCTTTGTAAGCCTCCTTCTTTGCTCCTTCACAGCTCCAGGACTATGTGCATGTAGTCAAACGTTTAAGGAAAGAATCACTGGATATATTTTACAGGCAAAACCCAACCAGCGGGAGACCCATGAGCTTGGCTTGTCTCACTTGGAGATCCAGCCGGATCAATTGCAGATGGTTGCTTCTGACAGGACCCACTGGGAGGCGTGCTTGATGACTCTAACCCCACAACCCTCTCAGGAATAAGTAGACAAAGAAGAAGGTCTCCTAGATGGATTAGAGAATCACATTGCTCAGATGTTTTAATTTTGATGTGACTTTTGAAGTTATCATCATCATCATTACCGTTTAACATCCATTTTTCCATGCTAGCATGGGTTAGACAAGTGGTCTTATTGTGAGAAAAGCTAGATCAGATGACCACGTCTTCCTCATACAGAACCATTTCTGGCTTGGTTTCTATGGCTGGATGCCTTTTCTAACGCCAACCACTTTTACAGTGTGGGCTGGGTACGTTTTGTCATGACATCTTCATGACAACTTTAGTGTGAGCTGGGTGCTTTTTGTTGTGACACCAACAGAACCACTTTACAGTGTGGACTGGGTACTTGTAGTTGTGGCACCAAAATGACCACTTTACAGTGTCAACTGGGGGTTGGGGTGGAGGAGGTTCATGCATGTAGTATGGGGATTGGAGAGGTAGGTCTAGGCAAGGGCACAGCTGGTGAAGGTGAAGTGTCACATAATTTATTTAAAAAAAAACGTTCATTATTTATCACGGTGGATTGGCAGTATCGGTAGAGGGCCGGACGCCATGCTTTGACGCATTGAGTTATGGCCCTTGCCATTCTGAGTTCAAATCCCGCCGAGGTTAACTTTGCCTTTCATCCTTATGGGGTCGATAAAATAAAGTACCAGTCACGCACTGGGGTCGATTTAATCGACTTTCCCCTCCCCGCAAATTACTGGCCTTGTACCTATAGAAGAAACCATTATTTATCAATAATAATACTTCATTAACAGTTGATTTCCCTGTGTACTCATGTTCTATTCATATAATACAGATATGTAAATGTATATTTTTATGCATAAATAAATGAAAATATTGTGTGTTTTGCAGATGACAATGGAATACATGACAGTGTGAGGCATATTTCTGTGATGAAATTTCTGGTTCAAGAGATCACGTGTGGTGGAAGGCAGGTAGCTGAATTAAGTGCAAGAATTGCAGGAACTGGTGTAGTAATGTGCCTACATCAGAAGGGAGGTAGGTGTAAAAGCCAAACTTGCTATCTGCAATCTGGTATTCGTGCAAACCGTTATCTATGGTCATGAATCTTGGGTAATGACCAAAAGAATACAATCGCAAATACAAATGGTTGAAATGGGGTTTCTCTGAAGGGTCTTTGGAGTAATGGTACTCGATAGAATACGTAGCTCAGAGATCAGAAAATCACTCCAGGTAGAGCCGCTACATCTCTGAACTGAGATGGGATCAATTGGAAATAGTTGCTTCTGACAGGAACTGCTGGAAGGAGTGTTTGAGGACTCTGTGCACATGACCTTCTCAGGAGGGGGAGGAGGAGAAGGAGAAGAAGAAAAAGAAATAATTTCTTGGTTGATAGAAAGGGATATGTTTTGGTATAGAGATAATCACATTGTTAATCCTCATCTAGGTTCTTTACTAGCAAGTTAGAAGCTATTGGATACTGGACTAGAAGCATTGTAAGTTGGGCATTTGATGGGGTTTTAACAAAAGATAATACCTACTTCACACATGAAACTAATGGTCACCTACTAAACTCAATGTATATTGTTATATAACTACTATATATATAGATATATATTATCATCATCATAATTGTTTAACATCTATTTTCCATGCTAGCATGGGTAAGGTGTGCTGTCCTGTTGTGAGACATCCAGGTCAGAGGACAGTGTTTTGCTCACAGAGCTGATTTTGGCTTGGTTTAAATGGCCTGAGTCCCTTCCAAGCGCCAACCACATTTACAGTGTGTACTGAGTGCTTTTTGTTGTAATACCTACATGACTGCTTCACAATGTGGGCTGGGTGCTTTTTATTGACATCTATATGACCATATTTACAGTGTGTACTATGTTTTTGTCGTGACACCTACACGACCACTTTACTGTGTGGGCTGGGTCTTTATGGTCGTGTCTTCAGGATGACTACTTTATGGTGTGGATTGAGGACTTGAGGGGACACACACACACATGGAGAAGTAAATATAGGGGTGGGGTGATTACAGCAAGGAAGTTGTATGGGAGGGGTGGTGGGAAAGAAGATGGTGCATATGGTAGTGGTTGTGGTGCTGGGGCAGGTCTTCTGTATTACTGCACATCGCAACCCTTGCATACAAGCATGAAAGCTGGACGAGCTCTACATCTGATTTCCCACAATGCTGTTACCATGAGAAAATCACCCTAGTCCACCCAGTATGGTGGATGAGTCTTTGCAATATTGTGCAACATGTTACAAGGTGGCATTCAACACCACCACCAACCACACCACTACCACCATCAACAACCACTATCAACACCACCACCACCACTACAACGAACACTACCACCATCAACAACACTACCAAAACTACTATCAACATCACCATAACCGTAAACACCACCACCACAACCATCAACAACACCACCACGACCATCAACAACACAACTACCAATACAACACCAACACCACTATGAACATCACCACCACCACCTAGTTTGATGGAGGGTAACTGTTACACACTACAACAGAATGTTGATGTTAACCTCTGAAAGCACTCACAGCATTACCGCAAATGATAGAAAGTCCCTAGGTTACAGACTACGACGGAGAATGTTGGTGTTGCCCACTAAAATTTCTAACAAAGCAGCATTTTCTCTGGGAATAGAGTTCCTCAATGACAAACTATGCTGAAATTTCTTGCATAGATAAAAAATAAATTTCAAGAAGACTAAGATCAGATATAAACAATAATTTAATTCAAACTAAAAATATAATTAATAAAATTACAAGCAATGTTTGGAGTCTGTAGAACTGCTAAGGGTTTTCCTCATGATGTTCATGGACAATAAGTTTAGATTTGTAAGAGGATGGGTGTCTCACATTTCACAATTACAATGTTTCCCTCCAATGTGTGCATATATTTATTTAACTTACAGCTACTGACAAAAGTTTTCCCACTTACAGTGAACGTGTTTCTCTCTAGTGTGCATTCTTTTGTGGAGTTAAATAACTGGTACTGACAAAAGATGTCCACCATATTTTGCAATGAAAGTGTTTCTCTCCAGTGTGTCTTTT
Organism: Eledone cirrhosa; assembly: GCA_964016885.1. NCBI lineage: Eukaryota > Metazoa > Mollusca > Cephalopoda > Octopoda > Eledonidae > Eledone > Eledone cirrhosa. The sequence continues at coordinate 304,350,044 of OZ024740.1, forward strand.
GTGAACTAGAAAGTCGGTAATTTCAACAAATGTTTTTCCCACACATTTCATTGAGTGGGGTGTTCTCCAGTTTGACTATTAATCAACTAAGATTAGTTTTCAGTGAAAGGGTTTCTCTCCAGTGTGTTTGCTTGAGTCTATTTAAAACACTGCTACTGACAAAATATTTCCCATTTTTTTAACTAGGTGTGTTCTTTTGTGAATTTTGTGAACAAGATGACTAAAATTTTCAGCAAAACATTTCTTCAGTGAAACTGCCCTCCTTGTTGGACTGACATATCCATGGTTTGTAAATCTCATGTCCATACCATATAATCTTACATATTTGGAGTGAATACCCACAAAGAGGAAATTTGTTAGATACAACATACAAAGGTTCACTGAAAAAATCTTTTATTAAAAACTAAATAGAATTATCTCACTAATGTAAGATATAGTTATAGTTATAGTGTTTGAAGGTTGTTATTACAGTCTAATATCTTCTTTCCTATGTAGATACATTTATGGTTAAAAAGACAATAGTTTTATATAATGAGTTTTCACACTGATAATGTTACACTTCTGTATGAATACATACATGTTTAGTTAATTTGATTTTTAGAGAAAATGATTTACCACAGGTACCACAATGATGAGGTTTCTCTCCTGTATGTATATATCTGTGTTGAGCTAAGTGACTTGACTGAGAGAATGACTTACTACAGATATCACACTGATAAGGTTTCTCTCCTGTATGAACAGATTTGTGATGAGTTAAGTGATGTGACTGGGTGAATGATTTACCACAGATATCACAGTGATGAGGTTTCTCTCCTGTATGAATATATTTGTGTTGAGCTAAGTGATGTGACTGAGTGAATGATTTACCACAGATATCACATTGATGTGGTTTCTCTCCTGTATGAATATATTTGTGTGTAGTTAAGCGATGTGAAAGAGAGAATGATTTACCACAGATATCACAGTGATGAGGTTTTTCTCCTGTATGAATATATTTGTGCTTAGCCAAGGTACTTGACTGAGAGAATGATTTACCACAGATATCACAGTGATGAGGCTTCTCACCTGTATGAATATATTTGTGTTTAGTCAAGTTACTCATCTTAGAGAATGATTTACCACAGATATCACAGTGATATGGTTTCTCTCCTGTATGAATATATTTGTGGTGAGTTAAGTGATGTGACAGAGAGAATGATTTACCACAGATATCACAGTGATGAGGTTTCTCTCCTGTATGAATATATTTGTGTTTAGCCAAAGTATTTATCCTAGAGAATGATTTACCACAGATATCACAATGATGTGGTTTCTCTCCTGTATGAATATATTTGTGTTGAGTTAAGTGATGTGACTCAGAGAATGATTTACCACAGATATCACAGTGATGAGGCTTCTCTCTGGTATGAATATATTTGTGTTTAGTCAAGTTACTTATCCTAGAGAATGATTTACCGCAGATATCACAATAATATGGTTTCTCTCCTGTATGAATATATTTGTGGTGAGTTAAGTGATGTGACAGAGAGAATGATTTACCACAGATATCACAGTGATGAGGTTTCTCTCCTGTATGAATATATTTGTGTTTAGCCAAGGTATTTATCCTAGAGAATGATTTACCACAGATATCACAATTATGTGGTTTCTCTCCTGTATGAATATATTTGTGTTGAGTTAAGTGATGTGACTCAGAAAATGATTTACCACAGATATCACAGTGATGAGGTTTCTCTCCGGTATGAATATATTTATGTTTAGCCAAGTTACTTATCCTAGAGAATGATTTACCACAGATATCACAGTGATATGGTTTCTCTCCTGTATGAGTACGTAAGTGTGTAATTAGGTTACCTTTTAGAAGGAATGATTTACCACAGATATCACAGTGATGAAGTTTCTCTCCTGTATGAATAAGTTTATGTTTAGTTAAGTAAGCTGACTTAGAGAATGATTTAGCACAGATATCACAGTAGTATGATGATGTTCCTTTTCTCTTCGGCATCTCTGCAGGAAAAAAAATCAATCTTTTAAGTGCTTCTAATATTTTCTCAGAATTCTTTTCCCACATAAAATAAGGATATTTTTTCTTGATTTAGCTTTTACAGTTTATTCCTAACAAATGTTTCCAATGTCATATTTTCATCAACTGTGATCGTTGTTGACATCCAAAAATAAAGCAAATTCCTTTGTAAATTTACCCAAGTATACTAAGAATGCAATACATTCTTGTAGACTTTCCAGATAGTGAAGGAGGGAAATGTTTCTATGAACCTCAGTTCAGAGGAAATATTTCACTGTAACTCAACAAATATTTATATGAATTCTATGCAAAATCTTGCCTTTGCCTTTTAAAAGATGATATTGGTGATACCGCTGAAGTTAAAAATTCTCTTCTGTCAATGTCATGTGATATTCTGAAATAACAGAGAAACAATAAGATATAGAGGATATTAAAATGTTGAGATTCAACAGTGAAAATTATACAACATATCTATATTGATAAACTGTATATAGAAACCTACTAAATAAATGAGCTTATCCAATGTATCCTTCCATTTTTATGATCAAAACTCATCATCATCACTGTTTTACATCTGTTCTTCCACGCTAGCATGGGTTAGACGGGTTGTCCTATTGTGGGTAGTGTCCGGTCGGCTGACCTTGTCTTGCTCATACTGGAACTGATTCTGGCTTGATATCTACAGCTGGATGCCCTTCCTAACACCAACCTCAGTTGTGCTGGGTGCTTTTTTTCTGTGGTGCCTACACGTCCACTTTACAGTGTGGGCTGATGAAAATGAACCGGAAAATGTTTACTCATAAACAACCTATTTATTTTCATCAGCACAGGTTGAACAAGTTGGTCATCAGAGCTAACAAAACATACGTACCTGTATAATAGAGTTGTAGTAAATGGCCTTAATAATTATATCTATACTCACCCTACAGATTTCAGTTGCTCTATACCTTGGATATTCTTACTGACTGGGTGATGTGTTGTTTCCTTGAGCAAGACACTTTATTTCATATTGCTCAGCTGTAGAAATGAGATGATAGGACTGGGGTCCCTCTCATTCCACTGCAAAGTGGTCGTGTAGGTACCACGGCAAAAAAGCACCCAGCACTCACTGTAAATGAGGTTGGTGTTAGGAAGAGCATCCAGCTGTAGAAATCAAGCCAGAATCAGTTCCAGTATGAGCAAGACAAGGTCAGCCGACCGGACACTGCCCACAACACGACAACCCATCTAACCCATGCTAGCGTGGAAAAACGGTGATGATGATGATGATGAAATACTACAATATATCATCATCACTGTTTAATCTCCATTTTTCAATACTAGCGTGGGTTAGATGAGTTGTCCTGTTGTGAGAAATGCCAAGACCATGCCTTGCTGATACAGAACTGATTTTGGCTTGGTTACTACAGCTGGATACCCTTCCTAACACCACCCACATTTACAGTGAGCACTGGGTGCTTTTTGTTGTGGGACCTGCACAACCACTTTTCAGTGTGGGCTGGGTGCTTTTTGTTGTGATACCTACATGACCATTTTATAATGTGGGCTGGGTGCATTTTGTCGTGTCACCATCACAGTGTGTGCTGGGGGCTTCACTAGATGTATGCTACAGCCTGTCCTCATGGGAGTTGTATGGAAGAGTGGGGTGGGGTCCTGTGTAATCTTCTTTGTGAGGTACAATTGAACAAAGTGAGCTTTTATCACCTCATCCCAAGTTTTCCTGGGTCTCCCCACTCCATCTGCACCTTTTTATACAGCTGTCATCCCTCATACACATCACATGTCAATACCAACGCAATCTACTCTCCTGCACACACCATTTGATTCCTCTTATGCCTAGTTTTTCTCTCAGTTCGTTATGCTTTGCTGTTCACGTATATTACTCTTACATCTTCATCGGTGCAAGCATGTCCTCTGCACACAACGCCCTGGTTTCACTACCATCTTGCTCGGGGTTTCTGTCTGGGTCTCCTGCTGGTTTGTTTTGCCCTTAAACTCTGTCCAGAAATTCTTTGAGACATTCGAACCACATGCCCCCAGTATCGGAGCTGTGGTCTCTCAATTCGGAGAAGTAATGGCTCCGCTGAAGCAGGTAGAGAAATTCAAATATCTCAGGGCCGTGTTTACGAGTGATGGAAGGCAGAAGGCAGTATTAAGTGCAAGAATTGCAGGAGCTGGTGCAGTAATGCGCAGCTTCAGCATTCAGTAATCAGAAGGGAGATGGGCGTAAAAGCCAAACTCGCTATCTTCAATTCAGTATTCGTGCCAACCCTTACCTATGGTCATGAATCTTGGGTAATGACCGAAAGAATATGATCGTGTATACAAGCGGCCGAAATGGGGTTCCTCGAAGGGTCTTTGGAGTAACGTTACTCGATAGAGTGCATAGTTCGGAGATCAGAGACTCACAAGGTACAGCCAAATATAAAAATACACATTGTAATACAAGGTAGTGAACAACATGATTAAAAATACAGAGGTAATTTAGAGAATAAAGACAGTCATTATAACAATATAGTTAATCACATATAACAACAGAATCTGGCTATTTCCAGCATATAAAAGTGATGCGGAAGAAATATCTTTTCCCAATGTTATATATTTTCACTTTATATAATTGCTGTATCGTTGAAAGGTTCACATAATTGTTATTTATACACATTATTATAGTCTTCAAGTAAATCTTTGTTAACTTACCGTCTTCAGATGTAATCAATGTGTTGTGTTGTTAGTTTTTACGAAACGACTAAAGAAATAATTTTCTGGTTCAATTAGAAGTTTCAACAATTTTATCAACTTTATTCCACAACCTTACCATTAAGTGTATCTTTTCCATTAGTCACAGATCTGTATCTCGTCAGAATGAAGTAGTGAGGCTGACTTTATGTCTTTAGCCACAGATCTAATAGGAAATATGTATGCTTTTTATGTATATAGTAGGTTGATAATCTAGTGTTTATGAATAACTGAAAGCAGGTGTTAGGCTAAAACAGTCGTTCTTCTACAACAAATGGAACTCTTAGTTGACACAACTGTAAAGTAAGAATAGATATGACAGTGTAAGATTGATGTCGGGGAAAGAAAATGTGTGAATAAGCATACGTTTGTTACACAAGATATTACATTAATTAAAGTTATATTTAAGATAGTAACCACACAATTACCAGGATAATGCTTCCCGCTCTTGAATGACACCGGTGTAAAACGTTAAATGTCCCTAATATAATTTAATACATTCAGAAACACTTTCAGTTACATCAACTTACTCCTTCGACTGCATCCTAACCATGGTAAAGCAAACAATATCACTCAGCATTAAAATAATTATTTATTGCTTATCAATGATTGTAATATACTGTATGCTTAATTAAAAACATTTTGAAGACCATACGCTATCAGTTTTAAAGTAGTGACTATGTCACTTACTTCTTTTCTTCGGCGTGTATATATATATATATATATATATATATATATATATATATATATATATATATATGTATACAATATTAATAAATGGAAACTATATTTATAAAACCATATTTATTTCATTATATATATTTCAAGGATACCAAGTTAAATCATGGTATGCCTTCATCAGACAAAATACAATATATAACAGTTTTATAAATAGATATTGACGTACCCTTTCAAAAAGGTGACCGTTGTTTTTGGAGGCCATCCGGATAGTGGTTTGTTTACTTTAGTAAGTCATAGTGTTAAGAGTAAGTAAAAAGATGGAGAGAGAGAAACGTGGAGAAAAGAAAGGGAAAGATAGATAAAGAAAAAGAAGAAAGAAAAGAGAACAGAGGAAAAAATAACGGGGAGATATCAAAACATCAGACAGAGAAAGAACTCAAGAGAGAGATATGCAGAGATAGAGAGAGGGGGGGAGAGAACGAAAACCTTAAGTTATGTTATATTAAGTTGAGTTAACAATTGAGATGAAATGAATAAATAAAATTAAAAATATTAATATTCGTGAATGGAATATTGATATATAATATGAGAAATTACACATTGTTTAATTATGATTATATATTTAGTTTAAAAATTGAGATCAATATATTAAAAATTGGAATTTAAACATTATAAAATATATATATTGCTAGAGAGATTATCTATCGTATATCACATATACATAGGCAAAGGTACATAAATATATATACATACTCATTCACTCAGAAAATATACATTATATCTATTCCCGCACATAATGTATACATACAAAGCATAAGGGATTTTTTATTTATTGCTATACACTCCTTGTGTTATTAATTAAACATTTTTTTAGTATATATATATAAATATATAGGATTAACTTTTCTGCATTTATGGCTGTTAAATTATGCATATCTGCAATCAAAAGCTGCATGTGTAAGCCTGTACATTCACACCCATAATTCTTAGCTAAACATGAATAGATATGTGTGTGCATCTTCAATTGGTATACACGCGTCACTCATGTATATATACAGACAGACATATAATCACAAAAAAAACCCATAACACATGCATATGTATGTCAACACGCACATATATATACATAAGCCGTATATAGACATAAGTATACATCAACATATAATATATTACAATTGAGTATATAAAATACAAAAGGATTATATTTTGGAAATATAATTATATCAATATAACTTAAAAGGCAAACGAATTCTACAAACATCAAAATACCAAAATATCCCAAAATATTATAGAATATTTCAAGTTAAAATAATATGTTTAATATATTTAGCATAGAAATTTATCCTACGTATATTTTAATCAAGACATTGAGAGGACAAACTTTTGAAAATTATGAGAAGCTATCAGAATAAAAAATAAATCTAATAAAAATTATGAGAAGCTATCAGAATAAAAACAAATCTAATAAAAACAACAAAAAAACAAAACAAATCTAATAAAAATAAAAAAAAATAAATAAAAATAAAAATAAAAAAAAAATGAATCTAATAAAAAAATATAAATAAAATGAATCTAAGCTAAAATAATATGTTTAGTATAGAAATTTATCTTACGTATATTTTATTCCAGATATTGAAAGGATAAACTTTTCTAGAATAGTTTATTATATTTATAATTATATTTATGAAGAAAATTTATACTTGGGTACTTAACCAAAGAAAATGAAAAAAGTGAAGGAATCTAATGATTTATCGACAGGTTTCTTATATTAACTAAATTATTTAATTAATTAAACTACATTTTAAATTTATATTTATATTTAAACGTTGAGTTCAATCTATGTCTGCAGCAACTGAATAAATTATTCCTTAAATTAAGGGAATTTTTGGTCTTTAATCTAAAAAATATTTCCTCTATACAAAGATCACAATTTTCAGAAGAGGAATTAAAAGGAGTAGCTTTTGAAATAATATTCCAAATCAACGAATATTCAACATTATCTCGTTTTAGGTCCCATAATAGGCTAGATAGCGAAGTTGAAGATTTTTTGTTTGGATCTGTAAAAGAATGTTTATGATTATTGAAGCGGGATTTAAATTCTGTAGAGGTAGAACCGACATAGTTAAATGAATTTAAATTAGTTTTAACATTACAATTATAAACTACATTTTTAGCTAAGCAGTTGTTATTTAACGGACAGTTTGATTTATTTCTACAGTTACAGTCATTCGATTGAATATTGCTTGGGTTATTATTGGTATTTTGGTTAGGTTTTAAATTTCTATTATTAATTCTATTAATATTTTGCGCTAAATTTTTGGTGGAAGAGTAAGTTAATTTTATAGTATGTCTATTAAAAATTGAGTAATATTTATGTGTTCTAGGGAATCGTTTGTCAAGAGCTTTAAAGAATAGTTTAGCAATAGGGGTTTTAATATTTAGTGAGAAAGGAGGAGCGAACCATAATATATTCCTAGTTCTATTTCTTTTTTGGCTTTTGGAGTTATTGTAATATTTTCTATTATAGTTGTTGAAATTGTTACCATAATTAAAGTTGTTATTATTTTGGTTATTTTGTATATTATTATTATTATCGATGTATTTAATTTTATTTCTATTATTATTATCGATGTATTTATTTATTTTTTTGTGATTATATGTCTGTCTGTATATATACATGAGTGACGCGTGTATACCAATTGAAGATGCACACACATATCTATTCATGTATAGCTAAGAATTATGGGTGTGAATGTACAGGCTTACACATGCAGCTTTTGATTGCAGATATGCATAATTTAACAGCCATAAATGCAGAAAAGTTAATCCTATATATTTATATATATATACTAAAAAAATGTTTAATTAATAACACAAGGAGTGTATAGCAATAAATAAAAAATCCCTTATGCTTTGTATGTATACATTATGTGCGGGAATAGATATAATGTATATTTTCTGAGTGAATGAGTATGTATATATATTTATGTACCTTTGCCTATGTATATGTGATATACGATAGATAATCTCTCTAGCAATATATATATTTTATAATGTTTAAATTCCAATTTTTAATATATTGATCTCAATTTTTAAACTAAATATATAATCATAATTAAACAATGTGTAATTTCTCATATTATATATCAATATTCCATTCACGAATATTAATATTTTTAATTTTATTTATTCATTTCATCTCAATTGTTAACTCAACTTAATATAACATAACTTAAGGTTTTCATTCTCTCCCCCCCTCTCTCTATCTCTGCATATCTCTCTCTTGAGTTCTTTCTCTGTCTGATGTTTTGATATCTCCCCGTTATTTTTTCCTCTGTTCTCTTTTCTTTCTTCTTTTTCTTTATCTATCTTTCCCTTTCTTTTCTCCACGTTTCTCTCTCTCCATCTTTTTACTTACTCTTAACACTATGACTTACTAAAGTAAACAAACCACTATCCGGATGGCCTCCAAAAACAACGGTCACCTTTTTGAAAGGGTACGTCAATATCTATTTATAAAACTGTTATATATTATATTTTGTCTGATGAAGGCATACCATGATTTAACTTGGTATCCTTGAAATATATATAATGAAATAAATATGGTTTTATAAATATAGTTTCCATTTATTAATATTGTATATCTACTCCAAATATTTGTCGAGTGCTTTATATCAGTTATAATAATATTTGCTTGTTGTATCCCAACAATTTAAATAGAACTTTTGCATATATATATATATATATATATATATATATATATATATATATATATATATATATATATATATATATATATATTTCGTTTCTGAATTTGTTTAGCAAGATTCTTTATCTGAAAACGTGTGTTGAAACTGATATTGTTATACTTTGGGAGGGTCATGTTGCCAATAAGAAACACACGCACCAGTTACTTTCACTCCAATTTATTATAAATTAAATTATAAATTTAAAAATTGGAGTAAATGCAACTGGTGCGTGTGTTTCTTATTGGCAAGATGACCCTCCCAAAGTATAACAATATATATATATATATATATATATATATATATATATATGGAAAGTTATATATAAGTATATATAAGTTATATATAAGTATATATGGAGTTTGTTTATAATTATGATATAAACATATGAATTTTTAAAAACTAGACATAAGATCATTACTTTTCACACATTATAGATACACGCCTCATTCATGAATACTGATATTTACATTATAATGCCTGTTTTATATTTTCTACATGATGAAACATAGCGTTTTTTGAATTCTGCCTCGTTTATGTCTGGTTATTTTTCATTTTCTCTTTCTCATTTTCTCTTTTTTCTCTCTATATAACGTCTACTTTCTCTCTTAACTACATACATCTCTCTTTACATTAATACTAGAGCTAAATAAATAAATAAATAAATAAATAAATAAATAAATAAATAAATGTATCAATTGATACTCAACTACCTAGTTTCTCTATCTATCTCTATCTATCTCTTTCTTTTTTCCTCTCTCTATATATCTCTCTCTGTTTCTTTACATGAAGTTCTTCTCTTTATCTATCTTTCTATATCTCTCTATTTAGTCACATGCATTTCTTCTTTTTCTTCGTTTTTCTTCCTTTCTTTCTTTCTCTCTTTCTTTTTACAACTGTCCACAATATTTTTTACTGCCAAATCAACCTCCCAAATGCAAGTCGATTGAAAGGTATGTCGTATCTATTTATTTATAAGACTGTTTATATTGTATTTTGTCTGAAGAAGGCATAACATATTGTTAATATGATATCCCTGAAATATATATAATGAAATAAATATGGTTTTATAAATATAGTTTCCATTTATTTAATATCATAAATATACTCCAAATACTTGTTGAGTGCTTTTATATCAGTTATAAATATTTACTCGTTGTTAACCCAACAATTTAAATATAACTTTCCATGTATCTTGCTCCAATACTGTTGAGCGCTTTATATTATAACTGAAAAAATGGAATTCTTTAAGATTACTTCCTCTTTAAAAGACATACCTCTACCTAGAAACAAAGACTTTATAAAACAATTAATAGATAAATCTGACTCTTTTATAAGGAGAATCAGGTGGCGAGCATTCCACTTTGATAAATCTAATATAAATGAAAATGTCTCGGACCTAAACAAAGTTTTCAAATCCAAAAGAAATCCACCTCCCAACAAACTTTTATCTGACTTTGAAAACGATATAATTTCTATCATACAAGGAGTCAAATTCAAGAGAAACTTCAAAGGCCAGGAATATCTGAAAGGCATTAGGGATAATATTGAGAGCTTAGAGAAAACTGAGAAGATCTTGGTAAAATCTGACAAGACCAACAACCTCTATGGAGTGCAGAAAGACATGTATAATGGCCTCATACTAAAAGAACTGAGGAAAAAGTACAAGGTAGCGGATAAGGGCGAGCTAGAGAAAATGAATGTTGAGGCATCTTGTATAATGCACGAGTTGGAAATTGAGAACAGAACACAACCTTTCGTGCCCAGGAAACCGAAGATCAATATGAAAGATCACAAGAGAAATTTTGAGAATGACTTGCCAGTCAGATTGATCGCACCATCAAAATCGGACCTGGGTAAACTAAGCAAAAACATTCTTGACAGGGTGATACAGCAAATTAAAAACTTGAGTTGTTTACCTAACCTGAGCTTGTGGAAGGGAACTGGTGAGGTTGTTGAGTGGTTTAAGCAAATTAAATATAACAATAATAATAAGTTTATTCAACTTGATATTGCTAACTATTATTCTTCCATTACCCCTAATCTACTAAATAAGGCACTAAATTACGCATTCAAACATACAGACCTAACTAGCAATGAAATGCACATTATATTATCGGCTAGGAAAACATTGATAGAATTTAATGACCAACTATGGACCCGAGCAGATAGAGATAACAATTTTGACATTACTATGGGATCATCCGACTCAGCTCAGGTAACTGACCTTGTGGGCTTATTTTTAATCAATTCGCTGCATAGGAAAATACCTGGTACTACCGGAGGTTTATATAGAGATGACATGCTTTTACTTATTGATAATAATAACTCTGAACTAAATAGAAAAAGAAAACAAATTACACAATTTTTTAATCACTTTAATCTAAAAATAGAAATTGACAATAACCATAGAATAGTCAACTTCCTAGATATAACATTAAATCTCAACACATGTCTTCACTATCCATTTCACAAGTTGAATGAAAACTTAAACTATGTCAGCTTTAACTCTAACCACCCTAGATCTGTTAAAAATACTATAGTAAACTCTGTTCAATCACGTATCTCTAGAATCTCATCTAATAAAAAGATTTTCGACGAAAAAGCCCATTATTACAATGAAGCGTTAGCTAGAGCAGGATATAGTGATAAAATTATGTACATAGATAATGATAAACAAATTAAACAAAATAACAACTATTTTAATTACGGCCACAACCTTAACAACTATAATAGAAAGCATTACAATAATTCCAAAAGCCATAAAAGAAATAGAACTAGGAATATAATATGGTTTGCCCCCCCCCCCTTTCTCACTAAACATTAAAACCCACATCGCTAAACTATTTTTTAAAGCTCTTGATAATCGCTTCCCTAGAACACATAGGTATCACTCAATTTTCAATAGACATACTATAAAATTAACCTACTCATCCACCAAAAATTTAGCACAAAATATTAATAGAATAAATAATAGGAACTTAAAACCTAGCGATAATAGCATAAATAATATCCAAGTTAACAAATGTAACTGTAGAGATAGATCTAAATGTCCGTTAAATAACAACTGCTTAGTTAAAAATATAATATACAACTGTAATGTTAAAACGGACGTTAATTCTTTTAACTACGTTGGTTCCACATCGACGGAATTTAAACTTCGCTATAACAACCACAAGAATTCTTTCACAGATCCATCCAAAAAATCCTCAACAGCACTATCAGGCGTACTCTGGCAACTTAGGCATGATAACGTTAGATATTCGACGACTTGGAATATAGTTTCAAGAGGGATTCCTTTTAATTCATCCTCTGAGACATGTGACCTCTGTGCGGAAGAGATATTCTTTATACTAAAATCTAAAAATTCCCTTAATCTACGGACAAATTTATTCAGTTGCTGCAGACATAGATTGAACTCAACGTTTAAATATAAGTTTAAATTTAAAATGTAGTTATGTTTGATTTGATTTGTAATTATTTATGAAACTAGCCGATAAATCGTTCGATTTCTTCTTATTATTAAAACATTCTTTTTATTAAAACATTCTTCATAAATAATTAAACTACCCTAAAAGCTGATGCTCCAAATATATCGAATTAAATTTTACACTAGATAAACTTCTATATTAAATATAAGAACATATGTAGACCAAATGGGTATCCTAAACTTTTGGAATGATTTCTGCTAGACAGGATTTGGTAAACAAATTTTGTTTTATCTGTTTCGACTCTGATGCTTATGATGAACTTGGCAATATATTGTCAATTAACTTTGAAAGGCTGATCTTTGTGGCCGATTTGCGTGGCATACTATGTTTTATTTTTATTATTTTTTAATATTTTGTAATATTTTTATTTTTAATATTAAATGTTTTAGTTTTCTGTTTATTTATTTATTTTCTTGTCTCTGATATTTTTATTTTTATTTTTATTTATATTTATTTTTATTTTTATTTTTATTAATATATTGAAATCTGTTCTCTATTTCTGCTTGATCGACAATCATGTAGAGTAAAGACAAGAATAGTATTGTTAAAATTAATATAGACTCTATATATATATGTGTATATATACACACATATATGTATACTTGAATTTTTATAGCACAATGAGAATGTTTTCGTGTGAATTGGGAGTTTGTTTATAATTATGATATAAACATATGAATTTTTAAAAACTAGACATAAGATCATTACTTTTCACACATTATAGATACACGCCTCATTCATGAATACTGATATTTACATTATAATGCCTGTTTTATATTTTCTACATGATGAAACATAGCGTTTTTTGAATTCTGCCTCGTTTATGTCTGGTTATTTTTCATTTTCTCTTTCTCATTTTCTCTTTTTTCTCTCTATATAACGTCTACTTTCTCTCTTAACTACATACATCTCTCTTTACATTAATACTAGAGCTAAATAAATAAATAAATAAATAAATAAATAAATAAATAAATAAATGTATCAATTGATACTCAACTACCTAGTTTCTCTATCTATCTCTATCTATCTCTTTCTTTTTTCCTCTCTCTATATATCTCTCTCTGTTTCTTTGCATGAAGTTCTTCTCTTTATCTATCTTTCTATATCTCTCTATTTAGTCACATGCATTTCTTCTTCTTCTTCGTTTTTCTTCCTTTCTTTCTTTCTCTCTTTCTTTTTACAACTGTCCACAATATTTTTTACTGCCAAATCAACCTCCCAAATGCAAGTCGATTGAAAGGTATGTCGTATCTATTTATTTATAAGACTGTTTATATTGTATTTTGTCTGAAGAAGGCATAACATATTGTTAATATGATATCCCTGAAATATATATAATGAAATAAATATGGTTTTATAAATATAGTTTCCATTTATTTAATATCATATATATATATATATATATATATATATATATATATATATATATATTTATTAAAATAACAGATTAAAGTTTAAGCAAAGAATCGCTGCTTTCATCCTTAACGGGATCTTCTGAAACTAAAAAAATCAATCTGTGAACGCAGAAGTAAATATTTCGAAAAATGTTGCAACCGAAGGAAGACAGGAAAACGATAATTTGGTTCGTGAAGATGTTCCCTGGCAATGAACGGGGAAAAAACGAAGATAATACGTCGTTATGTGGAGTCGTAGACTAATATTCTATTTAGGAAACCGAATGATTCACGGCTTCGGAGTTAAGAATAATTGTTTCTACTTTTGGCAGAAGGCCAGCAAATACCAGTGCATTACTGGTACTTTATTTTATCGACCCTGTAAGGATGAAAGGCAAAGTTAACCTTCGGAGTTAAGAATAATGTAAATAAATTAGTAGAACGAAAATGACAGGTTATTAAAATCATAAAAGTAATAAAAATTAAATAGACACATCTATATACGTACATACACGTGCATACGCGAAAACACCCGCCATGCATATACGTACATGCACGTACACATAAACACGCGCGCCACATGTACCTGCACATATACGAACGTATTCACCAAATACACATTAAAAAAATGTGTGTGCCTGTGTGTATACATATAATTATATAAACGTATATAAATATACACACATAAATACACACATAAATACGTATATAACGCACGCACGCACACACCTATAAGTAAATACACATATGTTCACCAAACGTACCTATACCAAAACTCAAAGTACACATATACACACCTTACACACGCATACACACACAAACGCAAAATACACATATACACATAACCATATACAGATATACCAGTATATATAATATAATTGTTTCTACTTTAGGCACAAGGCCAGCAATTACCCAGTGCATTACTGGTACTTTACTTTATCGACCCAGTAAGGATGAAAGGCAAAGTCAACCTCGGCGGGATTTGAACTCAGATCGTAAAGGGACGTTATATATATAATATATAGGTGTATATATTATATATATAGGTGTATATATTATATATATATAGGTGTATATATTATATATAATATAATATATACACCTATAACAAATACAAACATACGAGAAAGTATACGTACCTCCACAAAGCATACGGGTAAGGTATACTTACCTATACAAATAAGTAATGGTATAAACATAAAATATACTTAGCTACCACACCAAGACGTAAATTATCCGCGTATTGTTCGTACTATCCGTTAGGGTATAACGTGGGGCTGTAATACAGGAAAGTTTTATGCAATTTTTTGTTTAAGATGTGATCATTGGCGTAGAGTATTTCCAGGGCTTCAGCGGCGCAAAGATCGCATGGTCTTTTATTTACGTTATACGATCTAGCTTCAACTAGGATCTTCCAGTGTAACCTATATTGGATGTGGTTGTCTTTTAGACTCCAGATATAAGTTGAAAGTGACGGCATGTTCCTTCTTAAAGGGTTAAGAAAAGAATGGGTGTGCATGTAAAGACGCTGCTTGAATCTATTGGCGGTTAACCTTATGTAGGCCCTACTAGACGTGGGTGTTTCGACAATGATACTGGAGAGGCATTTCCCGGATAGAGGGCAGTCAACCTGATTCCTACAATTACACTTAGTACTAACTACAGGGTTGCACCTGTTCCTACGGCCAGGTAATTTAGCTAAGTTTGAAGCAGTGATGTTATGTGCAAAGTTAGGAGTCGTAGAGTAAGATATTTTAATGGTATTTCTATAAATCTTTTTATTATATTTACTAGCAGTGGTACCCGGCGTTGCACGGGATAAGGTATTTTGGAAGTCGGGCCTCCAACAGACCTAATCGTGGAAAAACTGCATGCCTCGACAATATGTAAAGAAAATAAACCAAATACTCTGATGGCTAAATAATCTTTAAGATTTTCCTCGATGAAGCAGGAAAAATGCCGGTTTTCACCTAATGTGGGCCCTAGGGGATCAAGAAAATGAATTTTTTTTATGTGCATAATATGCCTTGAAATTTCGGGAAAATCGGCTAGACGTAACGCCTCCAAAAAGCCCTAAGAAGCCGAAAAAATGAAGATTCTCACCTAATGCGGGCCCTAGGCCATAAGAAAGTTGGATTTTCTTTGCTCACGGTATGAAGAAGACACTGACTAATACATAGTTACAATTTCAAGGAAATCGGTCTGACGTAACGCCTAAAAAAACCCCTAAAAATGTTAAAAAACCCAGTTTTTCACCTAATGCGGGCCCTAGGAGATAAATAAGTAATATACATGTAAAGTTTGAAAAAAATCGGTTGGGTACTTCTCGAATTTTAGGGATTCAAACTCTCTCTCACACACACACACAGACAGACATCCTCAGGGAAGTGACGTAATGCAGACAGCCAGACATACAGACAGATATTATAAGGGCGCGACGTTATAAGTATGTATCTATCTAAAAAGAGAAAGACTAAGAATTATAGAGAGAGATCGCTAAATCGCCTAATGCGGTCCCTAGAACATTGAAAATTTGAATTTTTTTTCTCAGAACACTCCCTGAAACATAAGTTTTACATGTGTAAAATTTGAAAACAGTCGGCTGGGTGGTTCTCGAGTTTTAGGGATTCGAACTCACACACAGACAGACATCCTCAGTTTTATAGATGTGCTGAGGGGAAATGCTTTTTAATAAGGGAGAGAAAATCTTAGCTAATGGTGTGGCCACCTCCATATTATATGGTGGGTTATACCATATAATGCATCAGGATCTATTTTTCCTAGGTTTATGCTCATACTTAGTATATGCTACCTTATCGACAAATCCACCCCGAGCAAGAGCTTCATTGTAATATGTGGAATGGTCGGTGAAAATATGTTCGTTTGTAGATAGACGAGAAAGCCTGAAAGAAGCGTTTCTTACCAGGTTCTTGATTATGCTGGCAGGATGGTTAGAATGCTTACTGATGTAATTGAGTGTATCATTCGGCTTTCTATACGGGTAGTGCATGCCATTCGACAAATTGAGGGTAACGTCGAGGTAGTTTATGACCAAGAGGTTGGCCTCAACCTATCGCGGTACAAACCACCGCCCACATCGGGGAATTCTTCCTTAGATAGAGAAAAGAAGGAAAAGGCCGATAAGATCTGTAACCTCCGCCGAATCAATGGCACCCATACTCACGTCGAATGGGGTACTATAGATTTTTTTTTCATCCAAATAGAGTCGTCGAAATTAATCAACGACTTACGGGCATTGAGGATGACACCAACTTCGAAATCCTTAACCACCGTGAGCGTTTTAGCGAAATTGATAGCTCTAAGAAGAAGTGGTAAAGTGATGGAGGAGTGGTAGTCATTGATGTCGATTTGGATAAAACGGCAATGTTCCTTGTTGCATATGCCATTGAACCAATCAATCACCGCGAAGAATTATTCCACAGTGCAAGAGGGACCAAGTTTCTAATTTCATGTATGATTCTATGTAAAATCCTTTTACTAAGTCTACCTAAATCAGACTTCGTAGGGTTAGTTAACCGAATAGAAGGGTTGTTGGCGAAATTGGGTTTGTGATCCTTCAGGGTAAAGTGGGGGAGAAAAAGGATCCAGAGGTTCAGTCCGGTCCTGGATGTTGAGTTCCGAAGTGATTTTAAACACAGCATCATTGATGTCATTAATAACACTCCGATTGGTTTTCCGGTAATCATTTGTTACAGTTCCACATAACAACGTATTATCTTCGTTTTTTTCCGTTCATTGCCAGGGAACGTCTTCACGAACCAAAGTATCGCCTTCCTGTTTTCCTTTGGTTGCAATGTTTATCGAAATATTTACTTCTGCGTTCACAGATTGATTTTTTTAGTTTCAGAAGATCCCGTTAAGGATGAAAGCAGCGATTCTTTGCTTAAACTTTAATCTGTTATTTTAATAAATTAATACATATGTATATATATATACAGGCTCAGGTGCATTCCCATATTACGTCTACACAGTCACACACACGCATACACATAATTCCATATACGCCCACATGTGGATACACCCACACGGACACAGGGTCAAAGTCACCTCTGAAGGTGTACTTTGAGTCTGGCGCCTTAGACCGCTCGGCCATCCAGAGGTGACTTTGACCCTATGTCCGTGTGGGTATATCCACATGTGGGCGTATATGGAATTATGTGTATGCGTGTGTGTGACTGTGTAGACGTAATATGGGAATGCACCTGAGCCTGTGTTTGTGCGTGTGTGCTTGCAATGATGTGCGTTGACAAACATACACGCATATGTACTTTATGCTGAAATAAGAATTGAAGTCCTTTACACTTCTGGATTTTGACACAGGCTTTTTGGTATTTTTCACTCCACTTTTACCTCATTTGTTTTTAAAACGCACCCATCTTTTGTTAGACTGTGTGGACGTAAATAGGTGAATGCACCGAACCTGTGTTTATACGTGTGCACGCGCAACGGTACGCACTGGCGGACAATCACACGTACATACTCTATGCTAGAATAAGAATTATAATTCTTTACACTTCTCGATTCTGACACACAGGTTTTTTATTTCAGTTTATATTTTTGGCAGGATAGATACCAGTCTACACACATAAATTGTGCAGACCACAGCAGCAGCATACTAAGGTTGACCTGCTAGCTGACCTCTTAACACTTTTGACTGAGAAGTGGTCTCATAACTGAGCAATGGGATACGAGCGTGTCCTATGATGCTGAAATTCGTTTGTTCTAGCCCATATGATTCCAGTTCCTCGGAGGACTAACAACACACCCAGGAGCTGGAAATATCGATGTATTGACAGATTGAAACACACTTCAACAACATGTGTACCTGTCTTTCCCACACCGATTCGGACTGCCTGAAGAGGTCACAGCCAATAATGGCTGTCGCCGAAATATATATAGCAGTAAATTTATAATTTATAATAAACGAAGCCAAATTTTACATATTTGACTTACTTATTTTATTATATATATATATCTAAGGCGGGTAAAATTCCCGAGATCCATGGACGAGTTCTCTCCGGCGGTCTCTGTCCCTCATTATCACTGCCATGTCCTGCGTCTCCAACAGACCAGTGTCTGTCCTTAGAGCATCAACATACGTTAACCTTGGTCTTCCTCTTCTAGTGTGTCCATGTAGGGGCTCCCAAAGGATGAAAAACTCAGAGCTGTATGGGAGCATCCCAAAAGTCAGCTCAAAAGTGACACAGAGGAGACTGAGGTTAGCTGGACATGCTCACCGACATCCAGAGTTGACATATATATATATATGTATATATATATATATATATATGTATATATATATATATATATATATATGTATATATATATATATGTATATATATAATATATATATATATATATATATATATATATATATATATATATATATATATATATATATATATACATGGTAGTGAGACCTGGGCGCTGAAGGTGGAAGACTTACGTAGATTAGAAAGAAACGAAGCCTGCATGCTCTGATGGATGTGTAATAGTAATATACGCGAACGGCAAACCATAAATGAATTGAGAGAGAGACTGAGTATCAGAGGAATCAAATGCTGTGTGCAGGAGAGGCGCTTGTGTTGGTATGGACATGTGATGCGTATGAAGGATGACAGCTGCATAAAAAGGTGCAGAGCACTAGAAGTCAATGGAAACCGCAGAGTGGGGAGACCCAAGAAGACCTGGGATGAGGTGATAAAAGCCGACCTTACCCAATTACATCTCTCAAAGGCGATGACACACGACCGTGACCTCTGGCGTCACGCAGTAATACAGAGTACCTGACCTCCCATGGGTACAAGCTGAAGCATATAGACAATATGCCCCCACACCCTCCCACTGCAAAGTGGTCGTGGAGGTGCCACGGCAAAAAAAGCACCCAGCCCACACTGTAAAGTGGACATGTAGGCGCCACGGAAAAAAGCACCCAGCACTCACTGTAAATGAGGTTGGTGTTAGGAAGGGCATCCAGCTGTAGAAATCAAGCCAAAATCAGTTCCTGTATGAGCAAGGCATGGTCAGCTGACCAGACACTGCCCACAACAGGACAACCCGTCTAACCCATGCTAGCATGGAAGAATGGACGTAAAACGGTGATGATGATGATGATGATGATGATATATGTATATATATATATATATATGTAATATATATATATGTGTATATATATATAATATATATATACAATATATATATATATATATATATATATATATATATATAATGGAGGAGTTTAAGACCGGATGCCCATGGGAACTCCTGTATGCTGATGACCTCGCACTTATAGCTGAATCTATGGTAGAACTAGAGAAGATATTCCAAACTTGGAAGCAGAGACTAGAAAGAAAGGGTCTCAAAGTCAACATGACAAAGACTAAGGTCCTTGTAAGTAGACGAGAAAACAGAACCCAGATCCCCTCAGGGAAATGGCCTTGCTCAGTATGTAGGAAAGGTGTAGGTAGGAACTCCATTCTCTGCCCCAAATGCAAACAATGGGTACACAAGAGATGTAGCGGGATCTCAGGAAGCTTAATTAAAAATGTAGGCTTCACATGCAGCAGCTGTGCTGGGACAGCAAGCAGCAAACAGCCACAGGAAACAAGTACCACCAATCTCTGGGAGGGCTCTGTAGAAACAGTAGACAGCTTCTGCTACCTAGGTGACCGAATTAGCAGCGGAGGTGGGTGTTCAGAAAGTACAATAACTAGGGTAAGAAAGGGATGGAAGAAGTTTAGGGAACTACTACCACTGCTAGCTGCAAAAGGCTTCTCCCTCAGAATGAAAGGCAGACTGTATGATGCGTGTATCCGAACAGCGATGTTGCATGGTAGTGAGACCTGGGCGCTGAAGGTGGAAGACTTACGTAGATTAGAGAGAAACGAAGCCTGCATGCTCCGATGGATGTGTCATAGTAATATACGCGAACGACAAAGCATAAATGAATTGAGAGAGAGACTGAGCATAAGAGGAATCAAATGCTGTGTGCAGGTGAGACGGTTGCATTGGTATGGACATGTGATGCGTATGAAGGATGACAGCTGCATAAAAAGGTGCAGAGCACTAGAAGTCGATGGAAACCGCGCAGTGGGGAGACCCAAGATGACCTGGGATGAGGTGATAAAAGCCGACCTTACCCAATTACACCTCTCAAAGGCGATGACACACGACCGTGACCTCTGGCGTCACGCAGTAATACAGAGTACCTGACCTCCCATGGGTACAAGCTGAAGCATATACACAATATGCCCCCACGCCCCCCACTGCAAGGTGGTCGTGGAGGTGCCACGGCAAAAAAGCACCCAGCCCACACTGTAAAGTGGACGTGTAGGCGCCACGAAAAAGCACCCAGCACTCACTGTAAATGAGGTTGGTGTTAGGAAGGGCATCCAGCTGTAGAAATCAAGCCAGATCAGTTCCCGTATGAGCAAGACAAGGTCAGCCGACCGGACACTGCCCACAGCAGGACTACCGTCTAAACCAGAACAGACGTAAAACGGTGATGATGATGATGATGATGATATATGTGTATACACACACACACATATATATATACACAGCCCACACTGTAAAGTGATCGTGTAGGTGTCACGACAAAAAGCACCCAGCACACACTGTTTATGTGGTTGGCATTAGGAAGGGCATCCGGCCATAGAAAACTAGCCAGAAACTCTCCTATATGAGCGACCCAACTTGCCTCTAATTGGGACAAACCCATCTAACCCATGCTAGCGTGGAAGATAGACATTAATCAACGATGATGATGACACGTGTAGGTGTTGCGACAAAAAGGCCCCAGTCCACACTGTAAAGTGGTTATGTAGGCAACATGACAAAAAGCCCCCAGTACTCACTGTAAATGAGGTTGGCGTTAGAAAGGGCATCCAGCTGTAGAAACCAAGCCAAAACCAGTTCTGTGTGAGCAAGATATGGTCACCTGACTCAACTTGCCTCAAATTTACAGTGGTTGGGTGCTTTTTGTCGTGACACCTACATGACCACTTTACAGTGTGGGATGGATGTTTTGTGATACCAACATAATTTACAGAGTAAAAGTGTTGTGGGCAGAGGTGTGGGAGTGTATATTGGATTAAGAGTTGCCTACTGAGTATAAGTTTAAGTCCATGCGCAAAGGAAGGCAGGTCTTCTGTATTACTGCATCGCGCCAAAGATTTCAATCCTGTGTCATTGTCTTAAAGAGGTGCAAGTATGCAAGGTTAGCTTTTATCACCTCACCCCAGGACTTTCTGAGTCTACCTACTTCGAAGCTTCCATCAATTTTGATCACCGTGCACTTATTTATACAGCTGTTATCCTTCATATGCATCACATGACCATACCGATACAATCTACTCTCTTGTACACTGCATCTGAACCCTCTTGTGTCTAATTTCTCACTTAGTCCATGCTTGGTCATTCACGCACATTGACATTGCACATCCATCAGAGAATTCTTGCTTCATTTCTCTCCAGCCTTCGCATATCCTCCGCAGTTGCTGCCCATGTCTCACTACCATGCAGCATTGTTATCAACAGAAGAAGCAGCTCCCTAAACTTCTTCCATCCTGTCCTTATTCTAGATACTATGGCCTCGCAGCATCCTACTCCCTTGCTAATCTGATCCCCTAGATATCGGAAGCTATCAACCATCTCTATAGATCCTACCTGCATTTGAAAAATGTGCCTATCACTGACACTTCTACTATCAATTTTCCCTGAACATCTACTACATATGAAGTTTTCCCCCTCCTGTTAGTTTGCCTGCTATCCCACAACACTTCTTGTGTACCCAAGATCTGCATTTTGTACATTCTATAGAGTTTATGCCAACTCCTTTTCTACATATCAAGCATGGCCATTTCCCTGATGAACTCTTTCCTACTTATCAATACTTTAGTCTTAGCTATGTTCACTCTCAGTCTTCTTGATTCCAACTGCTGTTTCCATAGCCAGAATTTATTCTCTAGCTCCCCTACTGATTCTGCTATAAGTACCAGATCGTCAGCATAGAGAAGTTCCCATGGACAGCCAGTCTTAAATTCCTCTGTTATGGCTTGGAGAACTATAATGAATAAGAGTGGGCTGATGCACTCTTACTCGTATCTGGAATTCCTCACTAAACTCTATTCCTACTCTCACTTTACTGACAGCTCCTCTGTACATAGCTTGCACTGTCCTCACAAGCTGATCCTCAACACCTAGTTTCCTTAGGGACCACCAGATGACAGATCGGAGTACTCCCTCAAAGGCCTTCTTTAGATCAACAAAATCTAAATATAGTGGCTTATTCTTCTCCAAGAACCTCTTGTAGTTGGCTCACTAAAAAGAGAGCATCTGTTGTACTTTTCCCAGGCACAAAACCAAACTGCATCTCATCTAATTTGACTCTTTCTCTAATTAATTGCGCTAGCACTCTTTCTGTCACTTTCATAACCTGATCCATCAGTTTTATGCCCCTATAATTTCCCCTATTCAGAGCATCCCATTTAATTTGTAGCAATTTTCAAGAATACTGCTGCACCAGTCTTTGGATATGACTCCACCATATATAACTTGATTGACTATGTGTGCAACCAGTTTAGTTCCTACTTCTCCTGATGCCTTTAGCATCTCTGCAACTATCCCTGATGGGCCAGTGGCCTTACCACTTTTCATTTCCTTAATTGCTTCTTTGACCCTATAGTCGTCAACCTCAATAGCTGATCCTCTCATTGCAGAACATTGGCAAACCTCCTACTCTCAGCTTCCCTGCGTGCTAAGTATACCTGGCGTCTAGCCTCTCTTTTAGCAGCCGAGTATTGGGTCTCTACTCCCCCCATTTTTCCAATCCTCCAATGCTTGTCTTTTGTCTTAAATGACTCTATCTACCATGCTGTTCCCCCACCATGTGCCTCTCTATCTGGTCGGAGCCCTGCTCCAGCTACAAGTCTCTTAAGTTGCGTGCAATAGGTTGTCGTGTAAGAACTCTCAGTTATCTTCTATATCATACAATTCTAATTCGTCTGCTTTCTCATTATACACATCTTGAAGGGCTTTCCTAAATTTATATTTAAGTGAAAGGTCCTTTAGCTTCCAGACCTTCTTTTCCATAACTTCCTGTGTCTTATTCTGTCTCTTGCTTATTGAGATGTCACTAACGACTAACCCATGTTGTGGGGTATATTCTTCCCCAGGGTATGCCTTATTATTCGAAACTATCTGTCTGTCTTGTTGCCAAACTAGCAAGAAGTTAATATGGCTTATGTGCTCACCTGATTGGTAGGTGATTAGGTGATTGGCAGGTTTCCTGAAGTTAGTGTTGCAAATGGTTAGTTTCTTGAACCATAACCATAACCACCATGTACCCCAGTGTATCCATCCTGGAGCTGTCCAACATGACCATTGAAGTCACCTGCTAGTATAACTAGGTCTCTGTCCTCTGTCACTATGGTTGTCTCTAGAAATTGCTCATAAAGGCAGTCCCTCTTCATTACCTAGGCCCACTTGGGGAGCATAGGCAGAGATAATTGTCAGCAGTCTATTGCATACAACTTATCTAATCTCAATGATTCTATTACTTACTCTAACTACCTCTATTGTCTTGTTAATCCACTTCTCGGCCAGTAAAATGCCTACCCCACCATCGTTTCCTACCCAGAAAAGCTTATAGCTAAGCTGTTTGCCTGCGATTAGTCTTGCTGAGGCACCTCTCTATCTCACATCTTGCACGCAACACACATCCACATGTCTCCTCTCTAGCATCTCCACTATCTCACCAGATATACCTCTCAGAGTGCCAACATTAAGTGTGGAAACCCTGAGATGTGTCATCTTTTGTTAATTTTTCCTTTTTCTCTGTAATGAAAAATATTTAAAATCATTATCATCATAATTATTGTTGTTGTTGTTGTTGTTGTGTACGGTCAGGGGGGTTTTCACACATGGCCGCACTAGCCACCCCACTACTGTGTGCAGCCCTAACATGGTTAGTGTTATTACTGTTTACACAGTTATTGCTATATTTGTATGTTGTGCTCATAATTTTTGGCATTAATATACTGGGATGCCCTTCCTATCACCAGCACCACTTTACAGCATAGAGTAGGTGCTTTTATTCATATCACCAGCACTAGAGAGGTTGTCTTACTGGACTCAGGGGCCCTCTCCGCCCTCTCCACCCCATACTTTGGCATGGTTTTTAATGGCTTAATGCCACTTCCATTTCCTCCATTTTACAGCATGGACCGGGTGCTTTTATTCGTGCCACCAGCACTAGGGAAGTCGTCTTACTGGACTTAGGAGGCTTCTCCACCCCACACCAATTTATTCTGAGTGGTAGCTCTCCTAGACGGGTTTCCTACACTACGGCTTATGGAGCCTCCATCCGCCTCGTGACTGCTTTGAGCGGTCCTAGGCCACTATTCAACTATAAGATACTCTTAGTAAGTCTAAATTTATCATATGGAGGGAGTGGGTAGCTGGGGAGTAGAAAAGGATGAAGAGGTTTTGGGTGAGTGGGTTTAAAGTGCTATATGCATGAGGAAGTGGCTAGCATATAGCGTCAGGCATGCATACCAGAAGTTGGTGGGGGAGGGGTGTGATGGGAAATGGTGACTATATATGATGGAGGCACATGGCTTAGTCGTTAGAGCATTGGCCTTGCAATCGAAAGGTTGTGAGTTCAATTCTCAGACCGGGAGATGTGTTGTTTCTTTGAGCAAGACACTTTATTTCACATTGCTCCAGTTTACTCAGCTGTAGAAATGAGATGATAGGGACTGGGGTCCCTATCATTCCACTGCAAAGTGGTCGTGGAGGTGCCACGGCAAAAAAGCACCCAGCACTCACTGTAAATGAGGTTGGTGTTAGGAAGGGCATCCAGCTGTAGAAATCAAGCCAAAATCAATTCCCGTCCCACCCTTGCAAGCAGGGAAAAGGGGACGTAAAATGAAATGATGATGATGATGAATGATGATACCTCTACAAACATTTATATGCAATTATATATTATCATCATCATCATCATCATCATCACCGTTTTACGTCCGTTCTTCCACGCTAGCATGGGTTAGACGGGTTGTCCTGTTGTGGGCAGTGTCTGGTCGGCTGACCATGCCTTGCTCATACAGGAACTGATCTGGCTTGGTTTCTACAGCTGGATGCCCTTCCTAACACCAACCTCATTTACAGTGAGTGCTGGGTGTTTTTTCATGGCGCCTACACGTCCACTTTACAGTGTGGGCTGGGTGCTTTTTTGCCGTGGCACCTCCACGACCACCTTGCGGTGGGGGGAGTGGGGGCATATTGTTTATATGCTTCAGCATGTACCCATGGGAGGTCGGGTACCCTGTATTACTGCGTGACGCCAGAAGTCACGGTCGTGTGTCATTGACTTTGAGAGGTGTAGTTGGGTAAGGTCGGCTTTTATCACCTCATCCCAGGTCATCTTGGGTCTCCCCACTCCGCGGTTTCCATCAACTTCTAGTGCTCTGCACCTTTTTATGCAGCTGTCATCCTTCATACGCATCACATGTCCATACCAGCGTAACCGCCTCTCCTGCACGCAGCATTTGATTCCTCTTATGCTCAGTCTCTCTCTCAATTCCTTTATGCTTTGTCGTTCACGTATATTACTGTTACACATCCATCGGAGCATGGAGGCTTCGTTTCTCTCTAATCTACGTAAGTCTTCCACCTTCAGCGCCCAGGTCTCACTACCATGCAACATCGCTGTTCGGATACACGCATCATACAGTCTGCCTTTCATTCTGAGGGAGAAGCCTTTTGCAGCTAGCAGTGGTAGTAGTTCCCTAAACTTCTTCCATCCCGTTCTTACCCTAGTTATTGTACTTTCTGAGCACCCACCTCCGTTGCTAATTCGGTCACCTAGGTAGCAGAAGCTGTCTACTGTTTCTACAGGGCCCTCCCAGAGATTGGTGGTACTTGTTTCCTGTGGCTGTTTGCTTGCTGTTTCAGCACAGCTGCTGCATGTGAATCCTACATTCTTAATTAAGCTTCCTGAGATCCCGCTACATCTCTTGTGTACCCATTGTTTGCATTTGGGGCAGAGAATGGAGTTCCTACCTACACCTTTCCTACATACTGAGCAAGGCCATTTCCCTGAGGGGATCTGGGTTCTGTTTTCTCGTCTACTTATAAGGACCTTAGTCTTTGTCATGTTGACTTTGAGACCCTTTCTCTCTAGTCCCTGCTTCCAGGTTTGGAATTTATTCTCTAGTTCTACCATAGATTCAGCTATGAGTGTGAGGTCATCAGCATACAGGAGTTCCCATGGGCATCCGGTCTTAAACTCCTCCGTTATTGCCTGCAGGACTATGATGAACAGGAGAGGGCTAAGAACAGAGCCCTGGTGGACCCAACCTGTACGCTAAATTCCTCGCTATACTCATTGCTAATCCTAACTTTGCTGACTGCTCCCCTATACATGGCTTGTACCGCTTTCACAAGCCATTCATCTACTCCTAGTTTTCTAAGAGCCCACCAGATTACTGCACGTGGAACTCTGTCAAAGGCTTTCTCAAGGTCGACAAATGCCAAGTAGAGTGGCTTACTTTTAGCTAGGTACTTTTCCTGTAATTGCCTCACAAGGAAGAGGGCATCAGTGGTGCCTTTCCCTGGTACAAACCCAAATTGCATCTCGTCTATATTCACCCGGTCCCTAATCAGCTGTGCTATAACTCTTTCTGTTACTTTCATGACCTGGTCCATCAACTTTATACCTCTATAGTTTCCTCTATCTAGTGCATCGCCTTTACCTTTGTAGCAGTTGACAATGATGCTACTGCACCAATCTTTTGGTATGGCCCCCTCTAGTATTACCTGGTTAACGATACGTGTGGTTATAGTGTGACCTACAGACCCAGATGCCTTCAGCATCTCGGCAGCTATACCCGATGGACCGGTTGCCTTCCCTATCTTCATATCTCTGATTGCCTTACTTACTACGATAATTTTATATATATCTACCTATACACATATCTACATATGTGTGTGTGTGTGTGTACATATATATCGACATATGTATATATAAAAACTATGTGTATTTTGAACAATGAAAATGAAACAAAGTCAGATGTAGGGAAGGCTGGATTTGGATCTTGGGGGACCTGGGGCACTTCAGGTTTGGGGAGGCCCACTCTTACACAAAAAATTTGAATATATAGCAAACTCCCAATTTTACATATCAATGTCAGCTGGCACAAGTAACTAGAATTGAAAAGTCATACATATTGGTGCTGAATTAAAAAAAATCTAACCATCCTCATTTTGTGTCCACTTTCCACAATAGCATGTATTGGACAGATTTTTGTAGACCAGACATATCGGGGCAACTCCAGCTTGTTCATCATGCATTACATGTTTCACCTGGTTTCTGTGGTTGGATGTCCTTCCTAACAGAACCACTTTAAAGCATTTACTGAGTGCATTGTTTTTACAATACTAGCACAACCACTTTACACAGTGACATCAAATACTTTTTATTAGAATATTGTTCTAACAACCTGATGTCTCTAAAGTTAAAAACATTTTATGAATTTTGCCACAGTAAGGATATTAAATAATTTTTCTTTTAAATATAGTTCTCGTTGTCAAAGGAAAAACACAAGATAATGCCTACTTCACACATGAAACTAAACTCAATGGGTATATTGTTATATAACTACTATATATCATCATCATAATTGTCTAACATCCATTTTCCATGCTAGCATGGGTAGAGTGTGCTGTCCTGTTGTGAGACATCCAGGTCAGAGGACAGCGTTTTGCTCACACAGCTGATTTTGGCTTGGTTATGACGGCTGGAAGCCCTTCCTAATGCCAACTACATTTACAGTGTGTACTGGGTGCTTGTTGTAATACCTACACGACCACTTTACAGTGTAGGCTGGGTGCTTTTTGTTGTGACATCTCCACGACCAAATTTATAGTGTGTACTGGGTGATTTTCGTTGTGACACCTACACGACCACTTTAATGTGTGGACTGGTCACTTTTTGTCATGTCACCAACACGACCACTTTACAGTGTGGACTGGGTGCTTATGGTTGTGTCTCCAGGATAACTAACAAGATTAGTTTTTAGTGAAAGTGTTTCTCTCCAGTGTGTGTTGCTCATGTCTATTTAAAACACTGCTACTGACAAAAGATTTCCCACATATTTCGCACTAGAAGGGTTTTTCTCCAGTGTGTTCGTTTGTGAATAAGAAGACTAAAATTTTCAGTAAATGATTTTCCACGCATTTCAGTGACACTGCCCTCCTTGTAGGGCTGACATGTCCATGGGTTGCAAATCTTATGTCTATACCATGCGATCTTACTTGAATGTCCCCAAAGTGGCATATAAAATTTGCAACCATCTCAAAGATCACACAAAATTGCACATATATATATATATTGTTATAATTGGGGAAGCTTATATTGTTATAATATTGCCAGAAATATATAATAAAACACATTCTCTGTTTGGTTCGGGTTGGTTTTCGCTTCTGTATGTTATATTCCTATAGTTAATTTAGCTGGTAATCAATGTTTATCATATAACACATTTCTTATTAGTACAGTGGGCTTTCTTAAAGAGGTAAGTTTTGCTGATCAGGGATTTTATAGTTATTCCTGACTTTCCTACCACTTTAATCTGTAAATGGGTCTGTAATCTGTAAATGGGAGGGTGTGGGGGCATACTGTCTATATGCTTCATCTTTGGCTTGTTCCCGTGGGAAGTCGGGTCTCCTGTATTACTGCGTGACGCCAGAAGTCACGGTGGTCTATCATCGCCCTTGAGAGGTGCAATTGGGTACGGTCGGCCTTTATCACCTCTTCCCAGATCTTCTTGGGTCTCCCCACTCCGCAGTTTCCATTGACTTCTACTGCTCTGCACCTTTTTATGCAGGTGTCATCCTTCATACGCATCACATGTCCATACCAATGCAACCTCCTCTCCTGCACACAGCATTTGCTTCCTCTTATGCTCAGTCTCTCTCTCAGTTTGTTTATGCTTTGCCGTTCACGTATATTACTATTACACATCCATCAGAGCATGCAAGCTTCGTTTCTTTCTAATCTGCGCAAGTCTTCCACACACAATGCCCAGGTTTCACTTCCATGTAACATTGGTGTTCGTATACACGCATCATACAGTCTGCCTTTCATTTTGAGGGAAAAGCCTTTTGCAGCTAGCAGTGGCAGTAGCTCCCTGAACTTCTTCCAGCCGGTTTTTACCCTAGTTATTGTACTTTCCGAACACCCACCTCTGCTGCTAATTCAGTCACCTAGGTAGCAGAAGCTGTCTACTGTTTCTACAGAGCCCTCCCAGTTCTCTAGTTCCACCATAGATTCAGCTATAAGGGCAAGATCATCCGTATATAGGAGTTCCCATGGGCATCCGGTCTTAAACTCCTCCGTTATTGCCTGAAGAACAATGACCTAGACATAATTTATATATTTTTTGTGGAATAGTAGGATACCTTTTATTGGTGCTAATTGTAATCAATGCTTAAAATGCTTAATTATTCATTCATATATAAATATTTCAATAAAACCTATGAAATATTCACAATGTAAAAAGTAATTTAGTTTTCTTACAAATTCAATATCCCATTAGTCACTAACTTTGAATATATTTATTGTTTATAAAGCATGAATATATTTATTGTTTATAAAGCATGAATATATTTATTGTTTATAAAGCAAACAGCTGCTTCTGTTACCTGTGTACTGTGTACTTCAAATTTACTAAAATGAGATCAACTGACAGCACGAAATTCTTTCAGCTTGCATGGCTGATTTGGGCTTTCTCTTTGAATGTAAGTTTTTCTTGTTTATACTGATTTCAGAGTATCTAATTTCAAAATTATGTATTTCAACTACTAAGATTTATTGTTGTTGTTCTTCTTATTTGAGCTCTGTACTATTGTTGCCATGTAAGTTCTGTTGTTAGTGTTGTTTAGTAAGTTCTAGGTCGTCACTCTGTTATCATAATCACCATCAGCATGATTAGAATTTATTTTTCCTTACTAACTTACTTTCAGGTCTCAAATAATCGCTTCATCCTGCACATTAATTTTTCAGATTTTTCCAACTCCTACCCACCTATTAAATTTTGCTAATCCATCTCCGGCAAAATTTTATTTTAAGTGGTAGTATTCCTGCGACAATTAATTTTCTTTTAACATTAAAAAACATTACAAGAAATCTCATACTCTATAAAATAAATAGGATGGGTTCAGGTCTCAAAATGTAAACTAAACGACTAATTCTGGTTCTTTAAAAAAATCAGTGGAGACAACCTAGAAAAATTACTGATTTTCCAACCCCTCTTCTTATTCTAAACCCCACCCCATTTATTCCAACTCCACCGTTTATTCCAACCTCCCCGTTTATTCCACTGCCCCCTATTATTTGGGACCCGAGAGCAGTTTAGCTGGGTCTGTTCCTGCACAGTGTATTGCCACTTGACATAGTCCTTTGTCACCTTCTTTGTGAACCATTTCTTCATCTTTGATTTTCTCTTTCTACAATCTTCTTCTACTGATGTCCTTTGGCATGCTTTCACACAACTGCCACCCTTTATATGCATCACATGTCCATATCTGTGCAGCGTTATTTCATGCCCACAATCGATAATTCTTTTGAGGCCTGGATTATCATTCAGTACATTTATCTCTTATCATTCATATATGCTAATATTATACATCCAGTGGAGAATAATCACTCAATTTCTCTCCAAGCATCACACAACACAACCTCCAGATATAATGTCTGCAATTTTTTATTTATTATTATTTTTTTTTAATGACAAATACAAATATATTTCATTTGAATAAAATGGTGCTCTTCTTCCCTTGATGTCCGAGGCTTGTGTTTATTTTGCTTAATGGTTAATTCAGCCCTGACTCGCCACCTATTACATATAAAGTTTGTCTTCTTTGTCAGCCTTCCTTAGATCCTACTGCACCTTTTGTGCCCCCATAATTTGCACTGAGTATACACTATAGAGTTTTCAACTAATTCCGTTGTTTATTTTTTGTTTTGTATATAATGTATGATCACTTCTCAGGTGATTGTAGAGTTCCGATTTTTTTCCTGCCAACCAAAACTTTTGTCTTTTCTAAGTTGACCTTTAGGCTTCTATAATCTAGACTCTGATAATATATCCAGCTGGTAAATTATTACATTTGTATTACTAGCTGGGGTTATTTCATTGTTGAATAAGCTGTCCTAATATTTAAGACTGAAATCTGGTCCCTGTTTTAACTTGTTTTGATCTTGTAATTCTTACTGCACCTTTAACGAAAGGCAGAAGTAAGTTGTTGTGTGAATGATTATATTATAATTTATAACAAGGATAGCTGATTTATTTTATATATAAAGGTTTACTTCACTTCAGTCAAAAAGAACAATAAACAAGTTACCCCGAGTTGCAAAGTTTGACAATATTATTTTGTTGTTGGTTCATGAGGCTGGTGTAGTCTGCGACCAGGAGAGAGAGAGAGTAATGGTCTGTAGACCTCTACGGCCTGAAGGTAGCGGTGAATCTTTCACATAGCTTGTCTGTATCGTGGTGCTCCGATCTCTCTGTGTCTAAGGTGGGAAAATACAGGCTTTATATACCTGTCACTTTCTGTTTCCCACCTTGAGGGGATAGCCCACGCATGAACCTGTTCACACCAAAAGGGTAGTGACCTTGAGTTTGACCTTTAGGTGTCACCCAAGGTTCAAGGCATGGACAGATTTTGCTACATTAGTTCCCTACCCAGATCGATGCAGGAGCAGCGATCGATTATAAAAGGGGTAGTAAAATCTGATTCCAGAAGTGTGTCCCAAAACACACAAAATGTGGGTACTGCGCCCACATTTTGAGTGTAGAGAAATTTGGAGAGAGAAAAAAAAAATAATGTGTATGCATGTATGTGTGTAACATTTAGAAGAAACTGTAAATATACAAAGTTGTGATCATGTATTTCGAACTGTTGTGTATGGATGGATGGACGTTGGGGTTACAGTATCGGATTACGATATGATAACACAGAGGACTATTTCTCTTGATGTATCATCATACGTAAGATTCTTTTCTGGTGAATCGAGGTTTACACTATGACATGAGTGTGTGTAATTTTGAGTTGCGTGCTTGAGTGAGTCCAAACGAGTACCCGTGGGTTGTTTATCGTGTGTTTAATAGCTGTTGCCGAACCTCGACCCGTTGAAAAGTGATCTCGCAGTGACCCAACCGAATCCAGAATATACCATAGACAAAAACATGTTGGTGTGTGACAAAGAAAATGATGTGGTTTTGATGCAAAATGTTTATGTTCATACAGGCATATAATACAGTAAAAAAAAATACAAATGAATGTTCATATATAACCTGTAAACAAATTTTTTTTTAATATTTATATAATTGTTCTTTACAAAATGTTCAGTTTTCTCTTCTCTATGTGATCGTTTTCTTGCTAGGAAGCTAGTAGTATTGTCTGTTGTTGTGGTTGTTGTTGATTACGAAGCAAGTGGTGAAGTGTTTGGTAATGAATCGAAACATAAGAGCGAAGTCACTGTAAATATTCCATAGAATGGAAGTTTAGTGAATAATTGAAAAAGTGAAGTTTTATCATATCGTACCATATAGATGGTAATTATATATTGCTGAGAAAGTTGTTGATGTATGCCATGTTGAAAAAAGGTTGTGTGTTGTTTTCTTTTTTTTTTTAAATACCACTTCGTTTTTTTTTTTTTAAATCACGTCGGGTTCATCAATTTAACGATGGGTATTAGTAAGAAATTGTTAGAATGAATTAACAAATGAAAAGCTGAATTATTTTATATATAAAGGTTTACTTCACTTCAGTCAAAAAGAACAATAAACAAGTTACCACGAGTTGCAAAGTTTGACAATGTTATTTTGTTGTTGGTTCATGAGGCTGGTGTAGTCTGAGACCAGGAGAGAGAGTAATGGTCTGTAGACCTCTACGGCCTGAAGGTAGCGGTGAATCTTTCACATAGCTTGTCTGTATCGTGGTGCTCCAATCTCTCTGTGTCTAAGGTGGGAAAATACAGGCTTTATATACCTGTCACTTTCTGTCTCCCACCTTAAGGGGATAGCCCATGCATGAACCTGTTCAAAAGGGTAGTGACCTAGAGTTTGACCTTTAGGTGTCACCCAAGGTTCAAGGCATGGACAGATTTCACTACACACCTTACACAATAATTTTCATTAGAAATGAAATACCACACTAAACACCTAACCCAATCCTTTTTACCCAAAGTGGAAATTCTCTGTATGTCCATCCTAAGACTTTTATTCTCTATATATATATTCAATAATTTAGTAATTATTTATTTATATATTTATTTATCTAATTATAATTTATTAATTTGTAATTATATTCAGGGTTTCAACAATGCCATTATTGGTCCAAGTCTACCAGATCTTGCAAATAAAATTCACGAACATTTCAACGAAATAAACACTATTCTACCCATCACAGCTGCAGGAAATTTAATTGGAATCCTTATTAGCAGTGTTTGTTTAAAATTAAGCAACTTGTACCTGTCTATTGCTCTCAGTCTATTATCAGGTGCCGTAGCTACATTTTTCATCCCTCATGCTGGAAATCTTCTTAACACACTCATTTTTTTTTTTGTACAAGGACTAGCAAAAGGCTTGGTTGATGCTTGTAAGTATTTTTTTTAATCCTTTCACTATTTCTCATGCTAATATGGCTGACGTGATTTTTACAAATTTAGATAAATCAGTTGATGTTATTGTTTATCCCTAGATCATTCCTGATTGAGCAGACCTATGAGTAAAGGAATTCCAGTCAAGACTATCCCGGTTTTTTTTTCTATATGAAGGACTACATTGCCTAATATGTTCTTACATTTTAGAACTTGAAAAGTTTGAATTAATGACAATGTGATCAGTAATCTAGTAAGTGGAACATGGGGACCAGTTCTGTGAGACACTTATTTTTATTTTTATTTGGTAACCAGTACATATACTGTGAAACACTTATTTTAATTTTAATCTAGTAACCAGTACATACCAGTACTGTGAGACACTTATTTTAGTTTTAATCTAGTAACCAGTAGATATCACAACAAAAAGCACCCAGTACACACTGTAAAGTGGTTGTGTTGGTATCACAACAAAATGTGGTTGGCATTAGGAAAGGCATTCAACCGTAGAAACCAAGCCAAAATCAGTTCCGTATTAGCAAGAGGTGGTCATCTGACCTGGCTTCTATCACAACAGGACAACTTGTCTATCCCATGCTAGCATGGAAAATGGACATTAAATGGTGATGATGATAAACCTTTGTTAAGTTATGTTCCAAACACCAACCTCATAATGAAAAAGTTAGTTATATTATTAGTAAACCCCTCAAATTCTTGATTATTTTAAAAATTACTTGACAATTACTAGCAGTGTTTTTCATTAAAAATGTATTAAAAAGGCTAAGGAGTTCCATAAGTGACAAAGGTTTAATATAGATGTTCAATTAGGCCCTTGACACACTCAGTGGATATTTCTATAGTTTATTAATTGGTGTATGTCAATGATGATTAGGTATTATATGCCTTTGCAGTGAAAATAATTTGCGCAAGTACATGGAAATAGATATTTTGGGTATACAGGGTGAGTAGGTATAACACTTAATTATAAGGAAGCCATTTTGTTGAAATGATGTCGTCCATTGTTGAGTGCTGTGATATGTTATTCCTGGCTAAACAAATATGGTATCAGTATGTGATATCCTTGTTCATATGTCTTGATGTGCTAAATGTAGTGCAGTAATGATTCCCTGGGGGGATGAAGAATAAAATAATTTGATCCTTAAAAATTGTATTAATTAATCATGATATTGTTTTATATTGCATTGTTTGGGCATTAAATGACAATATTCAGCTCTGCCTGTTGCAATAAGATCTATCAACTGAGTTGTATTTTCACTTCTATTTGTTACAATATGTATTTTATCTCATGTATTAATAGATTGTAGGGAGTAAGTGAGGAAATTCCTTATAAGTTTATCTGGTCAATTGATGTCATGCAATGAATGCCAGCTAAAAATGACCGATAAAGACTGAACATTGGTGGAAGTTTAATTAATTGTTCATATTGACGACACTGCCTCTGTGATGGAAAATATATGATTTTTTCAAGTATATTTTATCTGGTTAAATTTTTTCTGTGAATAGCAGAAAACAACATCTGAAGCTTGTTTTTTTTTTTATCCTGAGTATTACACTATGTATTACTCTGTTACAAGTTCCAACCAAGAGGCTGCAGCCATGCTGGGGCACTGCCATTTGTAATGAATATTCAATAAAAATTAATCCATATGTTTGGCTACATATTAGTCTAGCTCCCAAATTGACTTTTGGCTATTCTCAAAATATTCTAGCAGCATTTTGATAGAACCTCTTCTGTTGTAAAACTGACTGGCAAATCATTCTTGTTGGTATCTACTTTACTAAATAGGTATACACCAGTAGACAGAGAAGCTCTAGCTGTAGCTTATTTTTTCAATAAAGCTGGGATATTTTGTCTTAGGATGCCACCATAAACTGCTGACCATAAACCTTTTAAAAGACCTATTACATGTTACAGCCGGCATCTTTGCTAACATATTACTTACGAATATATCAAACAATTACTTTAAAAATCTGAAAGATTTAAATTCCAAGTGCAGTTGTACTGAAAAAAATAATGAGTACTTAAATTTTAAAGATGGAACTTATATTTAATTATTATTTTGTTTTTGACTTTCATGCTTAAATGTCTCATTTAAAAAAAATCCTGTGGGTTTTTCAAACTTCATCAGTAAGTAGTTTAAAGATAAATGCAGTGAAATTCTGCATGCAGTTGAGAGGTGCTCTCATCTGTGCTCTAGAGCAATGAAAGTGGGTGTTACTGGTCATTGTCAGTGGAAATGCCTTTGCAGTTTTGTCCACGGTGCACAGCCTGTCACCCTCTTCACTTCCCCTCTCTTTCTTCCTTGCTCTTTCCATCCTTTTCTTCTCATTTATGGCATTTATAGTCCTTTCCTTTACTCTCCTTTACAGCCCTTCTTTACCTTTTCCCCCTTTTTATCATTATTTTTATAATTATTTATAAAAACTTAATAAATTATTTACAAAAGAAAAAAATAATAAATGACAAGGTTAAATACTATAAACACTTATATTTCTATCAACTCTCTATCCTCTTTATTCTTAAATGTAAAGGTCTATATTTTATATTATCTTTCAGATTGCTACACATTATGCCTGAGCCTCTTCCCATTAAAACACACCTGGCAAATGTTAAGCATGCCTGTAGCATCGGCTTTTTCTGGATTGATCATTGCATTTATAGTTAGAGAATTCCAGAGTCATGTGAAAATCTATCCTGATGCCAACATCACTTCAGTCAGTGAATGTACAGTAAATACTTGCTATGCCACTCCAAACAGAATTACTTACCCCTACATGATTGTATCCTTTATATTAGCCCCACCAATTCTGGCATTCTTCTACTATTTTATTAAAGAACAAATATTGAAAGCAAAACAAACAGACTACACTTACATATTGGATTTACCTCCCGTTACATCAGTAAATCTAAAAGACAAGTTAGTTTTCATCCTTTTAATTTTCCTTTTTCATATTCCTGTATATGGAAGTATTATAACGTACAGTCATTTATTGACACTTTACGGAATAACATATCCATTATATCAGACTAAATCCGTTATGGCCACTATAACTGCATTGTTCTGGGGTTCAATTTTACTTGGACGAATCACTAATGTGTTACTTTCCAGATATATATCCATGCCACTTCTACTCTCCCTCAATTTTATAGGTTTAATAATATTTTCAACAATACTGTTCGTATTCAAATTTAATATTGTTTACATTTGGATTGGTTCATCGGGGTTTGGATTCTTTCAATCATCTTTTCTACCTTCTGTAATGACATGGGCTGGATCCTTCTTGGAATTGGATGTTATCATTTTGTACACATCACTAATAGCAAATGGAGTTGGTGAAATAGTGATTCCTTATTCAGCTGTTTTATTATTTGATCATATAGGGCATAAGTGGCTGATGACACTCATATTATCATTAAGTTTAATCGAATTAGGATTATTTTTAGCTATATGTTTCCTTAAAAGAATCGCCAAAAATATAGAACAAAAATGTTAATATAATGTTCTAAATATTTTGTGAAATGTATATATTGATATTAGAAATAACACAAAATCCTTCATAAATATTCCCATATCAATTCAACTCTAGTAAATCTTGAAATAGTAAAAACTCCAAAATAAAAATTATAAATTATACATTTTGAAAGATTTATGAAAAGACGATGTGGTAATACACAGTAGTGTTTGTAGCATATCATACACTGTTGCTGACACAAAATAGCATTCCTAACATGTCATACGATTTTGTTAGCAAAATCTCCCTTCAATATAGCTGGCATGTTATAAAATATTGGTACGCATAAGATAGTATGATGCCTGTATGCAAAGTGTGATCTAGCATGGTAGTGAGACATGGGCTGTGACTGCGGAGGATGTGCATAGACTGGAGAGAAATGAAGCAACTAACTTCTGTTGGATGTGCAATGTAAATGTGAGAGAAAGGCAGAGCTTAGATGAATTGAGGGAGAAGCTGGGTTTAAGAGGAATCCAAGGTAGTGTGCAGGACTTGTGATGCATTGGTTTGGACATGTGATGTGCATGGACAATGATCGTTGGGTGAAGAAGTGCCATGAAATGCCAGTCAAAGGAAGTTGCAGTAGAGGTAGACAAAGAAAGACCTAGGCAGTGGTGGTGGTGAGAGCTGACCTCAAATCACTGAGACTCATAGAGGATATAACAAAGAAGCACAATGTGTGAAGAGATGCTGTGCTAAAAAGGACCCATCCAATCCATGCAACCATGGAAAAGCTGGCGTAAAAACTGATGATGATGATGACGATAGTGTTGCTTATATACTTTACTGAAATTGCAAAAAATCCGATACAGTACTGCCACCATAGAATAGAAAGCTATTATACTGTTAACATAGCCTTCAAGATAGCTTGCCTACAATACAACGTGAACACATAATATAGAACTTATAGAATTCTATTCAGTGTTATTAGCCTACTATGCAGTACCCTTAACATACGGTACAAAATTGCTAGGATATTAAATGATGTTGCTAGCATTGTTTAATGTTGCTCACGTATACCATATGGAAATTAATCATATGAGTTGGTGTTAGCATACTTAATATAATGAGCATCAAAATATTATTGGAAATACTTAAGTGGTGAGGAAAAATCAACATTGATTCAACGACTATTGATATTTAGCAATTTCAGTAAATATGGGACATATCTTCAGGCCTATTTTGATCTTATTAAAACTCTTCTGAGAAGTATAAATTCAACCACACTTGCTGAAGATGTACAATAATGTAGGTGTGAAAAATTAGCATATATACAACCCCTTAAGTTTAAGTGTTCAGAGATGCTATCCATATGAAAAACAATAGTTTATTTAGTGTTACCATATTTAATGTAGCAAGCATTGAGTATCTAACTAGAATGACCTATGTGGTAAAGCATTAAGTCAATGACAAATATTCAAATATTCTAATTATTTGGAATAAACAACTTCATTGATTAATTTTATTAAATAGCTTTATAGTATTGTTAGCATATTATATGGAGTAACAAACAGCATGTATTATTCCTCCTCCTCTGCCACCACCACCACTTTTTCCTCCTTCATCCACCCCCACCACGTCTTCATCCCCCTCCACCACAGCTACCATGACTACTTCATCCCCACCTCTTCATCACCCTCTCCACCACAAATCCCTCCACCTCCACAGCTATCACTGTCACCATCACCCCCCCCCCCTCCTCCACCACCACCACCGTCATTTTATATCTGCTTTCTATGCTGTCATGAGTTGGAAGAATTGCCATGGTCTAAGTCAATACTAGGCAATGCTTCACATTCATACTCATTTTTTTAATCCATGTATTTTCATGGATATTGTTCTGATGGACTTTCCTCCTTGTTGCCTCATCTTCATGAGCTTAAACAAAATATCAGATTTGTGGCTGGGTCTCATCCCTTAACAGTTGAAGTTACTAAATGCAATCACAAATTCTATTCTTATAGTTTCTTCTGCATATCCCACCTATGGAATTCTCTTCTGGCTTCTTGCTTTCTTGACAACTACAATTTGCAAAGATTCAAAAGCAACAGCAATTGTCA
The DNA here is from genome assembly GCA_964016885.1 of Eledone cirrhosa. Taxonomy (NCBI): domain Eukaryota; kingdom Metazoa; phylum Mollusca; class Cephalopoda; order Octopoda; family Eledonidae; genus Eledone; species Eledone cirrhosa. The sequence continues at coordinate 304,390,401 of OZ024740.1, forward strand.
TCTTCTCTCTTCTTGATTTGAGTTCTCTCTCTCTTTCTCTTATCCCTCTCCTTTTCAGTAACCCCTTGCATTTTAGTGGCTTTATTGCCATGCTTGGGATTATGTTCTCTCTATCTTGTACTTTTCCCTTCTCAGTAACCCTTTGCATTTCAGTGGCTTTATTACCTTGCCTGAGCTGAGTAATATATATATATATATATATATATATATATATATATATATATATATATACACACACACATATATGCAGAAGGTTCAGTATGTCCAAAGAAATGTGGTGAGAGTACCAAAGTCAGCACTCAATACAGAGCAGAATGTATCTAATAAGAACAAAGTGGAGGTGTTACATATGAGATTTATTGCTCAATCCTGGTTACAAATGTTTCCCAAACAACTGGCTCATGATCTGGATTGACGCTCTAGAACTGAGGAGAGTTTTGGTATCTGGTGTGGAGCGTCAATCCGGATCACAAGCCAGTTGTTTGGGAAACATTTATAACCAGGATTGAGCAATAAATCTCTTATGTAACACCTCCACTTTGTTCCTCTTATTTATTTATATATATATATATATGTCCCAAGGCAGGCTCTGATACCATCAACACTATACACACAGAGCTGGCATATCTAAGAACTGACTAACTGCCTGATGAGGTCATAGCCATTCAATGGCTATCATCGAAATATATATAGCAGTAAATAAAGGATTATGAGTTCATGCAATTGACTTACGTTTCGTCACTATATATAAATTACCCAATTACACCTCTCAAAGACGATGACACACGACCATGACCTCTGGCGTCACGCAGTAATACAGAGTACCCGACCTCCCATGGGTACAAGCTGAAGCATATAGACAATATGCCCCCACACCCCCCACTGCAAGGTGGTCGTGGAGGTGCCACGGCAAAAAGCACCCAGCCCACACTGTAAAGTGGACGTGTAGGCGCCACGAAAAAGCACCCAGCACTCACTGTAAATGAGGTTGGTGTTAGGAAGGGCATCCAGCTGTAGAAATCAAGCCAGATCAGTTCCTGTATGAGCAAGGCATGGTCAGCCGACCAGACACTGCCCACAACAGGACAACCCATCTAACCCATGCTAGCGTGGAAGAACGGACCTAAAACGTTGATGATGATGATGATGATGATATTATGGAATACTGTTGGCTTCTTGCTACAATACTTTCTATACCTTTCATTTATATATATATATATATACATACACTGTAAATACACTGTAAATGTGGTTGATGTTAGGTGTTAGGAAGGGCATCCAGCCATAGAAAACCTGCCAGATAGTTCTATACGAGCGAGACACAGTCACTCGACCAATCTTGCCTCAAGTGGGACAACTCCGTCTAATCCATGCTAGCGTGGATTAGACAGGAGTCTAACTATAGCCATTGTGAATGTTTGAAACCAGTGATTTTAGATTACTTTCCTTTAATTCTCATTTATTTTTATATATTTTGGTGAAAAATGTTAAAATTTTCAATATTCTATATTTTTGGTCTAAACTAGTTTTATAAATAATTGTAATCATTGTTGTTCTCGTAATAAAACAACTGCAATTACTATTACCTTTTAACATTTTTCTCATTTCCTGATGATATTTTGTAAACCTCATCATTTCACTTTCCTTACTCATTTATTATTAAGGCGGTGGATTGGCAGAATCGGTAGAGCGTCAGACACCCTGCTTCACAGCATAGAGTTACGTCCCTTTATGTTCTGAGTTCAAATCCTGCCAAAGTTAACTTTGCCTTTCATTCTTATGGGGTCGAAAATCATCGCAAATAAAGCCTACTCTCTTGTTGCCACATGAGAATGGGAGAAATTATCAGTGTGAGAAACTATCAGTGTGAGAAGCAAGTACTTCTTACCTCACAATTGCAAAGAGTCTTGGTCATAATAATGCCTGAACTTTTGGTTTCTCCCTCAACTGTTTATCAAGCAAGAACCAGACACCATGAGAAGATGGCTCAGGAAATCGAGTTATCTGCTTTCCCATCTGAAGACAGATCCTAGCTAGTCCTCCACTGTGATGGAGAATTATTAACATCAGCTTCCCAATCCAGCACACTCGAAGATTGGATTGCAGTTTTAGTAACAGGAAGAGAAAAGGAGGAGATCTTATGTGTTCCAATTGCAAGAGATGGAACCAGACAACAGATTGCTGAAGTTGTTTGAAGGAAAATCAATGACTCAAAATTGAAGATAGAATAATTGGTATGTTCTTCAACATTCTTCAACAGTAACACTGACATGCACCAAAAAACTTATACAAAAATTGAAGCAGCTCTGAAAAAAATTCCTTTTGTGGCTGGTTTGCCACCATTACATTCTTGAAATGGTTTTGAAGAAAGTTTTTGAGATTTTTTTCCCCTCATGTGGTCTCAGTAGCCCAATGTTCAAAAAGTTCAGGAATGTTGGGACTCCATCGATGTCTCATTATCAAACTATCCTGGGTGATGATGAGTGTATATGCAGGTGTGTGTTTATGCATGTATGTATATATCTGTATATGTGTGTGCATATGTATGTATTTACAGCCCTATACAGGTATGTAGACACATAACAAAGTAAAAACGAATGTATATAGGGTACTTAATGTCACACATGTTTGATAAACAAAATCAATTCTCTAACTCTCTTTTCAATGTCCTATCTATGAACAGGTTGTTTCTTTTGTAGACTTTTTCTCATTATATTTGATAGCTACTCTAAAAAATTAGGTTAATTGAAAATTAGATTAAATTGGCTTTGTGGAGAATGTTTGTGTGTATACAACATATATACTAGGTATATATACAAGGGGAATGTTTCTGTATATCTATAATATTATAAAGCTGAGTGTCGTGTGTATGTATTATGTATGTATCCCACACACCTCCCTATAGTTTCTTAGCTTTACTCTCTCCATCGCTCTTCCCTCTCTCTATAATAGATCATCCCCCCCCCCCCCTCTATAATTTAACTGCTTTACTCTCTACTCTCTCTGTCGCTTTTCACTCTCAAATATTATAAAGTTGAGCGCCATCTCTCCCTCTCTCTCTCCCTCTTTCACCCTCTCTATAATTTAACTGCTTTACTCTCTGTCTCTCTTCACTCTCTATATGACAACACTTTTACTTTCCGTATC